>CAOKZL010001567.1:0-325536 GCA_948472985.1 Iguana delicatissima
GTTTTCGGCGAGACTCGCCTCTACACAACCCCTCGGTCTGCCATGCAACCCGGAAGTGATGGTTTTGCGATTTTAGGGCCCCGTCGCACCCACCGCGGTGATGCATTATTTGGGCTCCGTCGCGCCCACCCATGGTTGTTGCATTTTTTGGGACTCATCGTGCCCACCAGGGGGTATTACTTACTACTCATTGGTACATAAAAATTATTGCAGAATAGATTTTATTTTTGTTTCAAAGAATATACTGCTGAGGTTCTGAAATACTGAAAAGAGAGTGATAAAAGTCACAGACCATGCCTTGGTAAATATGGAAATTGTACTTAAGAAGAAATAAAGAGAAGCGAAAAGATGGTGGTTGGACACCAGAATACTTAATTACAAGGATATCATGATTAAGGTTGAGAAGGAATGGCAAGAGGTTTGGGATATTAATAATAGGGAGATTTATGGGACACTATGGAAGCGGTGGCAAGAGGGATTTGTGTCAAGGAATCGTATAATTTTAAAAAATGAAGAGAAAAAAATTAAAAAGAAATGGTGATAAAAAATTAGAGAATGTATATATAATAGGAGGAAACAAATTCATATAAAACTATATTCAAAAAGAAATGGAGAAAATAGAAATTGATGAGGTTCAAAGGAATTTTATACACTTCAGGAGGATTTCTTTTTCATTATAGTAAAAAGAATTCTAAAACTTTGGCCAGATCTGCACAGTCTAAAAAGGTAGGAAGGCCAGATGGAAGAGCAAGATTTTTTAAAGGAAAGAAAAATAGAATTTAAGTTATGGGAAACAATCAAATACTTAGGAATAAATATCTAAAAAATCTAAAAAGTTAGAGGAAAGAGGTTATAATAAATTGAGAGAAGAATTGAAAGAGAAATTAGAGGAAATAAGAGGAATATAAAAATATTAAGTTATCATGGTTTGGAAGAATTGCATTAGTAAAAATGAAAACATTACCTGAGATTAATTTTTTATTTAAGATGCTACCAATAAAAATATCAGAAATAAAATTGAAAAATTGGCAATTAGTAGTGAATAATTTTTGTAATGGGAATAAGAAAGCGAGGATGAATAAGAAATTTTGGTACAAATCTCTAAAAGAAGGTGGATTGGATTTAAAAGCTTATTATTTTTTTTAAAAAAATATTTTTATTAAAAGGTTCGTTGCATAAAAAACAGAGTGGATATATACCCCATTATCGGATATATCACACACATACCCACTTCCATATTATTTTACTCCAGTTGAGTCTTTGTTTCCATTTGCCAAAAGAAAAAGGAATAACAGTTCCATTTAACAGAAGAGAAAACAATTGCATTGTCTCTTGTTACCCTGTGAATTGGGGGTCCTGGGAGGGGCGCCCAAATAACCAAACAAACCAAGAAAAGATGGGGAAATTAGGTGGAGCACTCTCTTAAGCTAACGAGAGGCAGGGTTACTTAGTGGGAATCTTTTACCCTATGTATACAGATTCAAGTCAGTGAGCAGTCAGACAATGTAAAATAGCAACAATAATATTATTAACAAGCAGATAAATTATTAAGAAAACACAACCACACAGCAAACTAGAAATAAGAAATGAGAGTTTTGGGGGAAATGGGTGATATGACACCTTTCTCGTAGTCCTGAAGAGGTCCAATTGAAGAGAGGAAACTCGGTGTTGCAGCCGAGGGGACCTCGCAGAACAAAGTGTCGGCAAGGCGAGAGGAAACTCCACAGCGGTACAGCGAGAGATCCGAGGAACTCTCGGAACTGGGGGTTTTTATTAGGGAAGGTATGACTGTGGGCTAGTCTGTACTTGGGCGAGAACAATGAGGTTTGGGCTCAAGGCAATGTCTCTGAAAGGTTGGAATTTACATGATTAAGTTAAGGTCCGAATTGACAATAGGATAGCCAATATGCAGATGTGGTTAGCTTGGCAGTTGAGCTCTCAGCTCGTCAGGGTGCCCGCTCTTTGTTTTGACGCACATCTGTAATGAAGATGTTTGTTTCAGGAGGTAAAGCAAATCTGGCAGTTTCTGGCTTGCCTTGGTGTAAACAAGCATGAGTCAGCGTTTAATAGCCATGCCTAGCTTGGTGCTTGTTGGGAGGCCTTACAAACATGTGGCTGAGGGTGGCAGAACAGGGCCGAATTGTGATATCAAAAATGATATCTAGGGTTTACCAAAGGCCAGGCCAGTTCACGGTGGTAACAATCATCCCTCGAAAATGGGTAATTTGACATAAATTGATCATTTTCCAATCAAACATTTCAAAATGAATTTAGAGTCGAATAGAGGTCTATAGGTTCTGGAGTCGTATCACACCTTGGGCAAAGGGATTTCTGCAACATTTCTATCTAGTAAAAGCAGTCTCTAACTAACAACATCCTAACCCTAGCTACATACATACAGGAAACGTAAAAGGTACAGTTGCAATAAACAGAATGCAATAATGGCTTGAACAATAAACACAGAGCAATAACTGGGACAAATTAGGAATGTGGGCAATCCAATGAGCAATTAATCCAATGGAGAGTAACTCGGGCGGCTCAACAGTAATCCAATGGGCAATTCAAATGTATGCGGGAAGATTAAATAGTCCAATGGCAATGTAGGCAATTCCGAAGTAATCCAAAGTATGCTGTTGCTCACGGTGGATACGGGCATATTAAATGAACAATTTGTAGTCAAATGGCACTGCAGGCAATGAGAATGCAGAAATGAGAGTTCGTGGTCCTGGGGAGGTGAGGACCAAGCGAGAGTCTCTGCACTCCCCCTGGAAACGGGAAAGCTTGGGGTCTGGAGAGTGTGGGCATAGCAGTGCCTCCAACAGGGCTGGAACCATGGCAAGGTGTTCAGGTAGAGTTGAGGTATTGACAAAAATGTCCAAGTTCGTGGTCAAGCTAGCCAGGGCATGCTAGCTCTTTGCAGGATGTGGCTTGCAAAAACAGCAAATGGAGTTGTCCAGGCGGGAAACAGGCTTTATAGTCTGGGATGCAAGCAGTACAGTTCATGAAGTTCGTTGAGGAGCTGCTGGTTGAGGTCTCCGACTGCAGCAACAGGAATGGGATGTCGTCTCGGGCTTGGTCCCTCGACTTGGAATGGGAATCTCGGCATACACCCCCACACACGGTGCTCGGGGGTGATAGACAAGTCCGGGGATGGTCTTGGCCTACAGGAACGAGTGATCTGTAGCTTGTGGAGGAAAGACTGACACCAATCACTACCAATACATACAACCAATGTAAATTACTGGCATGAAGCCTGCTGGAAACCGGGTTCGAATTTGAGTTTTCTGGCTTGCCGTGACCGAACAGATTGGTGGATATGAAGGTTTAAATAGCAGCTGAATCTACAGTGATTTTGGCCGGGGGACAACCGTTGGTCAAGGCGGTGAGGCAGTTGCTTCGGGACCCGCATCTGCTCGACATGCCTGGAGAGGCCAGTGTTACCCCCCCCCCAGCAGCACAAGGGGATCCTTGGTGATGAAATTCCCACTTGCGCTCTGGTTCAGGCAACACAAGGCCTGCACGCTCACCCCCTTCCTTCTCTCAGACCCAGAGCTGGGGCTCCAAGCCTGATGGATGTAACCCCGAGGGCTTGGGGCAGCAGGGCTAGCGGTCAGATGCTGGTTCCGAGGCAACCGCATCACTACCACACAAATATAAGCTGGACTCCGAGGGTAAGCCTGAAGATTGGCTGCCCTCGGATATGGTTTTTGAAGCCAACCGGAATATCTAAACACTACACTAACTTCACACTATCCTTAACTATTTACAAATATCACCAGTTACACCTTGGAGTCTATTGGTAAAACTTTCTGGCTTGAAGCTGGAAGATCTGTTTCTTGGCCCACAGAGCCAGTACGATTAGACATATCAAAAGCCCAATTTGAAATATTACCAAAATTATCAATGGGTGCATGGCATATCGGGCGATTGTCTGTCTGGAAGACAATGTCCTACCAAAAATGTCTCGTGGTTGCTTCTAATTCCATGGAGGTTTTCACAACCTTCTGAGTGGAATGGTTAATGTTTATAACAATCTGTTGGAGGGCGTGTGAGACCTCCTTTACCTGGTTTGCTAGGTCTGTGAAATTCCTGAGCCATGAAGACGCAGGGATTTCATCGTTAAGGTGGAATCCAACTAATTCGGCTTCTCCGGGTGCATACTCAGTTTCTAAAACATAATCTTGCTTCTCCTGGCGGATATAAAAGTCCTGGCCAAAACTGTCCTGTACGTGTTGGCTGCAAAAACACAGATTACCAGCAGATCGGTTAATCCAAATGTGGGCGCCACTATTAAAGTCACACTCTCACAAGGAGTACACAAACAGAAACATTCTCTGGTAAGTTGAGCCATTACAGTATGATTCACAGGGACTAGAACATAATCAGAAATATTACCATGTCTGAAGCTATCGATGTTACGGAAGCATTGCCCCCTATGCTGGTGGAACAAACATCTGGTCAGATCAAACGAGTGTGTACCATTAGACCAATGGTACACGTTTAGCGGCAACAATGTGGCATTGGCAGTTATGAGTGGGAGTCTTAAATGGGATAATGGATGTACAATTACTGGATCCGGAATCCTTTCGTGGGCAACGTCTACCGTGAGAGTTAGGCTCTGCCAGATAGCTTGCCGTATTTTGCCAAAGTGGCAGGGTGTTCCAGCGATTCTGGGTATCGCTCTTGTAATAGGCTCAGGAGCTCAGGGTGCAGTAAACTCATGAGACTGGCCTGGATCACTGGAGCGGAAAAGGTGATCACGTTGCTTTGCAGTTGCATGCACTGTATTGCAATTGCCAAATCATGCGTCGTGTTCTGTAACACGCGGCCGAGGTCAGCTACTATGTCGCGCTCAGCGCCAATCCATTGCAGTAGCAGTTGGCTAATCAAGTCCATGCCCTTTGCCAAATTTGTGAGACCTCCAGCGGAGGATATTCCTAAATCTTTTGTCTTGGTGCCAATCACTCCTAACTTATTTGCCAAAATCTCTTCCTTAATGGTATTGAGGATGGTGCTGCCAGTTCTAATACCTCCTAATGCGATTCCCAAAATGTCTCGCTTAGGGCGAGAGTGTGGGTGGGAGAAGGACAACTAATGTTTCTCCCAATGTTCCCATTGTTTCCATGCAAATTACAAATAGGGCGCGCAGGTTGGGAGCACTTTAGAGATATTGACAACAGTGAAGTTAAGCACCATCGTCATGAGCATGGGTTACCATTTCTATGTCTTCGCATACCACAGAACTACCCACGTACATAGCCGGTCGCTTACCTGAAGGAGTCCCACGGGGACGAGGAGAGTCGGGTCACCATTTTTTTCTGCACATGCATGAACAACCTGTCGGGGTCTTAGTGATGTTCGGGCACTTAAACGTGAAGGTTTCCCAAACCCATCTGGGGCAGCACTCGTCCACATCAAAAGTGACTGTGACTAGTGCTTCCTTTCAGAGATTGCTCTGAATAACCCTTATGGTTGTAGGTGCGGCATCGGTTAATACATCCACATATATAGTCATGTTGTGGTTGGCAACGGCCATAGTTAGGCCTGCGCCAAGCCAGTTGTTGGAATACACTACCGGGTGTGTGAATAACTGAAAGGGATATCGCTTTTGGTACCAAGGGTATAGGTCGGATTTATGCATCATGGCTTCTGTCCCAGGGTAGGGGTTCCCGTGGCATACCACTTGCACATTATACTGCCAATCGGTGTGAATGTAACTGAACTCTGGGGGCACTTCTGTTCCAAAGGCATATCAGGACAAAGAAAACAGCACAGCAACCCATAGTAACGGGTCCATTCCGTCTCCCTGTATGGAACACAGAGATAGAGTCTCCGTCACTACTACATCTAAGCTTCCACTAAACCTAAATCTAAACACGCACTATTTACATCAGGAGGGAGTCAGAGAGGGTGCCACTCTACCTTGTCCCGTTCAGGCGAGGCCAGTCTAACCGTTATCAAAAGCCTCGCAGACAAGGGCCAATGCCTTGGACCAATTAAGGGCAGGGACTTCCTCACTCTGTAAGAAGGTCTGAGGAAGTACAGGGCTTAACTGTTGGTTTTTGTGGGTCTCTGGAACCAATTGCCAGAGTGGCATCGCCCACTCTGGGTTTGGGATCCTTTCATTTAGATTAAAAGGGTCTTGGACCTACGTGCCTCCTGGGAATTTCTCTCTCTCGGTATGAATGTGACTGAAATGGAGCTGTAGCTAGTCCAGGCTCACTTCACAATCATCAGGGTCATAGTCAATGTGCCGCTGGGTCCCTGAAGGATGATGTGACACCAAAACAATTTTACGGAGGGGGAAGCAGTAGCCTCTATGCGGCATTTGGAATTCTCCATCTTTAAAACCTCCCAGGCTGGACTACAGCAAATGAGAGTATGGGGGGTCAAGTTGGTGGGTACCAGGGTGAGTGCCGCTGCTAACCTGGGCTCTGGCTGGGCAAAAACCTCTCACTGGCTAGATTCCCAGTCTCCCCTGAATCTCCCCAGAAAGATGGCACAGAGAAGAAGGACTCTCCGGGCCATGACCTCAAGGAAATCCTGGAGGAAACTGATGGTGTCTAGCCGGGGCCTCAGAGCTGGGACAAGGGCAAGCATTGGAAGCACTAGTCTGTCCTCCTCCTGAACCTCAGCCTGGTGTGACCCTTCTTGGTGCTCTGAAAGCACAATTATCTCCAAGGGGTCTGGACTCGAACTCGGGGCCGAGTCAGGAAGAGCTACAAGGGGCCCTGTTCTTGTGTGCCTTGGGAGCCTATGTTTTCTGGAGGGCTTAGGTTGGGCCCCCCCCATATCCGGGCAACCGGATAGCGTCATGGGTGGGATCACCCGGTGTCAAGTTTGGGAGCAGCACTTTTGGCGCTGCTCCGAAGTCCGAAGGTGGCAGCGTTCGTTTCCCTATAGGTCCCAGTGCCTGCTGTCACAGTGGATCTATCTCATCTGTTGGGCTTCAACCGAGCCGCAACTCGTGGGGGAGATCCCGGGACCGAGGGCACCCCTATCCTGAGAGTCCTACATCAGGGTAAAGACTGGCTGGAGGGGGACCGTTGGTCACCGCACTCACAGGCTGACCAATCCTCAATTGGACCTGCTTGTCCAAGGCATCATAGAGCTCGCTCGTGGGTCTCCCATTGAACTGGCTCACGTCCAGTCCACACTTACTTAGCATGCCCCAAACTCTGACTCTGTCCGAGGAGTTCGTCTGGGCCATGGGGTTGAATCCACCAGACGTCTCCCAGGAGAGCCGGACTCAGAGGGCTGTCTGGGGGCAATGGGCTGCTGTGGAAGGTTTCCTGCCTTGTCGGGCTGGCTGCAGGTGTCCCTTCCCTGCCACTGCCTGTCCTGTCTAGGAGCGGGGCGTGAGTTCCAATTCCCTTGTGGAACGGAATTCAGCGCGGATTTCCTGTGCTGGGAATGGGGCCCATAATTGGAGTATGTCACCTCCGATATGGGTTCCCAGTTCCCTGCGTCACATTTCTGGGCCTTGGCGGGAGGTCTCAGGGATCCAGCCTCTTGTAATAGGTCTGCGACCCAACGGAGGTTGTTCCCAAAGTCCTCCCAAGACGTCGTGGCCAGATCCACCAAACCCAGGGCCATCTTTGTCTCGTGGTTCAAGCCTCAGTACAACAGAGTCTTGAATTCCACATGGTCAAAGTTGTACCCGTGGGCTGTCAGAGGGACCATTTTGGACAAAATGGCCAGCAGCTGCTTCCATGCCACGTAAGCCTCAGGGTTCTCATGAGGACCCTGCTGCTCAATAACGTAGAGCACGCTAGCACTCTGTCTAGGCCAGAGGATCTTCACTATCTCTCTCATCAAACCATGCACCTCGAGCCTAACCAGGCATCCAGCTGCCACGGCTGACTAAAGAGTAGGAAGCTCCGATGGTGACATGCAAAGCTGGGCCAGCTGGGTCAGGCCCTGACCATTGGCTGTCAGGTGAGAGTGTGTCGCTGCGTTCAGCCACATGATGCCTGTGGACCGATTTAATGGACCCAACTGGTCCACAATTGCCTTGGCTTCAGTGGCATGCCAGGGGACCCTAGTCTCGGTGACCTGTATCTCCTGGGTTTCTGCACTACCTTCGGTTGCAGGGATGGTCCTGTGTGTCATGTACCTGGTGTCAACAGGGTGGACCGGAACCTTAAGGGCATCCCAGTCCAGATTGTGAGGAGAGGAAGCCAGAGCATCCTCTGGCAAGGGCTCTCTGGACAGATCTGGGGTAAAGCTTGGGAGCAGCTCCGGGCACACAGCCGAAATCAGGGCCTTGCGTGTTTGGAGCTGGCTTTCCAAGGCAGCAATCTGTTTCTGGCAAGCCGAGTGACTAATAGCCTTGTGTTGTTCCTTAACTTGCCCTACCATGAACTTGGTCGCTGCTCGGGCATGATCCAGCTCAGCCTCTAAGGCATAGACTTTCTCTTCCCAGGTCTGGGCCACTAGGGTCAGCTCGCTAAGCTTCTGTGCTGAGGCCTGTGCGATGGACACAACAGTTACCTTGTCCACTCGCAAGGTCTCAATCTCAGCATGAAGCCGGGCATTCTCCTTCTCTACTTCAGCTAGCCTTCCCCGGGTCTCAACTAGGGCACTGCTAATGTCACCGTTTGTGAGGGCGATCTGGCTGCGACATCTGTCACTCCATTGATCGCCAGGGTTGATTCGGCTGATCTGGCTGGCTAGGCAGATGTCCCATTCCTCCCTCATCGCTCCATGTGCGTCCCTCCCGAAGCTACCCACACGGTGGAAGAGGACGACCATCCCAGATAGAAGGAGTGTACCGTTCTTCGGTCAAGGGTATACGATAGCTGCGCTCCCCTGCTAGAACCTCCAAACAAGCTCAAGAACTTTTCTGTTTCCGAGGGGGGGTGCAGAGACTTGTGCCTGCTCCTCACCTCCCCAGGTCTATGGATTCTCATTCCTATGGTTACATTGCCCACATCACCACTAGACTATTTACTCTGCCTGCATGCCACTTACAGTTGGATTTGCCCACATAATACCATTGAACTGCCCGCTCTACAAATTGTGCTCGAGCAACCGCATATTTTGGTTTATTTTTGGACTTGCCCGTATTCACTCCTCATTGGATTACCAAGTGTTGTTGGGAATTGCCCCCATTCTCCGCTTGTTTCAGTTCTTATTGATCATGGTTTACATTCTTGTGCAAATTGTTCATTGTATTGCCTGCATTCTTATTGCTCATTATTCAAACCATCAGTGCATTTTGCTATTGCAACTGTACCTTTTTGCATTTCTGTATATGTAACTAGGGTTAGGATGTGTTAGTCAGGGACCATTCTTATTAGTTAGAAATGTTGCCAAATCCCTTGGTGTGATACATCTCTGGAATCTGTAGACCTCTATTAGGCTCTAAATTCGTTTTGAAATGTTTAATTGGAAAATAACCAAATTTGTGTCAAATTGCCCTTTTTTGGGGGGGGGATTGTTATCACCATGAACTGGCCTGGCCTTTGGTAACATTAGATATCATTTTGATATCATAATTCGGCCCTGCTTTGCCACCAGCCAAGTGTTTGTGAGGCCACCGAACAAGTGCGAAGCTAGGCATGGCTATTATATGCTGAGTCACATTTTTTAACAACAAGGCAAGCCAGAATTGCCAGAAATTGACCTCCCGAAACAAACACCTTCATTATAAATGCTTATTAAAACAAAGAGATCTCTGTCCCAAGAGGGCACCCTGGTGAGCTGAGTGCTTAACTGCCAAGCTAGCCACATCTACATACTGGCTATACTATTGTCAGTTTGGTCCATAACTCAATCATGTAAATTCTGACCTTTCGGAGACATTGTCTCTAGCCCAAAACTCATTGTTTTCACCCAAGAAGAGACTAGTCGACAGTCATACTTTCCCTGATAAAAACCCTCAGCTCTGAGAGCTCCTCGGACTTGCGTTCAGGCTGCTCCGGAGTGCTATCCCGCCTTGCCATCGCTTTGTTCTGCGAGCTCCCCTTGGCTGCCACGCCAGGTTTCCTTCTCTCCAATTGGCTTCTTCAGGACTACGAGAAAGGTGGTGTATCACCCATTTCCTCCAAACTCTCTTTTCTATTTCTTAGTAGGAGTGAGGTTGTGTTTTCTTAATAATTACTATCTGTTTAATAAATATCATCGTTGCTATTTCAACTGTCTGACTGCTCACTGACCTGAACCTATATACATAGGGTAAAAGATTCCCGCTAAGTTACCTTGCCTCTCGCTAGCTAAGAGAGTGCTCAAGTTAATTTCCCCATCTTGCTTGTGTTGGTTTTGGTTATTTGAGCGTCCCTCCCAGGACCCCCAAATCACAGGGTAACAACAAGACAACAACAACAGCTCACTACACAAACACGGGACCAGGAACTGGAGTGATGGGCAGGATCACCTAGACTCCTATGGGAGCTCAGGAAAACGAACTCTCTGGAACTTCTCTAGGGAAGAGGGAAAGGAACCAATCTCCAGCCTGCCCAAACAAAAGTCACTTTTGTACACCCAGGCCCAGTTTTCCACCTCGACAGCACTGGGGACAAAAGGATGAGGCAACTGTTGGCAGACAGGGAGGTCACCTAGACCCAGGGAATCCTCAGGAGTACTCCACCTGCCTGAAGGGGGGTAATGAACACTAAGGAACTTACTACTCTGCCCGGCCGAAGAACGGGGAAAAAGGGTGAGGAACCAAAGACCAAACTGTCCCTAACTGGTTTTCTGGGGGAGGGGGCCCCTCCTAAACCTCAGGCTAAACCGCTAAACCCTGAACTAGGTCGGGACTCACCACCCGCACCTATTACACTAGCGAAATCGGGATGCACCCGAGAACTGAGAAGCTGGGATGCACCCACGCCTTCTCCAATGCAAACAAACCAAACTCAAGGGATAACTCAAAGGGGCAAAGGAAAGAGTGGGGGCTGCTCCTTCCGTGCTTCTCGTGTGCCGTGTTGCTAAGAAAAGAAAGGTATTGATTTAGAAGAATGAAAATTAAAAGTTCTGGATGTGGTACAGACAGAAAAGTTACATTTTCATTGAAAAATAAACCTATTCAGAACTTTGAAAGGGAATGGAAAAGAGTTTTGGAACGAATAAAAATTTAAACGTATATGAAAGTAAAGAAAGAGACAATGTAATTGTTTTTTCTTCTGTAAAATGGAACTGTTATTCCTTTTTCTTTTGGCAAATGGAAACAAAGAAGACTCAACTGGAGTAAAATAATATGGAAGCAGGGAGGAGGGTGTTATATATCCGATAATGGGGTATATCCACTCTATTTTTTATGCAATGAACCTTTTAATAATTTTTTTTTTTAAAAAAAATAACCTTTTACATTGGAGGGGGCAATCCACCTTCTTTATGGGGTTTGTACCAAAATTTCCTATTGATTCTGTTACTATGGTAGGCTAGCCCGAGCCCGAGGTCTACAATTTAATAGTAAGAAAATCAGAGATAAAAATATATTAAGAATCATTCCACGTGTCTGACAGAGTCACTGAAAGCGCACTGTTATCCTGTGAATTGGGGGTCCTGTGAGGGGCGCCCAAATGACCAAGCAAACACAAACAAGATGGAGAAATTAATTCGAGCACTCTCTTACACTAACGAGAGTCAGGGTAACTTAGCAGAGATCTTTTACCCAATGTATATAGCATTGGGTCAGTGAGCAGTCAAACAGTTGAAATAGCAACAATAATATTTATTAACAAGCAGGCAAATTAATAAGAAAACACAACCTCACAGCTAATTAAGAAATAGGAAATAAGAGTTTTGGGGAAAACGGGTGATACGCCACCTTTCTTGTAGTCCTGAAGAGATCCAATTGAAGAGAAGGAAACTCAGCACAGTGGCCGAGGGGAGCTCGCAAAATGAAGCAGCAGCAAGGTACTCCAAATGGGCAGTCCAGCAAGAGATCTGAGCATTCCGAAGAGCTCTTGGAACTGGGGGGGTTTATTTAGGGAAGGCACGACCGTGGGCTAGTCTGGTCTTGGGCGAAAACAATAAGTTTTGGGCTGGAGACAATGTCTCCGAAAGGTCAGAATTTACATGATTGAGTTAGGGTCCGAATTGACAATAGTATGGCCAGTATGTAAATGCCGCTAGCTTGGCAGTTAAGTACTCAGCTCGCCAGGGTGCCCTCTCGGGGCAGAGGTCTCTTTGTTTTAACACGCATTTGTAATGAAGGTGTTTGTTTCAGGAGGTCTCCTAAAGCAGATTTGGCAGTTTCTGGCTTGCCTTGGTGTAAACAAGTATGAGTCAGCAAATAATAGCCATGCCTAGCGTTGTGCTTGTTCGGCGGCCTCACAAACACTTGGCTGGTGTCAGAACAGGGCCGAATTGTGATATCAAAATTATATCTAAAGGTTACCAAAGGCCAGGTCAGTTCACGGTGGTAACAGCACATAGGCAGGCATGGCCGAACGGCCGCAATTAGGAAAATCCAGGTCTGGCCAGTTAATTAATCTGTCACATAGCCCTAGGAGCCCTCCAGAAACACTTAGTCATCAAGCACACAAAATCCTTGACAGGATTAGCACATCTGACTACACAACTGTAAAGTGCTCCCCCATTTGCATATTGTCAGGACTATTGACAACTCTGGTGGAATCCCATCAAGTCAAGCACTGACCTCTCAGAGACTTTGTTTCCACCTGAACATCTATTGTTCTCCCTGGGGAAAGGCTTAGCCTCCAGGTATGTTTTCCCCTATAAAAACCCATAATTTTGAGCACTTCTTCGGATCGCTCTCGGCTTCCATCCTGCCTTGCTGCTGCTCTGTTCACCGAGCCTTCCCCTCAGCCTCCACATGTTGAGAATCACCGTGCCCGACTTTCTGGCACTTTTTTGGCTTCCCAGACTTCAGGATCAGGTGTAGTGTTCCCCTTCAAATATTCCTCTTCAAATCCCCAATCTATTTTCCTTCCTTTATTTTCTTAGGTCTGCGTGAGTGAGTGCTTAATGCATAGTGACTTAGGGTTTAAATAAAGAGAAATATATATATATATATATTCATTTTGTCTGGATTTTGACTTGGCCTGACCCTGTAGAAATTGGGTACGAGGTCTTCCAAAGTTACCCTACCTCTCGTGTGTGCTGGGCATGTGCTTACTGCAACTTGGAAACCCCCTGAAAATCGGGGTCAGACTAGGTATCCTTTGAGGGATCCCAGGGAGCTCGGGCAGTATCCGGGACCCTCAGAAACTTGGGCAACAGATCTGGTGACCAGGACCCCCAGAAACTTGGACAACATGTCTGGTGACCGGGACACCCTGAACTTAAAATCATTGATTCAGTGATCAGGACCTCCCGGAATTCAAATTAACAAATTTGGCGATCGGGACCCCCAGGACCCCCAGAAAATTAGGGTAACAATCCTCGCTTTTTTATTCGCATTATAAAAATTATTCACTACTAATTGCCAATTTTTCAATTCTATTTATGATATTTTTATTGGTAGCATCCAAAATTAAAAAATTAATCTCAGGTAATGTTTTCATTTTTACTAATGCAATTCTTCCAAACCATGGTAACTTAATATTTTTATATTCCTCTAATTTCTGTTTCAATTCTTCTGTTAATTTATTATAAGCTCTTTCTTCTAATCTTTTTAGATTTTTTGGATATTTATTCCTAAGTATTTGATTGCTTCCTATCATTTAGCTTCTATTTTTTCAGTCCTTTACAAATCTTGCTCTTCCATGTGCAGATCTGGCCGACATTTTAGAATTCTTTTTGCTATATGAAAAACAAACCCTCCTGAAGTGTTTCAAATTCCAGAGCACTTGGTCAATAGGGGTGAGGCTTGTGTCTCTGACTGTTTTCCTTATGGGTGGAAGAAGCAGGCACTAGCTTAACATGACTGCTTTTTCTCTTTTTCAGGTTCACTCTCTCAGAAGGGAACAGAAGGAGAGCCATGCTTGGCAGTACCTCCTTCATCGTTTTGCTGCAAGTCCTGACAAGATAATAGGGGAGTCTTTGTCTCTGGCCAGGTATTCACCTTGAGCATGATGTAAGGCAGTGGTTCTCAACCTGTGGGTCCCCAGATGTTTGTGGACTTCAGCTCCCAGAAGCCCCAGCCACTATGGTCAATGCTCAGGGCTTCTGGGAGCTGAAGTTCACAAACATCTGGGGACCCACAGGTTGAGAACCACTGATGTAAGGGCATCTGCTCAGACCTTCAATTGCTTGGGGGTGGAGCTAGCAACTCCTAGATGTACATAACTGTTTTCTCTGCCTTTCAGGCTCAGTCTCTGATGGGAGAGCAAAGGTGAGGAGTGTTTGGAGGACATCTTGAACTGTAAGACAGAAGTTTTCTGTGGCTTCTCCTCTTCTGGACACAAGGTCTTCTAAAGCAATTGGTCAATGAGGCTGGGGCTTGTGCTTCTGTCTCTGATTTCTATCTGTGTTGAAGAAGGAGCCGCTTGCTAAATATGTCTGCTTTTTCCTCTGTCTAAGATTCAGTCTTTCAGAGGAGGGCAGAATGATAGCCATGCTTGGCAGTACCCCCTTGACGGTTTGGTTGTAAGTGCTGGAAAGATTATAGGGGAGTCTTTGTCTCTGGACAGGTGCTGACTTTGTGCAATTGATGTAAGTGGGTGTGCATCTGCCCAGACCTTGAATTCCTACATGGTGGAGCTAGCAACTCCTAGATGTATATAACTGCTCTTTCTCTCTCTCTCAGCCTCTGATGGGAGAGGAAAGGTGAGGTGTGTTTGGAGGACATCTTTCGCTGTAACTTGTTCCCAGATCATAGGCGAGTGTTTCTCTCTGGCCAGGTGCTCTCCATGAGCACTTGATGCAAGTGCATGGAGCATTTGCTCACTCCTTGAAATGCTAGGGGGTGGAGCTAGCACCTATGAGATGTATATTACTGCTCTCTCTGACTTGCAGGTTTTGTCTCTGACAGGACGGCAAATGTGAGATGTTTTGAGAGGACATCTTTGAACGTAAGACAGAGAAGTTTTCTGTGTATTTTCCTGTTCCTAAATATGACATTTAGGGAATTGCTTGACTAATGGTGGTGGTGTGTCTCTACCACTGATTTATTTCTGGGTGGAGGAAGCAGCCACTAGCTTAATAGAACTGTTTTTTTTCTCTATTTCAGGTTCAGTCTCTCAGAGGAGAGCAGAAGGAGAGCCATGCTTTGCAGCAACCCCTTAAGGCAGTGGTTCTCAACCTGTGGGTCCCCAGATGTTTGTGGACTTCAGCTCCCAGAAGCCCCAGCCACTATGGTCAATGCTCAGGGCTTCTGGGAGCTGAAGTCCAAAAACATCTGGGGACCCACAGGTTGAGAACCACTGCCTTAAGGTTTTTGTCTCAGACTAGGTGCTCTCCTTGAGGATTTGATGTCAGTGAGTAGGGCATCTGCTGAGTCCTTGAATTGCTAAGGGGTGGAGCTAGCAACTTGTAAGTGAATATGAATGCTTTTTCTGTCTTTCAGGCTCTGTCTCTGATGGGAGAGCGAAGGTGAGATGTGTTTGGAGGACTTCACAGAGTGCAAGAAAAGTTTCCTGTGGCTGCTCCTCTTCTTGGAAATGAGGTCTCCTTGAGCACTTGGTGAATGGGGGTGAGGCTTGTGTCGCTGTCATTTTTTTCTTTTTTTCTTTTTTTTCTTTGTGGGTGGAGAAAGCAGACAGTAGCTTAGCAACTGCTTTTTTTTCTTTCAGGTTCAGTCTCTCAGAGGAGAGCCATGCATGACAGGTACTGTTACCCTGTTTGCTTTGCTGCTGCAATCTGTTTGTGATACAAGGGCTTCCTTAAAAAGGATTCCCAAAAGCTGTCAAAATTGTCTGTTGTGGGGAAAAATTAGCTCAGCACTGCTTTAGACATGCAAAGAGGACAGGGTAATTAAAAAGGATCATTAGCCCAAATGTACACCAGGTCCGGTCCAATCAAAATCACACCAATTGTTCAAATCTGAGTATTTTATTAACATAAATGTAAAAATCCCTACAACCAATTAACTACACTCACTACAACAAGTATAAAAAGTTAAAGTTCTTACAATCACTCAGCTTCACACCCTACAATCAAACATGCAAGACTATAAATTTAGCAAGAGATGAAAATTAAGAAAGAGTGAGGGAGAAACAGAAAGGGTTTGATGAAATACAATACCAATCCAGAAGTCTTCAGCTGAGAGAAAACATCTCAGGCCCCCCCCCTTGAGGGCTGAGGAGAGTTAGTTAGTTCCATTGTATTGCAAATCTGAGGGAACTTCGTGCTCTCCAAAAAGAATCTAACTCCGACAAAAATCAAACTGTGTCTAGATATAGTGTCCAATCTCCTGAGAAGCCGCATGGTTCCATCTTTTTTTTATGAAGATGGATCATTTTCTTTTATGTTCAAAGAGAACATACAACCAACCATCCTGTTTCCTGTAAGATAGTATCTCTCTCCAGAGATGCAAGCCTTAGGTGTCAGATTCCAGCCTGCTTTGCATTCTTTATTTTCTCTCAGAGAGTAATGGTCTTGATAGCTGCAGAAACTCCTTTAAAGTTGCCTGTTGAGCCAAAATTGCCAGATCACCCCAGGATGTAAAACAGAAGACAGAGATCTCCTGTTTACATGTCTGTCCGGTATCTCTATGGCTCACTTATATTTTTATACAAAATAATTAAGATTCTCAGGACATGGCCCCCAGGGGGTGCGTCAGGGGTACAACACTACCCGTGATTATGTAGATATAAATCTTTACAAAATCATAGGGGAGTCCTTGCCTTTGGCCAGGTACTATTTCTAGGCACTTGCTCTAAGCGGGTGGGGCATCTGTTCAGGTTTTGAATTGCTTGGTGGTGGAGGTAGTAACTGCAAGATGTATAGAACTGTTCTCCCTGGTCTTTCAGACTCTGTTTCTGATGGGAGAGCAAAGGTGAAGTGTGTTGGGAGGCCATCTTTGAGCATAAGACAGAGAAATTTTCTTTGTGAGTTCTTCTTGGACATGAGGTTTCCTGGAGCACTTGGTCAATGGGGGTGGGGATAGAGACTCTGTCGCTGATTTCCTTGCGGGTGGGGGAAGCAATCTCTAGCTTAACAGAACTGCTTTTCTCTTTAAGGTTCAATCTCTCAGAGGAGACAAGGAGAGCCATGCTTTGTCATACCCCCTTGATTGTTTGGCTGTAAGTCTTTACAAGATGATAGAAGAGTCTTTGTCTCTGGCCAGGTGCTGTCCCTGAGCCAGGTGGGTGGGGCATCTGCTCATTTCTTGAATTGCTAGGGGATGGATTGCCTCTAGTAGATGTATGTAACAGCCCTCTCTGTCTTTCAGGTTCAGTCCCTGAGAGGGCTCCTGGAGCACTTGGTTAATGGGGGGGGGGCTTGTGCCTCTCTCACTGATGTCAGTGGTGGTGGAGGAAGGAGCCACTAGCTCGATATTACTGGTGTTACCCTGATTTCTGGGGTCCCAGGAGGGACACCTCACTGTGCTCACAATGGGGAATGGGAATTAGCAGAGCACAAGCTAGCAATACAAGAGGCAGGGCAACCTAGCAACATCTTGAACCCAATGTCTATGGGGTCTGGCCGAGTCAATGAGCAAACAGAAGTGAATAATAATTGTTTTCTTTATTTTTGATCAAAAACACAGTCAAACATGTGTATGCAACACACTCACACAGACCTATTGAAAGAAAGGTAGGAGTTGGATAGAGGGTTTTAAGAGGAAGTTTTGCATGGAAAATACTACACCTGTCCTGAAGCCCGGGGAGTCTGAAGAAAAGTCCGTAGAGGTGGAGATTCTCAGCACGAGGAGCTGAGGGGAAAGCTTGCCAAATGAAGTGACAGCAAGGCAGCATGGAAGCCAGGAGTGATCCGAAGAGATGCTCAAAATCTTATACGGAAAAATGTGCCCGTAGGCTAGTTCGTTCCCGGGGAATACAATGGGTTTCAGGCCGGAGATAAAGCCTCCAAAAGGTCAGTATTTTACATGATTGAGTTATGACACAGTTGTCAATAGAGTAGACAGTATGCAAATGTGGAGTGCTTGACAGTTGAGTATTCGTCTCGTCAAGCTGCCTGCTGGGGCAGGGAGTCTTTTGTAAACAGGGTGCATAGATAATGTGATCTTAAAGAGTACTTGCCTGGAGGTCTCCTAAAGCTGTGGTCCGGCTATTATTGGATTGGTTTTGAATAGTTCAGCTATTTTCGGTCGTGCCTGTATGCGAGCTTGTCCAGGGGTCTCGCAAGCACGTGGAGAGGAATGGGTAAAGAAGGCCAAATTGTTGATATCAAATGATATCTAATGTATCACAAGTTCGGACTAGAAACTACAGTAACACTGTTTTTTCTCTCTGTCAGGTTCAGTCTATCAGAGGAGAGCAGAAGAAGAGAGATGGTTGGCAGTACCCTCTTGATAGTTTCACCGTAAATCTTTACCGGATCGTAGGGGAGTCTTTTTCTCTCTCTGTCTCTTTTTTTTGTAAAGGAGGTCATTTTATTTAGCTACAATAAAAAACACGGCAAGACATACCGAAACATATGTCATCGTATATCAATATACAAATAAAGAGAAAGAAAAGAGTTAGACAAAACGGAAAGAAGTATCCAGTTATGGGTAAAAAAATAAGAAAATTGCAGAAGGAAAGGTATACATAGTTATATATAATATGTGGGTTCAATATGTGGGTATCAATGTGAACGTGAACAAACTGTGGTAAAGTGACAACATTGACATAAAGGTAAACAAACTTTCTCTCTATTCTTAGTTGGAGTTCTATTTTATCTCAGTGTTACAAATTTCATCGCATAAGTCTCAAACGTCTAATCTAGTAATGCAATTTACCGTTGTTCTAACTTAATGTCATCATGTAAAAGAAATTAAAAAATAAAATAAAATAAAAAATAGTAGCCAAACAACAAGAAGAAATAAAAAAAAGAGAGGAAAAAAACACATATCAGACAACTTTATATTCCAATTATTCCATTGTAATATCACTCCATTTAAAGAGCAAAGGGGCGCAAAGAGGCACAAATCCACAGTGGTTGGGCGCAAAGGGGCACAAATCTGGTCTAACTGACTGGCTAGGGGAGGAGCTAGCAGCTGTTAGCTCTAACTGATTTGCTGATGAGCTGGGGTGTTACAACGGTTCAGGCTTACCCAGTGATAGCACTAGATATCTCTTTTGATATCAAAATCATCTGGCCTTCCTCTGCCACTCCGCTCCACATGTTTGCGAGGCCTCCGGACAAGCACGTACACAGGTACGGCCGGTAAGTGTTGGACATTCCATTCTCCACCTAGGCAGGCAAAACAAAGCCACTCCGTCGCTTCAGGGACCTCTCATGCAGACACCCATTGCTTAAGCGCGACTCTAAACAAAGACACCTGGCCTTGAGCCGATAGTCTGACAATGCCAAGCTATTTGCATACTGGTTATACTATTGTTACATCTGCGCTAAGCCGATCATGTTAAACTTGACCTTTCCCAAAGCTTTGTCCCGCTCCAAACTCGCATTGTTCTCACCGAGCATGGCATGGCCTGTAGGCACAATTCACCCTACAAAAAGCCCCCGAGTCCGAGACTACCTCAGATTGCTCCCGAGTTCCAGACCGCCTTGCTACCGTTTTGTCCAGTGAGCTCCCCTCAGCGAACTGCGCTGAGCTTTCTTCCCTGCAATCTTCGACATCTCCAGGACTATGAGAAAAGGTGTTGTATCACCCATTTCCCCCAAAAGCTCTCATTTCTAATTCCTACTTAGCTGTGTGTTTGTGGTGTCTTTCTGTTGTTTGTCCTTTAATAAAGATATCAATTTTTACTATTTTAAAAACCTGTCTGACTGCTTAACTGACCTGAGCCCGTAGACATTGTGTTACAAGATTCCTGCTAAATTACCCTGCCTCTCGCTAGCTTAAGAGAGTGCTCCAGTTAATTTCTCCAGCTTGTGTTTGTATTTGGTTATTTGGGCGCCCCTCCCAGGACCCCCAGAGACCAGGGTAACAGGGGGAGGAGCTAGCAGCTCTTTATATTTGCTCCCAGTGGCCTTCAAGCTCATTTCCAGAGGAGAGAGTAGAAGGTGAGCTGTGTCTGAGAAGACATCTTTGACAGGCTTCTGGGACTGTCTTTGTTTGTCTGTCTGTCTGTCTGTTTGCTGTGGCCATGAGCATATGGTCTAACTGACTAGATATGGGGAGGAACTAGCAGCTTTTAGATGCACACAGTCAAGCATGCACACAAGAGCCAACTGAAGGAGAAAGGGAGGAAAAAATTATGGCTAGAGAGGCTGCGGGTTTTTGGGGTTATATAGTTACCATTCCAGAAGAGTAGTGAAGAGCTTGAAACGTGACTTTAGACTTCTGTCTAAGGGCAGACAGATCAGGATTCAGAGCGACATAGTGGAGTCTTGCATTTCATCTGACTGCAAATGACTTCTCAAAACCAAGGGTTTATATATTCTTTTCCTCCCTGAAGGGGTGTGAGTGAACAATGGGAGTTGCAACACAGAAAATGGGGTCTGGAGTGGACTGATTGGTTTTGATGTCTTGGTTGACAGGGGGTTACTGGGCTATCTGCAGCAGGATGTGCACACAGTAGTGGACCTGGGCACCACTTCTGATGTTGGCAGTTGATAGGATTAGCTCAGAGCCAGTGAATCAGGCTTTCTTGGCTAATTTCAGAGAACTTTTGACCTGGCCATGACCTGACATATTCCCTTTCCACAAGGCCTTGCCAGCCATCAGTATAATTTATATTTTATGCCAATTGAACATATCTGCTAATTAATATACTTTGCCAATTAGACCATATCAAAATATGGGGCTGTATAGCATGGTAACAATAGGATCTCAAAACAGTGTGTGGGTGTATTTGCTGTTATTCAGAATCCTAGGGATTGACTAGAGCTGCCATTGCAGGAGGGGGCTAAGGCCACCTTAAGAGTTTTTGTTAGGTTCCAGCCCCCCCCCACGTCAAATAGGGATACAAGAGAAACAGATGCACAGAAAATCATTTATTACTGTATACCAAAAAAACTTGAATATTCTGACATACAGAACATAAGTCAGAACTAAATTAAACAACTTATCTGTCCAATGCAATTCTTGAGCTTTGCTGCTTTATTGCAAGTTTCACAATAATGGGCTCCAAATTAGACAATGAAAGTAAAAAACAAACCCCAAAACACACGCAACTATCCAATGGTGTGTTGGCAAGATATATAGAAGGGAAACTATTGACTTCAATTCAGACTGCTGTCCGGATATTTCATTGGTTCAGTTACTGGGGTCCCCACGGCATAAACCCTCGGGGCTCCGCTTCTCACAGATTTGAATCCCTTCAAATGGGCCAGGGAGTCCCCTTGAGACCGGCGGCCAAGAGCGCCCTCTTTAAAACGGAACCTTCCCCTCCTTTCTTCAGAGCCACTGCCGCTCGTCCCCGAGCTCTTTTCTCGAAGGCTCGCTGCCTCCCCGTTCCTCTTGCCTCCATCCCGGGTTTTCGCTGCGACGCTTCTGCTGAGCCTGGCGGGGGTGGGGGTCTCTTTCCCAGGCGCAGGGAAAGCGGATGGCTCCAGTCGCGGCGGTGGCGGGAGGAACCGCGGCCAGGCGAAGCCCGCCCGGCCGGGTCGCCGAAGGGAGAACCAACACCGGGTCCGCCAGCCTCGCGACCTGCGGCCTCGCCCCCGCCTTTGGGGCCCGGAAGCCTCTTCCGAAGAAACCCGCCGAGCCCACGATGACCTGAGTCGTTTCCCCTTCTTCCCCCGGCCGCGCGGCCCCCTCCACCGCCTTGGCCATCCTTTGCCCAGAGGCGACCGGGAAGGACAGGTTTGGCGGGGGGCGCATGGGACGGGCGAACGGAGAGCCACCCCGAGGAGCTTGTAATCGGGGAGGGGGAGGAGGAGGAAGGAAGAGAGCCCCGAAGGAGCACCTGCTTTTCCTGGCCCCCCTTTTCTTTTGGCTGCTGCTGTGTCCGTTTATGCGGGCGGCGGCGCCTGCGGCCGCAGCTGCAGAGCCAATTAAAAGCATCGCCAAGGCGAGCGGAGGGGCGGGGTCTCCGCGCTCTCCGCTTCGCGCGCTCTCGCCCTCGGACCCTTTTTTTAAAAAATTCGCGAACCCAGTTTTCTCTCGCCTTTTGTCTCGCTGCAGCTCCCCCCTCCCCCGAAAGGAGGGCTTAATTGCCGCCTCCTTTCCGTTCGCTTTGTTTCTTTTCAGTCACTAATGCAGTTTCTGGAGACGGAGAGGACCAACGCCAAGGCTCTGTGGAGACCCCTCCCCCGCTCCTTGATAGAGAAAGCCTGAGCCTTTTCTCCTTTCATGGAAAAAAGATAAGATCCCTTCCTACGGGGAGGAAGGGTTTAGGCTAGGAGTCCAAAAGAAGAATGGCATTAATTTCTTCCGTTCGGAAGCCTGCTCACACTCTATGTTCTGTGACTATTGGGGAAAGAAAGCAGTTTTGTTCCCTCTCCTGTCTCTCTATTTCTTCTTTCCAGTGGATTCCCACTAGTACTTTGTAAATTCCCTTTCAGCGACTGAGAGAATGGACAACAAATGTTGCTGTTTGAGGTTACTTAGGCCAATTAGATTGAAAGGACATCAAAGGTTTGTTCAGACTCCTGGGGCTGCCTCCGTGCCCTGAGGCTTGAAGCTCCTGCCAGCGGAGTCGCCAAGTGCCCTAGTGGGTTGCTTTCCTGTGCCAGAATCCTCACAGAACTCTGAGCTGGTTCCTGTTAAAAAGAAGTCAGTGCATCAAGGGAACTCTGGATAAAGAGAGGAAAACACTGGTCTTCAGTTACAGTTTGAAAGTCTACTGGCTGTTACCATTTTTCTCAAAAAGTTACTTTTGTCTACTAGGATCTTCAGAGAGCAATGACTGGCTTTCCTTCCAGGAGCAGCTGTTTCTGGAGTGAGAAATCTGACCTGTTTCCCTCTCCAGGATCCTTCCCACCTGCAAGCTCTTGTAACTTTCCTGTGTAAATAGCCCAGCTGTGTAAGCTGTGGGAGAGAGACCTGCCAAGGACAGGAGATGTGTTCTCACCTTCAGTTTCTACCGCCTCCTGCTGAAACCTGGCAGAGAGCAGGTCATTCTACTTCTATTCACATTATTCTCTTCTTGTCCTTACCGAAACAGTAGGTCAAGTTGCACATCCCAGGTTGGGAAGTTCTTTGATGGCTTCTCTGAGGAGAGTAAAAGTCTTGCTGGTCTTAAACTTGATCGCAGTTGCTGGCTTTGTCCTTTTCTTGGCCAAATGTAGGCCCATTGTGGTGAAAAATGGGGATTCCTTCCATGAAATCCATCCCAGAGCAGGAGCAACCAACTTAACCTATGCTGGCAGTCCCATCCAAGAAGCAGTCTTGAAGAGGCTGTCGCTACTTGAGGATATTGTCTACAGACAGCTCAATGGTAGGTACGCTCCTTCGTCAGGGGTAGCTGATGAGTGAAGTCACAAATAGTGAATGAATTGGTAGTTGTGTGTATGCATTGCATATAAGCAGAGGAGGACCTCAGTTTCTCCTTTCATCTCCATCTCAAAGGATTAGGTGGCAGGTGATGGAAAAGACTTATCTCTGAGACTTGAGAGAAGGCACTAGGTTCTGTTGTGAGCATTTCCATTTAGTGCTGGGGAAGTTCCTTGTCTAAAACACGAATCAAGTGCTATTATTAGTATAGCTATTTCTGAGCTAGATAGACCAGTAGTCCAAGGCAGCTTCCTTGTGATTATTTTGTTTTAAGACTGTTGATTTCTGCAGGTGTGTAGCTTTGGCTCCCATCATTACCACCACATTTTTATAATGTGTATTCTATGTTTGAATAAGTATGCCCCATTGGTGGAGCTCATGTTTAATGCAGTCCTGTAGCATATGTTTTCACAGTTTATATTCTTGTCTCAAATGCTTCTGTGAGGTGTTTTCACCCATCACCACTATTGAAAAGGGGACACACTCTCTGTCTCTCTCTGTAGTATTGGGTGGAGCAGAGAAGGCATATCACTGGCTTCTCTAAAGCTTTCAGTGTGGTTCAGAACCTCAGTAAGCTTTTGGCTCTAGCTATTGTGTGTTACCTTTTGGGTGCAGACCTCTCACACATAAAAGTACAACTTGCTCTTTTCTGTCATTTGGCATAGGTAAGAAAGAATCTGAAAAGAGGTAATTGGGTCCTTTCCCTTCAGCAATTGGATGACAAGACTCCTATCCTTTTGTAGAACTGACTTGTCCTCGAGTAGAGTAGTCAGATACAAAAGATGGCAGGGCTCCTGCTTTTTGAATAATTTTATCTTCTGCACAGCATTTCAAGATGTAGGAGGCCTGTTCCCTATGATAGTTGGCCAGCCTACTTTAAAATAAAGCCTTCCAAAGAGTTATTTAACATCCCCCACTCTTGACATGATAATTTGTCAACTGGTAGTATTTATAAAATAGTTTTTAATAGATTATGGTTACCTTTTTGTACAAGTTACAGTCAGGATTCAACAATGCACTTTCAACTTCCAAGCTGAAATTGCAAAGGGGAGCATCCTAAACACACAAAAAGATGAGGGAGAGGCTAGTCTTAGTTCATCAAGAAGTTGGGACAGATGCCACAACATTGATTGTTGATTGTTGGTTGTTGCCCACATTACTGTGGCCAGTTTATGTTGTTGTTGTTGCTGTGTGCCTTCAGGTCATTTCTGACTTAATGGTAACCCTAGGGCTTTCTGAGGCTGACAATGGGTGACATCCCCAAGGTCACCAGACGAGCTTCCGTGAAAAAGCAGGCAATCGAACTTTGGTCTCTGCCAGTCAGAATTCCAAACGGGTTTCTTAGAAGGAAAAAAAGGGGTCCATCATAATTCATCTGGAAGTAATTTAGTAAGAGGGCTAGAAAACAGGAAATGATTGGCTGAAGCTTGTTTGATTCCTGAGGCAGGACAAAAGGTAGAACAACAGGGAAAGGCTTGGGCATTCTGTGGGGATTCCTGAGGTTGAGGAAAAGGTGGAGAAACGGGAGAGGACTCTTAAATGTATGGCCAGTAAGTTTCCTGAGGTAAACTGTAGAATGGGAAAAGAAGATATCCTTTGCATCCCTTTTGAAGTATTGGATACAGACCTAAGCATTGTTTGGGCACATTTCAACATTTAGAAATAACTACTGAATCTAGTAGTGAGATTTGACCCTGAACTCATCATAGGACTGAGCTGTAAATATTGAATGCTTAGTCAGCTCATCCTTTGAGATGATCTGTTGAGGTAATTGATCATGCAAAGGATTTGATCATGTAAAGGAAAATCAAAGGGGTGTTTCCAGGAGATGTTATTGTTACCTGTATGATGACACCAAGAAACAAAACATCATTTCAAATGTTTTAGGAATGCCTGTTGTACTGTTTCTTTTAGAAAGAGTAACAGAGCCTCATCAGCCGTAAACTGTCAGTCCTTTGAAGCCACGCTAGGAGCTGGATTTTTAGTGATGGTTGGCTTAATATGTGAGTTAACAACATAGATTGTCTATGAGGGTTAACTTAAACAGCTTCCATGTCTATGAGGATCAGCTTAAACGCCTTCTATCTCAGGCCTAGTACTCATGAGCAACCTACGGTATAGTAAATACATTCCAAGTTTGCAGTATCGTCATTATCTTCAACATCCTTTTTATACAGTGTGTGTCCTAAATCTCTCTGTTTTGTGGTATCCTGAAGAGGTGTTGGGTCATTCAGGCTTAAGCAAAATGTGAATAAGGAGGCTGTCTCATCTAATTCAGTGTTGCTCAATTTTGATTAATAGCAGCTTCCAAATTTTCTGGCATTAAAGTACTGCTTCGTGCTTTGTGTGTGTAAAGAATGTGCACTATATTCAGTTATAGTCTTTCCTCATAAAAATAGCAGCTTGCATTCCTTTAAGAAGATGCCTTAAATTGAATTGTTCTCTCAGGAGTGGGAATTCCAGATGTTGTGGAACTGCAATTCCAAGCAACCATAGCCACTGCTACTGGTGAGGAATGCAGGGAGTTGGTTACAACAATATCTAGAGCAGTGGTTCTCAACCTGTGGGTCCCCAGATGTTTGTGGACTTCAGCTCCCAGAAGCCCCAGCCATTATGCTCAATGCTCAGGGCTTCTGGGAGCTGAAGTCCTAAACATCTGGGGACCCACAGGTTGAGAACCACTGATCTAGAGGGTGGAACATTTCTCATTTGTGTATCTAGACAACATTGTTTGCAACGGTGGTAGTTCTGTAAGGATATTGCTGAGTTACTCCTCACAATTTTCCACCTCCCTCCAAAGTTTACAGGGAATTAACTGATGGGAAATATCATGGTTTGGGAAACTATGAAAACAATTCACACGGATAGGAGAGGAATCAGAAATTGTTCATGCTGCATTTATCTTATTTATGTAATATGGGGAGCTGGGCCATTGGCTTTTTCTTTAGCCCCAGCTCATCATATGGGTGGGGTAGAATGTTTTGTATAGAGCATCTTTTTAGGGGCAACAGGGTAAACAATGGCTGCACACTGCTATAACCTATCAACAAAGCTCTTCTTGACTATTGAGTTGAGCACAAGTTGGGAAGGGGGTTTGGATTTTGGAACAGGAAGCTGCCCTTCATTCTGCTGTATAACCAATGTGTCACAATGCTCTCTCTGACTTATTTAATTTATTCATTTATATCCAAATGTTTTGCAATAATAGGACTCAAGGTGGTTTACAACATATTAAAAACACTGCAGATTAAAATTATAGAAAAACTTCACCAACATTACAAATATAAAAGTTGTTTAAAAACAGTTAAACAGTCTGTAAAGTTAAAACAATTAAAATTTATTAGAAGGTTATATACAACAAAACAGCACAGCATACACTAAAACCCTATTGCAGTCAATTTCTAGATCTCTGGCAGAATGAAAATATTTTTACGTGCTGGCAGAAGGAGAGCAAAGAGAGAGCTATCTTAACCTCACCCACCAAATGGGCCTGAAAGTGAGACAGATTCTCCTGATTTCAGAGCTCTTAGGGGCTCTCATAAAGAGGAAACAAATAGTTTGGACCCAATAGCCACTCTTGCCCATCCAATCTATTTTTATTGTTTCTGGGTCCATTGTCCCATCACTTTGCTACTCTTTGGAGGACTAGATTATATGTCATTTGTTAAAACAGTAAACTGGATTATGGCTTTTCTTGACCCTTTTAACTTGAGAGATTGGGAATTTAGCCTGGCATTCTCTGTGTTTAAAAAAAGTGTTCTCTCTCATCAAGACATGATGATCCCTCAATATAGAAGACTGGGATGGCTGGTGCATATTGTCTCTTTTGGGTTGGTAAATATTAGTAGGTTTGATATATTAATGCTTGTTTTTCATTCAATTGTCTGGGATTTTAATTCTGAGTTTATTTAACCATGTGATGTTACCATTTTAAATCAGTTGTCTAGAATTAATGAGGATAGAATTAACTAGGCCATATATACATGAAGTCAAGGACGTGCAGCCCTCAGTTTTGTTTAAAGTAAGATTGAAAAATTATGCTGTCAGTTAGAAAATTGGACCACTTGGGCTAGAAGAAATAATAGCAAAGATCTCCAGACAAATGTGCATGTCTTTGATATGATCTTTTGGAGGAGTTGCTGAAGGAATATGTGGGTTCAGAAGTTTCCCCTGTTTTCGTAGTGTTGTCATTTGTATATCTTTTAATAAGACAAACATGCATCCTGTTAGGTGTTATGACTCACTGTTGGTATCTCCTTATGACATATACAAGCTAAATTTCTCTGTGATCCAGTTTAGAGTTTTTCTTTTGCAATCCAGTTTTTCTTTTATAATCTCACAAGGTACAGTGCTTTTGAAAGCATTGTGGGAGTACTTTATAGCTAGTCTGGACCAAATAGCCACCCTTGTTTCATGTGCTTTAAAGCCACCATATGGGATGAGGTGTATCATTGAGAATTTCACAGAACCTAGATGACAGACCTAATTTTTAAAAGTGACTAAAAATGTTTTAGTGTTTTCCTGTTCAGATTGATACAAGAATCAACAAGCCATTGATAGCTATTCTTTCCTTAAAACTTGAAGGCAATTTGCATTGTGTGTTATAAAATCATTATGGATAATTCTTCCAGTGCTATCAGGAGTGTAGGTTTTACTTCCATTTCATCTTGACTATTAAGTGTACGTATAGATAGGGAAACAGATATTTGAACAGTGACATCAACATAGTGGAGGAGGTTTCAAGAACTATAAAATGAATTCTTTGGTTATGTTTTGCAATTCTCCAAATGTGCTTTGGAAGGAGAAGATGGAAATTAGGAACTCTGAGCCAACCAGCAAGTAACTCACATCAGATGTTTTTGTACACTGGAATAAGATCCTGGACCTTGCTGCAAGGGAAGCGATTATTCCTACTCTGGGTTTTGTAGAACAGATTATCAGATTTGATGGTTGCTTTAATGAATGGCTTAGTAGATTAATGACAATAGTGGAAATGGACATGATAACCAATAAATTAAAAGGTTTCTCAGAAAAGGATTTTAAAAGAAATTGGCAATTAATAATTTATTATCTGAGAGAAAATGAGGGTGAAACAATGATTTTGGGGTTCTGAACTTGCTGTCACTATTTTATTTTCTACTGTTGAATTGTGGAATATATAATTTGATACCATGCAAAAGCGTTTATGAAAATTATAGATGATTTTACTTTGCTGTTATATTTTAATACTTTCTAATATTCTGTCATACATATGTTAAATATAATATGTTTAAATATTGTAAGATTAATTTTTTTTAGTTATGTAGTAGAGGAATTAATTATCTTAGAAATTTATTTGTATCTATAGGAGTATTTGCTTATTAATTCAATGACTTTTTAAAAATATTTGATGTTATAAAACTTTAGATTAAAATATAAGCAGCAATGTTAATGTTAGTTTCGGTTAGATTTATGATTCTAGTGGTTAAATAAAAGACTATGATTAGTTGACTGCTGGGGAAGGAATCACATATTATTATATGTATTAAATGTTTGTGTCATTAGTTATCAGTATTTGTTAGTCTAGATTTTATTTTGTGAATTTGTTAATTGTTATATTAGTTCAGATAGTTTAGAGAGATATATTACTGTGTTTTTTATTCATGTTTACTTGTATTGTATATTATGTGTTATGTTTTTCCTTTTTCTGCTTTTTCTTCACTTTCTTTTTTTAAAATAGTAAAAAAAAAGTTGCTTAAGTCCTTTTCTGTATCTTATTTAAAGAATTCAGATACTGCAGCACCAGTACGGGTTATTGAGTGATCTAGAACTGTGTTTTTCTCTGATAGTTTATTTTCTCTTAAGTTAGTGGATGATAACCTTTGCTTATGCTCCTAATTTTCTTCAGCTTTCATCTTAAGAAATGATGTCATTCTAAACTGGATATATTCTAATATACCGCTAATATCCCACTAATTCTGGTGTTAAGTTCTGTTATAGAAAGTAGGCATTCAGAATAAGGTATTAAAAAAACTCCACACAATTAAATTTAAGGGGTGTGACTGCAATTATTTGCAGAGTAAGTTATTTAAAATCACTAGTGCTTCTGACTACAGAATTTCAGTTGGAAAATTGCATTGAGTTTTAACAAAAGATCTTGAGCCAACTGAAATATGACCTTAAGATTTTAATTAGAAATGCAAAAATGTTTGCTAAGCTGTGATTTAAACTTTCTGTAATGAAGTAGGAGACCCCTCAAAAAAGGAAAGAAGCAGTTTGCACCTGCTGTGCTGTTCTCTTACCAACAGACACAAATTTTGAAAGCCTTGTTATTACCTCATTTACTTGCTACAAGAAGGAGGCTCTGTTGATTTTTCTGGCACTCCGGCAGATCATCCAACTTCTGCCCCTCCTTTAGAAAAAAAAGGTTCCAACATGATAAACTGTCCTCCATCTCTCATCTATGTGACTGATCTTGGCTTGCCTTCAAATTTAGAGGGTTTGAATTAAGGATGAGAGACATACAGTTCACTACATCCCTTTTTGATTTAGCTTGGCCTTTTGCTTTAATGCTGCTGGCAGTCTGTTTTTGAGGTAGACCTTGTGTTTGCAAAACTCTTTTGAGGAGGAAGAAGTGAATGCTGCTTGATTTGGTCTTTAGTGTATATATGGCCTGATTTGGAAGGGCTGCTTTTAAGGTTCTTAAAACTGGCTTATTTGAGTGTTGATAGTTTATTACTCCTTTTTGACAGTGTGGTGAATAGAAGAAGCATTTCACTCATTAGTCTAAATCCAATTGTTAGTCCCAAATAGAGTCAAACCCATTGAATCAGTTGCTGAATTATAGGTTAGCAATTAGGTAAACCCCATTGCTTCAGTGGGTCTACTCTAGTTAGGAATTGCAGTTGGAGTTAGGTCATTATTTTTTGACATGGCAGTGAAACAAAGGAGACCTCATGAACTGGTTTTATTTTTGAATAAAAATCAGATAGTAGCAGTTTTTATATATTCTCTATTTTAGTTAATATCTTGCCTTCAGAGGAGAAATGTTCCCCCTTGTTTGCTCATAACAGCCTCATAAAACTAAAATAAAATCATCAAAACAAAGCCTAATAGAAATGGCTAAAATAAAAAAGAAATACAGAAATATAGAAGAAATATAAAATATGGAAGAAAACATATGATACTCACAAAACTTCTGAAATGTGGTGTGGAGTGTTTTTATTCAGGGTTGTAAATTCTATGCCCTTTTCCATACTGATTGATTGCATCACATCCAAACCCTCACACCCCATGTACTCTTTCTTTTCCTCCAGTATAGGCACTGAGTAGTGCAGCATTTCAGCTTGGAATTTTGTTCTCTGTTTTTTGTTTTTTTCCCCCAAATACACTTCTAATTTACACTAAATCTCTGCTTTTCCAAATTTTGGGATTTCTCCAGGTATTTTTTTTTTGTTAAGTGTTGACATTTGCAGAATTCAGAGGAGTGCATTGTCCTCTTCCCCCAGTCTATCTTAATAGTGTTATAATTTAATTCCTTGCAGTTTTTTTTTAAATTAGCCAAGGGTTCCAGGTTGCCAGTGCTTGTTATAGAGCAGTGGTTCTCAACCTGTGGGTCCCCAGATGTTTGTGGACTTCAGCTCCCAGAAGCCCTGAGCATTGACCATAGTGACTGGGGCTTCTGGGAGCTGAAGTCCAGAAACATCTGCGGACCCACAGGTTGAGAACCACTGTTACAGAGCTTCCAAGTTGGGCTTAATTTAGTGCTGGAAGTAAGTATATCTGAACAGTCAAGGAGTCGAAAGCTTTAAGGCCTTGCTTTGCATCAGTGCTGGAGAGCAGGGAGCTGTCCACAGAAATCATGCAGTGGGTAGTGCTGAAAGCGGCCTGCAGTCAGGGATTTTGTTTTTCTTGCCAAGCATATGTACTGGAGCCTTGCATAGTTCATTGAAGAGGTATTGGGCAGACTCTAGAGAGCATTCTGAGAGAGGCAATTGGTTACTAATCCATTCTCTAAGTCATATGTTAAAAGCTTCCTTTTTATAAACAATGGTGATGCACCATTCAGACAAAGCTTCCTAAGGAAAAGCAGATGTCTATCTACATCTGGTCAGATTTGCTCTAAGTTTGCTATGTACTCTTCTGTGCTGACTGTGGTGAATGAAGAAGCAAAAGGCACATGGAAGCTTTTCCTATGATGTCATGCTGGGGTGGAGCAGATGAGAGCCACACCAGGCACTGAATCTCTCAGGATGTCTGAATTTCTCAGTATTGACTCTCATTTCCCCCCCATTTTCTATTCTTTATCAGTCTTCAATTCTTAAAAAAAATCCATATAGAGAAAGACAAGGATATGAAATTAAGAAAAAAATTATTTTATCTCTAAAGAATGAATCATGATATAGAAACATACACATTTTGACATTGTAAGAAGAGGAAAACAAGCATTGGTCAGATAGCAAAGCATAAATGGCTATACAATATGACTGGGTTAATCCATTGAAAATAATTTTAAAATCTCTTATTGTTTTAGATGGTATTAAAGCATGATTAGACAAATCCACAGATGATTGCTTTGCCTGTGGCTATTAAATGCAGTAGCTGGATAGAGCTTTGAGTTTTGTGAAAGTATCCTCATTGTATCTGTTCCTAATATAGAGAGAAGGGTGACGATATGTATAAGAGCAGTTTGCAGAACACTGAAAAAAGCTGATGAAACAGAATCCAAAAGAGACATCCTCACTCACATCATGGATCCATTCACTGTATAACTTGCATTATTGACTGATTTGCTCTTAATGGAGGCCTCCAAAACATCCTGACTTAGTCTGGTGGAGGAAGGAAGCAGGAAGAAGAGTGCAAGAGTACAGGTGAACTATGGGAGGGACATGAAACAGAGGCAGCAGAGTATGAAAACACTATCAGGTTGGCTACCAGCTTGTCTGATAGAAGCCCTTTGAAACTCTCCCTTGTTAGATGGGAGATGCCCAGCACAGAGAAACCTCCTTACCTGAGCATAGGCATTGATCCATGTTGGCTTTCATCTTCAAAACTGTTTGTCTCAGGATAGGAAGAAGGAGGTTTGAAATGTCTTCCAGAACATAAACAATATTCTGCTGTGAGAAATAGTTGTGAGTGTTGTTGCAAACAAGTCAGAATTACATTATCCATACTGAAGAAGTCATTAGCAGAAGACTTGCGAAAGTATCAAGAAAACGGGGTGGGAATGTGGCACATTTTAAAAACGCTGGTTTCTATGCAACACGATATATTATTGAATTCTGTGGAACACACAAAACAATCTCCGATGTCTTGTGAGTGTGTATGTATTTGGAAAAATCAGCTAGATGCTTATTCTATTTGTCACCCAACCTTTATGACAACCTTGTGAGTGAGGGACTGCCAAGAACCAGGTTTTGCAAACCCAGGGCTGTGGCCTCCTTGACTGAATCAATCCACCTGTCATGCAACCTTCCTCCCTTCCTACTGCCTTCCACTTGACCTCACTTTTGGGCTTCACCTGATTTTGGGCTTTGTTCCTTAACATTTTTCTACAAGTAATATGGTGTCATCTGCATATCTTAACATTGTTCATGATCTTTCCTCTAGTTTTAATGTGTGTTTTCTCTGAGTCTAATCCTGCTTTCTGTGTGGTATATTTTTCATATGAGTTAAAAAGATAAGGTGTTAAAATGCAGCTTATCCGACCCCCTTGTCAATTAGGAATCATTCCATTTCTCTATACCATGTTTTGACAGTGGCCACTTGTCCAGAATATAGGATACATATCAGGGGCAATCTGATATTGTGGCACTTCTTTTTCTTGTAGAATGAGCCATATTTTCCCAAAGGTTTGACTGTATTCTACAAAACACGAGCTTGGTGGAAGATGATGTCAGGGTCAGCAGCTCCACCAGAGTCTCTGTTGCAGTTTGTTTGTTTTTCTTTGGTTTAATAGCTTCATTGCTTCATTATTTTATTGTTTTGCTGTTGTTGTGTTGTCTTCCCTTCAATTTTCACTTTCTATATTTACTTTCTGTTATAATTACTTTCTGTTATAATTTTTACTATCTGCCTCATACTCCGGCTCCCTGCTTTGCTATCTAATGCTTATCTACAAATGCGAAGTTTCTTCAAGTTGTGTCTTTGGTGAATTTCGGTCGGCTGTTGGCTACATTTGCTGTCTTTGGCCAAGGAACTAACTTTGAAGGATATTTTTTTGTTTGCTGTTTTGCTGTTTTGCTAGAGCAGGTTCTGGTGAGAGTAGGCTGTTGTTGACTGAAAGAGTCTGCAAAACTTAATAATCATTAGCTAGATCTTAAAGCTGTTGGGGTGAATTTTGGATACTTCAAGAGCTCTTGAGAGAATAAGCCATGCTTACTAGAAAGGCCTACAAAACTTTAGGCATTTTGCCAGCTTTTGAGAGTATCCCCTTGAATCCTAGAAAAGACCAGATGAAAATCACAGTTTTTTTCTCCCAAGGAAGCTGAAGCAGTGCATCTTGCAAATTCTGTGTTGGACAGGACTCTGGATCTTAAAGGACTATCATGAGCTCCACAGAGCCCTTCTGCAGAGCTAGCTTTTTCCAACCTTGCATCTGAGTTGTGCTTTGCAGAGAAAGCACAATCACCTGACTCCAGTCAATCACCAGAAAAAGCACACTGGCCATTTGAGAAGACATCAAACCTTCTGCATGATTCTGCCTCCCACCTGTCTCACATAGAAACAGTTATGGGCTGCCCTTTAAATCAAATAAGATGCATAAAAGGGTTAATTTTCCTGTTGAAGCCTCGTCCTCTTCCAATATTAAAACTGTTCAGGATGCTGCCTGGATAGAAGAGTTCATTCAAAAACAGCTTATTGATCTCACATGCTACAGTGTGCCTAACAGTCCAAATGCGAAGTTGCAATCTACATGCATTCAAACAGAGGATTTGGACTTCACTCTATTTTTTTTACAAGGGGGCTTCTCATGATGTATGAGGAACTTGTACTTGTTAAAAGTTTCCTCGCAGAAAGCAATAAATTGTTGACAGCTTTAGCTGAAAAATTATCCAATGTTTGACAGATCACTAATGCCAAATGGCCTTAGAGGAGGAGTCATGTCTGCGACAGGGTCAAGAAAACAATCCCCAAACAATTCCATAAAAAGTAGTAAGGCTGAGTTAAAGGGAGTTTGTCAAAAACAGAAGAAAAACAAAAAATATCAAAAAATTAAGAAGGTTAATCAATCATGATGCTACAGGAAAAGAGATTAGGTGCGTTTGTTTAAATTATTGGACAATATTTACTCTCTTAAAAAATCAGATCACAAAAGTTGTCTGAAAAATCAGAAAAAAGATAAAAAGAAGGCAAAGGAGAGCATGCATAGCAATACTGTTAATTCGTTGCAGTCATTTGATGCAGACAGCTGTTCAGGGTCTTCTATGGGTCTCCTAGTAGATAAGGTCTCCATGGCAGGAGAGTTGTTGGACCCGTGGGAAGAAGTCCTTTGCTCCAACTAGAGGTCTAATACAGACAATGCTCAGTTTCTGGTGGTGAAATTGGATTCATATACAAAAGTTCCCCAGAAGGATGCAGCAACAAGACATAAAGTCATGGACTCTGGCTGGAATTTGGACTTGATTTCTCAAAAGCTGTTTTTTTTAATTACCCTAAGCCATTTGGTTTTCTTACATTACAGAATCGTATTTTTCATTCTTTAGATATTAATAATGAAGTTTTACCAGGTGTTTTGAAATTTAAGGATGTAGTTTTAGTGGATTACATTTAGAAATAGCGCTATTGCCAATGCAATATATAAGGCTAAGGATACTTTTTTAAACTTGGGTATCAATATTGTAAGATTTTTTTGAAAACCAAGCCCCCCATCACCCCTAATCTATCATTCTTATAATATGAGGTTGGATAAGGATGCTATATCTGCTCGTAATACTGTTAATTTGATTGATTTGAATGAGCCTCAGGTGGCTATTCATAAGGATAGTCACTTTGAAACACATATTGTTTCTAGGGGTTTGGACTCCCATGCTAATGCATTTTGCCAGCCTAACCCGGTTACTTGTCAGACTCTTTATGAAAGGATGGAACCATTGTTACCGCAGTTTCTAGCCAGACTTGGGGGGTACCAGATATCATTTTGATATCAATAATTTGGCCTTCCTTACCTATTCCTCCCCACGTGTTTGCGAGGCCCCCAAACAAGCACACAAACAGGCTTGGTCGCTAATCGCTGTAATATTCCAAACAAATACAGGCAGGCCAGAAATAGCCAGACTGCCACTTCAGAAGACCTCAAGGCAAGTACCATATTATGTGTGCACGCTACTTACAAAGAACTCCCTGCCCCGAGCAGGCAGCTTGACGAGCCGAATACTCAACTGTCAAGCACGCTGCGTTTGCATACTGGCTACTCTATTGACAATTCGGACTTAACCCAATCATGCTAAATTCTGACCTTTCAGAGGCTTTGTCTCCAGCCCGAAACTCGTTGTTTTCCCCAAGTATGGACTAGCCTGCGGCCACATTTTACCCTATAAGAACCCCTGACTTTGAGCGCTTCCTTGGATTGCTCCCGACTTCCATCCAGTCTTGCTGCCACTTTGCTTGGTGAGCCTTCCCCTCAGTCCCACGTACTGAGAGCCTCCATATCCACAAACTCTATTTTCAGACTACCCAGGCTTCAGGACAGGTGTAGTATTACCCATACCAAAAACCTCGTCTAAAAGTCCCTCTATCCAACTCCAACCTTTATTTCTCTAGTTATCTGTGTGAATGTGTTGCATACACTTGTTTGATTGTATTTTAATAAAAACAATTATTATTTCACATCTGTTTGCTCCTTGACTCGGCCTGACCCCGTAGATGCTGGGTAAAAGATCTCGCTCCATTGCCCTGCATCTTGCAGTGCTAACTTGTGCTCTTTGACTAATTTCCCCAACTTGTATAATTTGGAGAGCATTTAGGTGTCCCTTGTGGGACCCCCAGAAATCAGAGTAATAGAGGGGTGGTGTAATGCGGGCAACCCCTGAACCCCTAATTTGAATAGAAGTTGCGAACCACCTCAAATCAGGCTGGTATAGACTTAAGGAACAGCTGGTCAAGTCGCTAGAGCTTTTGTTAGGAAGGAACACATGTGTGTGAAATCTGTGTGCTTGAGCTCTAGGAGCTACTCTATCTGGGCTAGAAATCTGCTCTCCTTTCTTGCTTGGCTTGTGTATGTCAGCCGCCCCGGCGTGGTCACTGCTGGCCCTTGGGCAGTGAATCATTGTCCAATCTCAAGGAGTGTGCACAAGCTGTCCTGGGAATCACATTGCTGACTTGGGGTCTATCATGGGCTGGGATCCAAGTGCTAGGGCATTAGGAACAGTCCACACGCACTCAACATTTTAGTGGGAAGGCAGAAAAGGCACTTAGGGAAGAAATTCCCTCCCTCCAGAGTAGAACACAGTGCGTCCCATCCTCAGTGTAAAATGCGGGTGCGTCCCGTTTGTAGTATTGAAAGCATGGATGCGTCCCGGCAGACTTAAAATTCGGGTGTGTCCTGACTGCTAGCAAAGTAGGTGCGAGTGGTGAGTCCCCGTCCTAGTATAGGGTTTTGGAAGGTTTGTCCTGAGGTGGAGGAAGGCATCCTTCACCCAAAAAAACTGCTAGGGACAGTTCAGTTTTCGTTCCTTGCCCCTTTTCCCCCGCTGCTTGACCAGGCGGCACTGTAAGTTCCACTGGGTTCGTTTACCCCCTTCGTTGGCAGGCAGAGTACTCAAGGTTTTCCCTGGAGTCTCAGTGACTCTCCCTGTCCTTGAACCATTGCCTCGTCCTTTTGTCCCTAAGCTGTTGAGGTGGATGGCTGGGCTTAGGTGTACAAAAGTGACCTTTATTAGGCAGGCTGGAGTTAGGTTCCGTTCTCTCTTCCCTCAAGAAGTTCAGCAGAGTTCGTTTTCCTAGAATCCCCCAGGGGTCTCGGTGATCCTACCGTTCCCTCCAGATCCTGGTCCTTTGTGTATTATGTAGATATGTCTGAGAACAACAAGGTTGCCGTGAAAGATCTCATGTTAGAGAGGAATGTCAAGGGCAAGCTTGAGAAGTGGGTCCTCAGCAAAGGGAAATGTCCTTGGAAGGAGTCTAGCTTCCAAACGACAGATCCCTTTGCCACGTTAAGGGAGGCATATGCTCAGGCGCACCAGTCAACCCATTCAGGCTGTCAAAGGATGCTTTGGCCACCTGGGGACTTTGGCTGACTGCCAGAGATGCCTCAAAACCCCTGGTAGAAACCAGAGCTAAGTTAGGAGAGGCAGAGAAGGAGAATGCCCGGCTTCATGCCAAGATGGAGGCTCTGCATGCGGACAAAGTAACATTTGTGTCTGTCGTGCAGGCCACCGCACAAAAACTGAGTGCTGCCACCTTGCAAACTCAGACATGGGAAGAGAAGGCTCATGCCTTAGAGGCTGAGCTTGCTCGTGCCAGGTTTGCAGCCAAGTTTATGGTGGGCCAAGTGAAGGAACAGCATGAGGCTGTCAGTCACGCGGCTTGCCATAGACAAATTGAGGCGCTGGAGAGTCAGCTCCACACCCACAAAGCTTTGATCTCTGCGGTGTGCCCTGAACTTCTCCCCTTGTTCTCCCACGAGGAGCCACTGCCCGAGGACACTTTGGTCACCCTTCTCCACAACCCGGACTGGAGCGACCACAGGGTCCCAGTCCAACCAGTCGAGACCTGCTCAATGACAAAGAAGATTGCCCCCACAGGAGAGGGAGGCGTAGAGAGGCCAAGGTGTGGGAGACCCAAGAGATAGAAACCTGGGTTCTGTGGAGAGCCGCCAAAGCAATTGCAGACCAGCTTGGTCCGTTGAATAAGTCCACCAGGATCATGTGGTTAAACGCAGTGATCCATTCACACTCCATGGCCAACGGCCAGGACTTGACCCAGCTGGCTCGATTGTGCATGTCAGCATCCGAGCTCTCTACCCTGGAATAAGCCGTGGCAGCTCGAGGCTTGATAAGACTCGAGGCCCACTACTGGATGACGGAGGTGATTAGGATTCTGTGGCCTGGGCAGAGCACTAGCATTCTGTATGTCATGGAGCAACAGGATCCGCGGGAGAACCCTGAAGCTTACGTGGCACGGAAACAGCTTCTGGCCATGCTAGCAGAGAAGGTCCCCCTGGCCCCAGGAGGGTACAACTTCAATCATGTCAAATTCAAGACTCTCCTTTACGGGGGTCTGAATCATGAGACGAAGATGGCCCTGTGACTAGTGGAACCAGCCACCACAGGATGGGAGGAATTCGGAAACAACCTCCGGCGGGTTGCTGACATGCTCCGCGAGGCCGGTTCTCTGAAACCTCCCACCAAGCAGCACAGGCATGATACCGGGAGTTGGGAGCCCATTCAGGAGGTGATATACTTCAATTATGGGCTTCATTCTCAGTACAGGAAGACGGCTCCAAATTCTGTCCTGAAAGGGAGCTGGAACTTGCGCCCTCCTCCCTGACAGGACAACAGGCAGTGGCAGGCTAGGGATTCCTGGAGTCAACCCAGCAAGACAGGGAACTCCTCACAGCTGCCCTCTGCCCCAAAACCACCCTCAGACTTGAGCTCTCCCAGGGATATGTCTGGCGGTTATGACCCTACCGCCCAGATGTACTCTTCTGATAGAGTAAGGATCTGGGGCATGCTCAGAAAGTTCGGACTGGACATGAGCCAGTTTGACAAGAGGCCAACGTCTGAGCTTTTGGAAACTTTGGAGAAACAGTTTCAGGCAAGAGGTAAACAACCAGTTAGCACCATGACCAACGGCCCTCCTCTGGCTGGGTACTATCCCAGTCTGGACCTGCAATAATAGGGATGCCCCCAGTCCAGGAAGCTTTCCCATAACGTTGTGGCTAAGTTCAAGCCTGACAAATGGAGAAGGTTCTGGGTGAAGTCAGGCATTAGGACCGAGAGGGACAAGACTCCTGCCACCCTGCTTATGGATTCTGGTGTGGCATTGAACATGCTGCGCCCTAAACTAGTGAGGCATGATGAGCCAACCCCGAGTCCGTGTAGTTGTCCGGATATGGGGGGGGGGACACCTAGCGAAAGCATGGAAGAACATCCCAATGTCCATAGACATGTTCCATTTTAAACTGTGGGCTTGTGCGAACCACAGGGAAGACGAAGGTCTTTTAGGCATCTGATTCCTCAGGGAAAATAAGCTTACTGTAGACTATGCGAAAGGGTTCTTTTGGCAATTGGATCAAGGATGTTTAGAGATTTCTTTGGTTCACCGCTGTGCTGCCAGCAAAGTCCCTGCCCCCGTGCAGTGTGTTGCCAGCGATCTGTGGGTACAGGCTTTCCCTGAAGTTTGGATTAGAGACAAAATTGAGTGTGGCAAGGTGAAAGGTGCTTGCGTGTTAATCGAGGGCAAGGACCTCCCACCACAAAAGCAGTACAAATATCCTGCAGAAGCAGAGGAAGGTGTAGGAAAGGCAATTGAAGGTCTTGTCCAGTGGGATGTCGTCACTCCTATGCAATCCATCTGCAATGCACCTTTGTGGCCAGTACTCAAGGCAGACGGTAAAACATGGCGTATGACGATGGACTTTCAAGTCCTGAACTCCATCATTCTCCCCGTTGCACCCGTCGTTGCCAAATACAACGAGATCTTGTCTGTGATTGCGGCTGGGGCCAAATATTACAGCGTGTTGGATTTGGCTAACACCTTTCATTCAATACCACTACACGAAGCATGCTGGTATCAGTTCGCCTTCACATTCCGAGGGCAACAGTACATCTTCAAAAGAACACCCTAAGGTTTCCATTCGAGCCCTAGCATCTGCCACACGCATGTGGTCAATATGTGGAATAGGCTGCAGCCAGCCTCACGAGCCCATGTTTTGTCCTACATGGATGACATCCTCATCCATTCGGATTGGAAGCTAAAACTAGGGACATCACCCACGAAGTACTGGCCATTCTTAGAAACACCAGATTTAAGGCCAGTAGAGAAAAGGCACAGTTGGTGACCACAGAGGTCAAATACCTAGGACTTTGTCTAGGCACACAAGGGCGAACGCCTGATGCCCAAAGGGTCGAGGTAATTTCCAAATTACCTGCCCCACAGACATGCATTCTCTTTGTTTGCTTCTGGGGACCTTCAATTTCTCCAGGGACTTTATTGAGTCTTTGGCCACCAAGGCAAAGCCTCTATAGGCCCTGTTGAAAAGAATGCCCAGTGGGAATGGGGAGATGCACAGCAGTAGGCATTTGCCCAGCTTAAGGAGTATCTGATGAAAACGCCAGCCCCGGTGGAACCAAACATGGCAAAACCGTTCCTCATACAACTAGCCACCTTGGATGGGAGTATAGGAGGAGTTCTCTAGCAGCAATTGAATGGCATTCAGCGTGTTATAGCATATGCGTCCCGCAGTTTGAACTGTCATGAGACTAAGTTTACGCCTTGCAAGAAAATATGCTTTGCACCAATCTGGACTCTAACACCTGGGAATTCATGATTGGAGGCACTCGTGTCTGGACCCCCACCACCACTTAAGTACATTGAGTCTGGAAAGGTCCAGAACGTATCCAACGCCAGGATAGCCAAATGGACCGTTTCCTTGGTGTCACGTGGGGTGGGTTTTCAAAAACAGCCACAAGATCCACCAGCTCCTTATGGTCTAGTTGTGACCAGAGCCATGCATGAGTGTATGTATAAGACCAATTGGCCGGTTGAGTGGGGAGCTTCTCTTGAACAAGCTCAATTGCAAGGCTTTGTTTGTTGGTTTTGTGATGGTTCCTCCATGCATGTGGACGGTAGCCCACGGACAGGCTTTGGAGTGATCTGAGTCACAGATTCCTTCACCCTACAGGGGAAAACCAGGCCCCACGCCAGCCAAGCGGCGGAAGAGAAGCTCTAAAGACTGTCTTGGAGCATGAACCACTTGACTGCCCCCTAGCCATCTACACTGACTCAGATTGAACTGCTAAAGCAGCCAGTGTGTGGCTTCCAATCTGGATCCAAAATGACTTGAAAACTGCAGATGGGAAACCCATTGCCCATCTGGATAAATGGGTTAGGATTGCTGCCCAAATTGAGGAAAGAACTGCCCCTACATGGGTTACTCATGTCCGAAGGCGCCAAAAGAAAGGCACGGCTTCTTGTATTTGGAACAACTGAGCCGATGCTCTTGCTAGGGACGCTGCTTTGCAGGACAATGGGGCTCCCATTGCCGCGATTAATGTCAATCCAAAGCAGCTGCTGCTCCCTCCAATGTTTGATTTAGGCATCCTGCAGAAGAGTGACACTGAGATTGCTGAGCTGGCCAGAAATGGCTCTGACAAGTCTGGCCGCTTTAAAATAGAACAGCGAGGTGGTGTGTTCTGGGCAATCGATGCCAGTGGCCAGCGCCATTGGATTGTGCCCAGAGACCTTAGAGGTGACGTGATCCAGTTCGTCCACGAGCAGGGACACCATGGAGTTGGACTGAGTTAGGGAAACTGGTTGGTGGCCCCAGATGAAGCAAGATGTTAACCAGTGGGTTGACAGTTGCTTATCTTGTGCCATGGTCAATGCTGACGCCACTGGACACAAAGCTCCCATTCAGCACCAACAGATTGAGGGTCCTTGGACCCGGATCCAAATCGATTTCATAGATCCTTTGCCTCCCACACGTAGAGGGAACAAGTACTGTCTGACAGTAATTGATCCCTTTAGCAAATGGGTTGAGGCTTTTCCTTTCAGAGACAATACAGCCAGTACAGCTGCGTGGCTGCTGTTCAGCAATGTCTGGGTTCGCTGGGGGGTGTCACGTGACCTTGACTCAGATCTTGGAGTTCACTTCACAGGTGAGGTGACCCAAGAGTTGTGCAAGGTGCTGGGCATACGACAGTGATTCCACATTGCGCATCACCCGCAAAGCTCCGGGCAGATTGAATGTACCAACTGTTCTTTGAAGGAAGCACTCCAGAAGGTTGTGCGCTCCTCAGGAAAGGACTGGGACATCAAACTGTCCATCATCTTGATGGCATTCAGGGGCAAAGTGGCGTCACATGGTTTTACGCTACACATAGTTATGACAGGCTGTAAAATGACGTTGCCAGATTGACACCAGCATTCCTTCAGATTTTGAACAAGTCATTCTGAACGAGTGGGTAAAGAATCTGATTCAGCATATCGACCAGGTGCACAAGCAGGTTGCAGTGCAGTTAGGCAAGAACCTGCAGAAAATGGATAAAAGGCTGGGATGGGTTCATCATCCATGCCAGTGGGAAGAAGGACAGCTGGTCCTGTATAGAAATTTCTATCGGGACAAGCACTCTCTTGCCGCTAAATGGGTGGGTCCCGTCCCCATTGTGAAAAGGATTTCTCCAGCGGTCTACCAGGTCTGCATACCTAGAAAGAGGGAGACTGGCTTAAATTCTTCCACGTTTCCCAACTGAAAGAATGGAAGGGTCAGCTTGTTGATCCCACCTCGGTGGTAGTTCCTGAGCCGGAAGATCCAGGTGCCCAAAAGCCCACTGTGAGTCCAGTGATTTGTCAGACTTCTTTAAGTCACAAGGAAGTACCAGCCATTAATTTGTCCAAGATGTTTGGCTGCATTTACGAGGCTTTTGACAATGGTTAAATTAACATTGTCTGGAGAGGACGGAGAGGAGCGGCAACCTCTCTGACTTCCCGATTATGTATATAGTTCCTGTGTGTACTGGTATCTGTGTAGGCTAAGTATAGTTTAATGACAGATTCCTGTATCTGTGTTCCCTTCAGGAAGATGGAATGGGACCGTTCACATGGATTGTGGTATTGTTATCTTTGATTAAATGTGTTAAATGTGACCTCGGAGCCTTGCCAGAATATACCACTCAACTCATCACTGATTGGCAATATAATGTACAGGCAATGTGCAACTGGAATCCGTACCCGGAGACAGAAGCCCTGCTATGCAAGTCTCGGCTGTTGCCATGGTTCCAAAAATGATATCCCTTTGAATTATCCACCCAGGTTCAGGTACGCCCTGGAAACAGACTTAGTTCGGGTTTGAGGATGGCCGTTGCAAACAACGACACCAAACTCTTTACAGAAATGGCAACAGCCACTGTTCCCCTGACACTTAAAATTGTCTGGAGCACCTACTGCTATGCTTCGCTGTTCATAATTAGGTTCACCTATGATCATTGCTGCCCGGCATGGGAATGGAAAACATTTCTGTTCACTTGCCAAAACATTACCCTCACCCCGACAGGTTGTAAATTCTCCTGTGGGAAGATGTGGTGCCCAAATACCCCTGCTTACTCCCTTCCATCTGATAGCTTCCCTGCCATGTATGTAGGTAGCTCTGTAGTCCGAAAAAATATTGAAATGGTCACATACTCTGACGGCCAACCCATTGCAACCACCATGGTCCTAAATTTCACTGTTGTAAACATTTCGAAGGTTATCACTGCCTGCCAGCCTTATTTAAAATTAGCTTGGACACAGTGGGAGCACTGGGAAAAGCATTGGCGGCTTTTTCCCCACCCACAGAATCGCTCTAAGCGAAGCGTCCTAGAGACCGTCTTAGGAGGTCTAGGAACTGGCCGTGCAATACTTAATGCAATGGACAATGAGTTGTTGGCAAACAAATTAGGCATGACTGACTCAAAGACAAAAGAAATTGGTGTGTCCTTCGCTGGTGGTTTAACTAATCTGGCGAGAGGATTGGATTTGATCAGTCAATTACTACCGCAGTGGGTTGGTGTAGAGAGAGAGATAATATCCGACCTTGGTTGTGCCTTAAAAACCATGACTCACAACATGTCAGTTGTCATCCAGTGTATGCAACTGCAAAGCAACGTAATCACCTTTGCCACTCAGGTGACTCAGGCCACCCTCATGGGATTAATGCACCCCAAGATCCTGAGCCTGCTAAGAGAATGCTACCCGGAATCTTTGGAACACCCCGCCGCTTTGGCACAAATATGGCACGCCACCTGGGAGAGCCTAACTCTCAAAGTGGAAGTCGTTCATGAGAGGATTCTGGATCTGGTAATTCTACATCCATTATCCCGTCTAGGACTCCCCTTAATAGCTGCCAACGCCACTCTCCTACCCTGACAAATGTACCATTGGTTCAATGGTACACACTCTTTTGATTTATCCGTTTATTCCATCACCATTGGATACAGTGCTTTCGCAATATAGACAGCTTCGGCCATTGTAATGTCTCTGCATATATGATAGTACCGGTCAACAACACAGTCATGGCGCAGATCAACAATGAGTGCTTTTGTTTAAGAACTCCGTGTTCACATATGACTGTACTGCCTAGTGGTGCGATTGTAAGAATCAACCACACCGCTGGCAACCTTTGTTTTTGTTCTCAGCAGGTCCAGGATTGTTTTGGTAAAAACTTCTATCTCTGACGGTAGATAAGAGACTATGTTTGAGAAAGTGGATATGTGCCCACGGAGTCCGAACTAGTCGGATTCCATCTTGAAGATGAGATCTCCGTGTCTACATGGGTACGGAATCTGACCAGCCTAGGACAGAGAGTACTGGAGGTTTCTCACTCCCTCCACCAGATTGCCTTGACAGTTAATCACTCAGCCAAGGTAATCATTGAATCATCAGAAGATCTGGAAGCCGCATCACAACAATACTGGTGGGACCCCTTACTTGGTCATCCACGGGGCAAGCGATCGCTCACTTCGCCTTGCCCCCTTTAATTATACTAGTTGTTTTTCAGGTCATACTCACCTTATGCTTAATTGGCCTCGTGCTGTGGGTCAAGAAAGAGATTTTCCGGCTTCAAGCTGGCCGGTTTTATTGAGAGCGCTGAGGCTCGTAATTTGTAAATCGTTTGGTGTTTGCAAATAATTGTGATTGTGAAGTCTCACTTGGTTTAAAAAGCCTATCCGAAGGCAACCAATCTTCAGGCCTGCCTCGGAGTCCAGCTTCTTGAGGTAGGGAAGTTGTGTACTCAGAACCTACATCTAGCCACCAGCACCATGTCTGCAGCAACCCCAAGCCCTTGTTAATACATCATCAGGCTTGGAGCCCAGCTCTGGTTCTGATCACTGGGGGATCTCGCCGAGCAGACTGCCAAGTGAGATCTCATCCTGTATGGGATGACTTTGGCTATTTGTCTGCTAACTGGAAGCCGGTCTTGTTCTGGAATGGCTTTGGATATCTGAAACCAGCCTCATTCTGGGAAGACTTTGGCTAGGCGTGCCTCAGGACTGATGGATGGATGCGGGTTCCGAATCAGCAGCCTCACTACTTGAATAGGTCCTGCTAAGGCCAATACAGCTCTATTCTTGGGAGCTATTTAGCTATTTGCTATTTAAATCCCCGCTCCCTCACAGTGAAACAGAATTTCAGGGTTCAGCCTGAGCTCTCATTAGGCTCTGAGCTGGTAACTTACATTTTCTTTATACATTGGCTGTTAACATTGTCAGTGTTTAGCAAAATAGCTAAAGGTCGACGGCTCCGGAGAACCGGGACAACCCCTGGACCTGACCATCACCCCAGGTATCGTGTGTGTGCGCGCGGGTGAAGACAAAAAATTGCAGCTCCAACCGGGAGCCAGTCCGAGTAGATGCCCGATCTCTCCGCTGCAGCTGTGGGACCATGGGGGGGGGGTGATCCAAACTCCCTCTGACAGAGATAAAGACTGTTTTTGTCAAAGGGTCTGATTCAAAAGACTTTTGCATTCTCGAATGGACTGTTTCTTGCTCTAAGATCTGCAAGATGCAAGCAGCGGATAGTTAGCTTTCACTTGTTAGCTAGTCTGCAAAATTGGATACAGTGTAACTTTCACCACTTCGCTTTGCTGGCTCCTGCAGTGCCTCATTAAGAAGGCACGCTCTGCTCCAAGCCCAACTGTTTTTGCATTGTGATATTTACCGCCATTTCTCATTTGCTGACAGTTCTCTCTTGAAGGGACAATTTGCTATTAATTATTGCTTATTGACATTTGTGTGAATGTTGAGGTGTAGGTTTTAGATAGGAATGTGTTTATAAGGTAGAACCCTTCTTGTTCCCTGAAAAATCCCGTTCATATGGAGAAATGCTGCCTCTGAGCCTGTAGACCCCTATACGGCGCAAAAATTGCTCCGCCAACGCAATTTGGAAAATTGGAAAATGATCGATATTGTCCCCAAATCGCCCATTTTTTGGGGGGGGGATTATTACGTGGTTTTTAGCCGGACTTGGGGGATACCAGATATTTTGATATCAATAATTTGGCCTTCCTTACCTATTCCTTCCCACGTGTTTGCGAGGCCCCTGGACAAGCACACAAACAGGCTCGGTCACTAATCGCTGTAATATTCCAAACAAATACTCAACTCAACTCAAAAATGGCACTCAACTGTCAAGCACTCTGCGTTTTTTTCTACGTTTTTGTCCCCAGCCTGGACAACTGGAGTAATGAGTCTGGAAGTCTTGGGGAAAAAGCAGTATATAAATACAGTTAATAATGTTGATCATGATGATGATGACAACAACAATAATAATGGCTCTTTTCCCTTTGGATACCATATTGTTTTAGTTGGGATTGTCATTGCAAAATACTGATTGGGTCCTTTAAAGTACTGTAAATAGAAACTATCCCCTTGCTTAATAACCTGTTCACTAGAGGCAGAATGGAGACAAAATTCAAGACCTTCTATACTACTTGTATGTACTTTAAAAGTGACTTCTGGTTCTTTCTTTCTTTCTTTCTTTCTTTCTTTCTTTCTTTCTTTCTTTCTTTCCCCCAAGAATTAAAAGTGGAAATATTTGTTATACAGTAAATTAGAGTGAGCAACTGTGGCTTCAGATTTTTTTTTTTAAGTGACTGCAACACCCAGCTTTTGTTAAGTGGTTGTAACACCCACAGTTTTATTAGGGCTGCTAAGAGTTCTTGGTCAGAGGCATGTAAAGAGGGCTGCAGTTGCCCACTCTAGTGCAAATGGTTTTTGCCATTAGACTTGAAGCACAAGTAGTTTTGTGTGAGGAAACATCCAGCATGTGGCAGAGTTAAAATCTGCATGTAGCAACTATTTCTCAGTGTAAAGTTGAAGGCTTTCACGGCCGAAATCCATAGGTTGTTGTGGGTTTTCTAGGCTTTGAGGCTGTATTCTATTAGTATTTTCTCCTGATGTTTTGCCTGCATCTGTGGCTGGCATCTTCAGAGGATCTGAAGCCACAGATGCAGGCGAAACATCAGGAGAAAATACTAATAGAACACGGCCTCAAAGCCTGGAAACCCACAACAACCTATTTCTTAGTGTTTTGTGTCAAAAATCCATTTTCCTTCTGCATTTTTACCCCCCTTCCATTTTCCTGCTTTGTCCTTAGCTTACTTTCACTGCTGTAAACTGAGTTCAAAGTCCACAAATAATTGATCTTCGTTGTGCTCCTGCAAAGACTTCCCAGAATTTCTGATCTGGTGCAAAGAAGCAATCTACCTTCGCACTGACATTGGCTTTTTAGATACTGTTGCAAAATGTAGCAATGAGTCTTACTGTTGTTATATTAAGACCCATGCTACACCTGCCTAAGACAAAATTTCATTTATCTTGTAATTAGAAATGAAATATTTCACAATATATAATTACATATTGTTTTTGCTATTGATCACTATGCTTTAATTATGTTCAATTTGTAACAATGAAAATGTATCCTGCATATCACATATTTACATTATGATTATAACAGTAGCAAAATTACAGTTATGAAGTAGCAACGAAAATAATTTTATGGTTGGGGGTCACCACAACATGAGAAATAAATATTTCACAATTATAATTACATATTGTTTTTGTGATTATCACTATGCTTTAGATTAGTTCAATTTGTAACAATGAAAATGTATCCTGCATATCACATATTTACATTATATTCATAACAGTAGCAAAATTACAGTTATGAACGTAGCAACGAAAGATATTTTATGGTTGGGGTCACCACTAGGCTGTATTAAAGGGTCATGGCATTAGGAAGGTTCAACCACTGATGTGGCAAAACCCTCTGACTAGTTGTTAAGCCAATGTCATAAGATCTTAGATATTTATTCACCTTAATTGTGAAGAGGTACAGCCCATTATTCAGTTAGCCAGGTCAGTTGGAACTTGACTGACCAAATGCGGATTATCAGGTTCAGTCTTGGGCCCCTTTGTTATTCTATCCGGTCCCTTGTTACTCAGCACATAGTGAGACTTCAGGCTTAACCCTGAATTATAAGTGTCATCGCTTCGTCACCCCAGTTAATATGATCTCTTGGAATATAGCAGGCTGGAAGGCTTCCCTTTTTGGAGAGGATTTTTTTGGATTTTTATCCAATTTTGATTTGATTGCTCTCCAGGAGACCTGACTCCAAGCTGGGAACAGGAATGTACTGTTTGGGTGGACAGTACATTCCTGTTCCCAGCTTGGAGCCAGGTCTCCTGGAGAGCAATCAAATCAAAATTGGATAAGAATCCAAAAAAATCCTCCAAAAGGGAAGCCTTCCAGCCTGCTATATTCCAAGAGATCAAAACCTGGCATGATGCTGCACTGAAAATTAAAAATAAGGGTAGAGCCTCTGGAGGACTATTAATTGCAGTCAAAGAGGAGCTAGGTTGGAAGGGAGAGTTGGTTTCTTTCTCTATCTTACTGCAAAACTGCTTAATAGTCAAGTTGAGTTCTCCTTGTACAATCATTATCTTGGTCAACATCTATATCCCTGTAGTAAATTCCCCTTATTATTCTAAGGAAGTGTGGGCTCTCCTGGAGCAACTGCTGGACGAGTTAAGTAAGGGATTCCTGACTGCTTTAATAATTTTGATGGGAGACTTTAATGCCCAAATAGGTACATCACCCTCAAGATTCGTGGATTTGGGAGGCCTCCAGGAGGAATTGCAAGATGTGTTTTGTTGGTTTTCTAGTGATAAAAAAATCAAATCAAGCTGGGCAAAAATTTCTAGGGCTTTTGCTTTCATTTGATATCCAGATTCTTGGTCCTAGTGATTACAGAGCACTTTATCCATTTACTTATTTTACCCACAAGGCTGGTATTGCTATTGATTATATATGTGTCTCAAAACATAAGAGACATCTTTTTTCAGTTATTTCTGTAAGTATCTGAGAGAATAGCAATCACCAACCGATATCCACTTGGATAATGCTTGAATCTGATTTGAGAAAGTCGTCACAGGTAAACAAGCAGGTGACTCAGGGCCTTGACATTGTGCCAGAAAAATGGCTAAGATGGCAGCAAGTGGATGTGAAGAAACTTAGCTCTTTTTGTAAGTCAGAGGTAGGTGGTGTCCTTGGTAGTATGATTTGCAGTCCGGAGGCAAATATTACTCAAGTCCTGGCTGCATATCATGCCATTTGCGCTGAGATCAAACCTCTATTATTATCCCAATTAACAACAAAGGGCTGCAGAAATAAAAGCATCCTTGATTTGATGCCGAATGTCATAGATTGAGGACACACTTGAGGAAACAGATGAGAAAGGTTCAAAACTTCCCTAATAGCAGTGCATATTTTTTATGCTTATTACTATGTTGCCAGATGTGGGGCAGATTTGGAAGCAGTGGCCATTAATAAAAATTCAGCTCAGTTCTGACAGTAACCAGAAAATTGGGTGACTACCGTTACGATCTTGGGGCCCCCATTTCTGCTTCAACCTGGGAAGCCTTTTACTCTGACCCATATAAGGATAGCTCCCTGATGGATGAAGAGACTTTTGGGAACATAAATTATTTCCCAAAATGTCCCGCGGTTACTATGCAGGAAGTCAAAGCTCTCATTCAGTCTTTAGAGAACAGTAAAGTCCCAGGAGAGGCTTTCACGCCACCTGAATTGTTTAAGAGCAATATAGATTGGTGGATTGTTCTTTTGGATGGCTTATTCACTTAAATGTATGACACGGGTTGCGTGCTCAATGAATGGAAGCTTGGCATAGTTATTCTTCTTTATAAAAAGGGGGATCGAAGGGAACCTAAAAATTATAGGCCGATCAGTTTAATAGATATTGCAGCCAAAATTTATGCTAAGTCCATTTTGCAGAAACTGGAGGACTGGTCTGAACAAAACTCCATCCTAGCTGAAGAACAGGCAGGTTTTAGACAGGGAAGGAGCACCATTGATAATTGTTTCACTCTCCTGCGTCTGATTTCAAAATACATGATTAGGAGTGGACAGCTTTATACTGCGTTTATGGATCTAAGTGCAGCCTTTGACTCAATTAACAGGAGGCTCTTTTGGAAAAAAATCATGAAGACAAACATTGATAGGAGACTTCTCCATCTAATAATGGCTCTCCACAGGGATACAGGGATACAAATTTACAGATTAGATCAGGTGTAAACCAAGCCTTAACAAACAAAATTTCCACATTCAAAGGAGTGTGTCAAGGCTGCATCTTGGCCACATTTCTTTTTAATTTTTATATCAATGATGCAGTTTCCACTATGTACAACTCTGATTTCCATATGCCCAAGGTCCTGGACAGAGCAGTTAATGTGCTCCTGTATGCAGATGACATGATTCTACTTTCTACTGTTACCTTGTAGATTGGGGGTCCCGGGAGGGGCACCCAAATACCAAAACAAACAAACAAAGTTGGGGGAAATTAGCTGGAGCACTCTCTTGACTAACGAGAGGCAGGGTAACGCAGCGGGATCTTTGGGTCAGTGAGGAGGCAAACGGTTTCCAAATACTAGCAATATTTATTAGACAAAGAAAATAATAAAAGCACAAACAAACTCCTAACTAAGAAAAGGAAAAAAAAAGAGTTTTTAGGGAGAGGCAATACGCCACCTGTCCGAAGTCCTGGAGCAGCCAATTGAAGGTGAAGAAACCCGGCGTGGAGACCGAGGGGAATCTGAAGGGCCAAGCAGCAGCAAGGCTATCCGACAAAAGTTCCGGACGAGTTGAGTGATTTCAGCTAGGTCCGACGAGAGTTCCAAAGAGCTCTCAAAGACAGCACATTTTTATAGGGACGAGAACGACCGCAGACTAGTCGAGTCTTGGGTGAGAACAATAAGTTTTGGGCTGGAGACAAAGCCTCCGAAAGGTCAGAATTTACATGATGGAATTATGAGCAGAATTGACAATGGTATAGCCGGTATGTAGATACGGCTGGCTCAGCCGTTAAGTGGCTAGCTCGCCAGGGTGTCCTCTCAGGCTGAGAGTCCTTTTGTTTCACTGTGCATTTTTGATTGGGGTGTTTGTCTCAGGCAGTCTCCCCCTGAAGTGGAACTGGCTATGTCTGGTATTTGAATGAAAACAAGTATCACCCATGCCTAGCTCAGCGGTGCCTCACAAACACATGGCTGGGGCAAAGTAAGGCTGAATTATGATATCAAAATGATATCTTTATCTCACCAAAGACAGGGCCAGATCGCGGTGGTAACACTACAGCTCTGATAGGCCTATGCAGAGAGTTGAGAAAATTTAGTGTTTACTGTCAGAAAAATGATTTGGTAATTAATAACAGTAAATCTAAAATTGTAATTTTTGGCAAAAAGAGGACCTGTCATAAATGGTTTATTGATTCTAAAGAAATAGAACAGGTAAAAGCCTATAATTATATAGGTACTGTCTTTTCAGACTGAGGTTCCTGGTCTCCCCAGATAAAGAGGAATGCATTAAAAGCCTCAGCCAGTGTCCATACGTTGAATAAATTATTTAATTATAAATACCCTGGTTCACTTCTCCCAGTTATAAAAGTGTACAAGTCTAAAGTGTTGCCAGTATTAAAATTTGGAGCAGAAATTTGGGGATTTGCTTCAATCAAGAATATTTTATTTTTATTTTTTATTTTTTTTTAAATCAATCAATATTTACAAGTGTCATTCCAACAGTCATATTTGCTTTTCCCAATTGTATTAAAAATACAATTCTTCTATTAGTTTGCTTTTATCAGTACATTTATAGTAAGGGTCTTCTTTTACAGAGATTAAAAGATTTACCTTTACAAAGATTCTATTATCTTTAACTTACCCTTATCTGCATTCTAGATACATACATTCCACTTCCCACTGTCCTCTTGTTTGGTTGATTATCTTATTTCTTAAAGTTTCCTCTTAAACTTTATTACTTCTGTTGGCCTGCCAGCATTTCATGAAAGATTCCAACTTCATCAGTTTTTCATACCTCTTGTTTAATTTTTTGCCCATTCTCATTCCCTTTTTGTATTCTACCAATCTTTAATTTTGTAATTCCTAACTTTGTTTCATGTAGTTTTTAATTGGTGCCATTTCTCTTTCATTCTTCCTCCACATCTCGCCCCTCATTGCAATAGTTGAATCATCTAATGCAGTGGTTCTCAACCTGTGGGTCCCCAGATGTTTATGGACTTCAGCTCCCAGAAGCCCCAGCCACTATGGTCAATGCTCAGGGCTTCTGGGAGCTGAAGTTCACAAACATCTGGGGACCCACAGGTTGAGAACCACTGATCTAATGTTATCAATTCCATTAATTTAAGCAACCATTCATCTTTTTCCGGAGTAGCATTATTTTTCCAGTATTTAGCATATTCTTGCTGCTGTAACCATATAAAGTACTGTTCTCCAATACCTCATTGGTACCTTATCCATGTTGTGCAACATATTTAGTAAAAAGATCTCAGGGAATAATGGAATATTTATCTGTAAAATTTCAGTTATTCTTTTGTGAATATTTTTCCAATATCTTTTTGGTTTGGGGCAAGACCACCACATATGAAAGAAAGTGCCATTTTCTTCATAGTATTTCCAGCATTTATTTTCTTGTGTTTTGTACATTTTGCTCAAGTTTGCTAGATCTAAATACCATCTGTACATCATCTTAAGATGATTTTCTTTCAGATTTTGGGCTAATGTAAATTTTTGAGTATTTCTTCAGCTCTTTTCCCAGTGTTCCAGTTTAAGTTCATGTCCTATATTACGTGCCCATTGAATCATAGAGTCTAGTAAAATTCTATAGATTTGGGATGTTAGATGTTCCGATTTCTCAAAAATAGCCTTCTAGAACTCATTTAGATGTTTGTTTTTTTCAAAACCTTCAAGTTTTGAGTCCGTTTTGAATATTTCTTCCAGTTGGAGGTGGAGAAACCATTGACAATAGAATCCCTCCTTCTCTAATTTCTTTCTTGATTTTATTCTTAAGTTAGCTTTCTCTTCTTCAATTATTATATCTTTATATCTGAGCCATCTTTCTTTCAGGTCTTTCCATCTTCCAAATAAAGCCTTGTGCAGTGATATCTATAATGGGGTTCTACTATGCATCTTACGTTTGAATTTCTTCCATATTTCTAATAAGGAGCATTTTAGATAATGATTCACGAAGTCTTTATCAACTTTAGCTTTATTGTACCATAAGTATTCATGCCATCTGAATCTCAAATCTGGGCCCTCTAACTTCAATATTCTTTCATTTTTAATGTAATCCATTCCTTTATCAAAGTTAGGCTATTTGTAAGATAATAAATAATAATGTAATAATGGGAGTCCACATCCACCTCTTTCTTTCCTATCCGTTAGAATCTTCCATTTCATTCTTGATTTTTTTCCTCCCCAGGTGAAATTAGATAAATCTTTCTTCGATTCCCAAAAACATCTATCATTTATGATTATTGGTAGATTCTGAAAAAGAAAGTTTATCTTGGGGAGGATATTCATCTTTATTGCTGCCATTCTCCCCATTAAGGATAATTTCAATTTCATCCATTTCTGTATTTCTCTTTTAATCTCATTCCACATTTTTTAAAATAATTTTCGAACAATTCATTGTTTTGCTTTGTGATCATGATGTCCAAATATTTTATCTTCTTATCTGTCTTAAATCCAGTTGTAACAACTGTAACAATTCCAACTGTAACTGTAACAAATCCAATTGTAACAATTCTTCCGTTTCTTCCTTTCTCATGTTTTTACTTAAAATCTTTGTTTTGTTCTTGTTAATTTTAAATCCTGCAATCTCTCCAAACTTTTTACATATTTCCATTAATTTTTGCACACTCTGTTTGGGATCCTCTAGAAAAATTACTAGGTCATCTTCGTAGGCTCTTAATTTGTATTCTTGACCTTTTATTCTTGTTCCTGTGATTTCTGTTTTGGATCTAATTGCTCTTAAAAGGACCTCTAGTATCATTATAAATAATAATGGTGAGAGTGGACATCCTTGTCAAGTGCTCTTGGGTTTTGTCAATCAATCAATCAATGGGTTTTGTCTTCTTTCCATTGATTATAATTTGGGCCTTGCAATTTTTATAAATTTCACCAATCCATGTAACAAATTTCTGGCCATAGTTCATCTTGTTAAATAATAGCATCATAAATTCATGATTAACGTTATCGAACGCTTTTTCTGCATCCACGAAGATCATCGCAATTTTTTTTCCTTATGTTTTTCATAGTATTCTATCATATTTATCACTGTTCTTGTATTATCTTTTATGTATCTTCTAGGTAAAAAGCCGCTTTGGTCTTCATGAATGTTTTTCTGTAATATTTTCTTGAGTCTGTCAGCTATTAGCAAAGATCTTATAATCAATGTTTAGCAATGATATTGCCTGGTAATTGTTTGGATCCCGGGGATCTTTTTCTTCTTTTAATATTAAAGTTATGTTCGCATCATTCCAGGATTGTGGCTTGCCCAAATTTTCAATTTCATTAAGCATTTTGTGCACGGGTAAGATTAATTCATCCTGGCATGCTTTATAATATAATGGTGAAAATCCATCCAGGCTGGGTGATTTAGCTGTTTTTAGTTTTTTGATTGCCTCTGTAATCTCCATTATGTTTATTGTAGAATTTAAGCTATTTTTTTTGCTTCTCAGTTAATCTAAGAATATTTTGATACTCCAAGTAATCTTCTATCTTTTTCTTTCTGTCTGGGTTAGAGATATGCTCAAAGAGATCTTTGTAATATTTTCTGAAGATACTTTTTATTGTATCTTGATCTGCTACCACCAATTTCCCCTTGTAAGCTTGTAGGATCAGATTTTTCTATTTTTTTCTTAATCTGTAGGCTAACCACTTGCTCGGTTTATCTGCACTTTCAAAGTGCCTTTGTTTAATTCTTTTTAATTTCCTCTCGATTTCAATCAGATTTTCAGATCTGATTTGTTCTTGTAGTATCCTAATCTCTTTTCTTAATTTGTTATTGGCAGTATCATTTCTTAATCTTTTTTCTTTTTGTTTGATCTCCATTTGCAACTTCTTCATCTTCTCCTGTCTTTTGTTTTTCCATTCTGTATTCCATTTTATGAATAATCCTGTTATCACCGCTTTTCCAGCATCCCAGATGGTTTTCATTGTTACATCCTCCGTCATATTTTCTTTAAAGTAGTGTTTCAGCTCTTCTTTTGCTTTTTTTAAAAGTATTCTTCATTTTGAAGTATTAAATCATTAAGTCTCCAATTTCCATATTGATTTTTTTCCCCTTATGCTCAATTTCATCTGAATTCGGTTATGGTCAGACGTGATTCTTGGAAATATTTCCATATCATATATTTTTGCATGCAGCACCTTTGAAATTAGGAACATATCTATTCTTGACATAGTCTGATGGCTATCTGAGTAATAAGTAAATCCTTTTTCATTTCCGTGTTTTAATTTCCAGACATTTGTCAATGACATATTCATCCATTAATTTAAAGAAACTCTTTGGCAATTTTCCTTGTCTTTTCTTTTGACCATTCTTTGTTGATCAGTCTTTCTCAGGGTCTAAGACTCCATTCATGTCCCCCATAATTAGAATATTTTCTTGATTCTTCTCTGAAGTATATCTCTGTAATTCTACCTCTATTTTGCTATAAAACTCACTTTTATTTTCTAATGGGGAGTAGATTGCAACTAACAGTAATGTAAGATAAGGAAATTGTGTATGCACGCCAATATAATAACCTTGCTCATCACGAAAGACTTCTTCTAAGGGAAATTTGAAGTTCGCATATATGACCAATCCTCTTTTCTTCTTTTGGTACGCTGAAATGTAGCTTTTCCCAAGTTTTGGATTTCTTAAGTATTTAACATCTGCTTCCGGAATCTTAAGTATTTAACATCTGCCTCCCGAATGCTAGTTTCTTGTAAACATATAACATCTGATTTATTTTTTTCTAACTAGTGGAATACTTGTCTAGATTTGTAGTTTGAATTCATTCCTTTAACATTCCATGATAGACATTTTATTGACATTTTCTTATGCTGCTCCTCCTGCGATTAACTTCTCTTCTGAATCTAATGCCAGCTGCTCCTCTTCCTGTTCTTCTTCTTGCTCTTCTTCTTCTTCTTCTTCTCTATCTCTCCTTCCGACTTATCTTGTCCCTCCATAGTTTCTTTTGTTTCTTTGTACTTAGTTTCTTTCTTTTTTTTGTTCCAGGTTTTCCAATAGTCCTCTTAGTTTCTCCTGCAGTTCATTTGCTTGTGAGGGGGTAATAGCCTTGTATCTTTTTAGTTTAAAAATAAAAGAGACTCCTTTGATTCTTTCCCATTTGTACCTTATTTTATTTCTCTGCAGCAGCTGTTTTAGATTTTTGTATTCTTGTTTTCTCTTGAGTATTTGAAAAGGTATATCTTTAAATATTTTTACTTCTTTTCCCTCTACCATTAATTTGTCCTCGTGATTTTTCTGTAAGATTTTTTTTCTTTCACCTTTGTTCTTGTAAAGCAAATGATAATATCTATTGGCCAGTTCCTTTCTTTTGCGATCTTTGAGTTCAGTTGGAAGATTCTATCAATTTCTGCCTCCATTTTTTCCTCTGATAATTCATAAAGATTCTCCCCTGTCTTTTCCACATTCCCTCTTAGTTTGAGGCATTTGTCCCAATATTTCATTTCTTGGATCTCTATCTCTGACCCATTTCTTTTCTGATTATCACTCAGTGTCTTCATCTCAATTTCTACATTTTTTGTTTTCTCCTCTAACTCTTTTGTGTCTGATTTCACTGTCTTCATGTCCTTGTTTATCTTTTCAATTTTCTTATTAAAGCTTTCCAATTCTTTTTAACTGTCCATCTTGATCTCAGCTCTGGTTTCTTTTAATTCTTGCTTTATTTCTTGCTTAAAATTTCATAGTTCTTCTAGTATTTGTTGACACGACTCTGGAATCTGTATTGGTTGCTCCGGGGAGGGTCTTCTTTCCACTGTTGTTTGAGATTGGACATAAGATGTTTTCTTTCTACTGGCGATTTTCTAAAAATTTCAAGGTTTCTTACAATTCTCAATAAATTTGTTATTGTTTCAACTACTATATGTTACACTTTTAGTATGTTTCAATATATTTCAAATTTATTTACCAAATAATTCGTACTGCAAAGTCTTAATTTCTCTTTTCCTTTTTTATAATATCCTTTAAATATTTCTAATATTGTGTTTAGTTTTTATATCTCACCTTTGCCACTAGATGGAGCTCTTAACACATTCTGTGACACAGCTTCATTTCAGCTTGTAATGGTTCCTTATCTATTTGAAAGTTTATGTTATTTTCCTTATCTTTGTTAGATTTAGTTCCTTTTCAAGGTCAGTTTGTACAGCTGTACTCAAGTAAAGCATTTAACCTACCCTTTGCCTTTTCCCCAAACTTATTCAGCTATGTCCAAGAAATTGCATAAGATCAAATATACAATATACAATTAATTTTTCCTATTTTTCCAGTCTATTTAAATATAAAAATCTATATTTAATTCTAATCAATTCTTATCAGTCAAATTTCCCACCCGACCATGTTGATTTTTAACAGTTTAGTTTACAGTGTCCGCTTATCTTCTTCTCACTATCCAGTTAGTTTCTCGTTTCCTCAAGTAGGATATTCTGTCACACTGTATCTTCCTCGAGTTATTTTTGTTATGCCCTCTCTGGCTTGTTATTGTTATTTTATATCCCTTGATTCCGTTTTAAGTCCCATAGTTCTCTTTATATCTTCAAGAAAATTACAAAGTGTCCTTAACTGCACCTCTGACACAGTTCCCCCCCAAAAAGCCAATTTTTAAGTCTTTTTCCATTGTTCTTTATTTACACTCCTTGTCAGCAGCGGGTGGAGGTCAAACAGACACAGGACGAGCGGCTGGGGTTGACGGTTTATTGGCAGTCGGCAAACAGAGGGTTACAGCTCCCCCGCAGATGAGCCCTAGCTCAATGTAAACAGTCCTGAACACAAGTCACACCTCGGTAGGCAAGTAGATTAACTTAGAAAACAAAGGAAGGTTGCTTCACTCGAACACAAAGGAAGGTTACTTCACCCAAACACAAACAGAGTCCTCAGCCAGCAAGGAGGCTGGACGCGGTCACTGGCGGGAGGAGCTGGGTCCAGACGCAGGCGGAGGAGAATGCGAAAGGCCGATGGTTGTTGCTCCGTGATTCTCCCCGCCCAGTGCCCGACCTAAATAATCCCCTGGACTGGCAGCGACCAATCCGGCGCAGGCCTACAGCTGAGGGCTCCCAGCTGAGGGCTCCCAGCTGGGCTCCCAGCTGGGAGCTCTCAGTCCGCATCCGCTTCTCCATCAGCCGCCAGGACCAGCAGACAGCCTCTTTCCCTTGCTGCCGTTGCCAAAACGTGGGAGGAGAGGCGGCAGTCTCCTCAGAGTCCAAGCCACGGGTGGGCGGATTCCCCGGGCTGGGAACGGGGCCCGCCTCCCCCGGCGGACCTGCTGGTGACTCGATCGCCGGGGCGAGCCCCGGGCTGCCCCTGGCACCACTAACGAGGCCATTCGCGGTGGCGGTGGCCTCCAAGATGTCTGGGCCTCCTCCCGCGTCGGCGTCGGCCTCGGCGGTGGGCGGGCCTTCCCCTGTGTTGGCGGTGGCCTCTGCAGAGGCCAAGTCCCCCCCGCATTGGCAGCAGCCTCCGCGGCGGCTGGTCCCCCTCTGTGGCGGTGGCGGCCGCAGCGGTGGCTGGGCCCCTCCACATTGGCGGCGGCCTCAGCGGTGGTCGGGCCCTCCCCCGCGTCAGCAGCAGCCTCCGCCGTGTCCAGGCCCCCCACCGAGCCCGGGTCCATGACACTCCTCTCCAGTTGTAGCTTGCTTGTCTCTCTGCTTCTTTCAACCAGTTGTCTTTCAGCCGCATGTCAAAAAGCACAGTACATAAAGTAATCAACTGGTTGTTTTTTGTGAAAGTCCACTTTTTATTCCTGTTCTTTCTCTTTTCTTTCCCGCCTGCTAGTAGCGCTCCATTTTCTGTCCTCTTCCCTGGTGAGCTCTGCGACAGTTCGGCAAAGCTTGTTTATATACTACCTTTCACTTCATTTAATGTTGAAATTCCTTACTGATCTCTCAAGATTTTTTCTTGAGCTTTCTAAAGTCTGTTAGGCATAAACCTGAAAAAAGCCCAAGTCCGTAAATATGTTGTTTGTCTCGTAGCTTACGGTTGAAAAAATGCCACCAGTATACTTTATTCCTGAAGCCTTTTGTTTAATCATTGCAAAGTCCGTAGATGTAGAGGTTTCAAACCACCATTCAAGAGTCTGTTTCCTTGATTTTTAATTATGAAGGCTACTTACTTAATTCTTTAAAAAAGGGTTTTGGCATTACTTGTGCCGATTCGATGATCGGCTGCCTTCCTGCGCGGTCATTGTAACTCTTCGACCCCTCGCTCGTTATTTGTCTTCTCTGATCCAACTTTTGCTGGTTCTTGAAGACCAACGGCTGGATTCAGGTCTGCTTTGAGTCTCTCTGAACTCCCTTTACTGGGGGGGGGGTATTGACCAGCTCTTTTGTTTTAAAACGAGCCGGCTACACCGCACGAGGTTACAGTTAGTGGCGAGTGATGCCACTAAGCTGCCTTTCGTTCTGTCATTAAACCCAAAAGTCTTGATCAAGAATATGGAGAGAATCCAGAATAAATTTTTAAGGCTGATACTGGGAGTGGTAAGAACTTCTCCAGCCCAGGCAGTCATAGCTGAATTGAGTATGGCAGCCATTTCAGATCTATGTCTCATTAGGTTATTTAATTTCTGGATTAAACGATCCCAAGTGAATGATGACAGATTGCCCAAGATCTGCTTAAACGAACAAGCACTTAAGCCTATAAGTAACTCGTGGCTTTCCAATTTTTCAAAAATGCTTTCAAAGCAGGGTTTTTAGTCTGTGCAAGTCCAATACCAGAAATGTGTTTAAACAAAGAGTGATGGACATCAGAACGCAATTAGATCTAACTGCACTGTCTTCCGTAAGATCCATGAAAGGCCAAATCTCTTTTACAGGAAGAAAAATATTTGTCCTTTGCAATGAAAAGGGACTTGCACATGGCCTTTATACATCTCCGCTTTGAGCAAATGGAAACTAGGATGTTGCAAGGTTGTTATCAGGGTATTCCTGTTCAAGATAGAATTTGCCTATGTGGGGCACCTGCCATTGAAGATCTTGCCCATTACTTATTGCACTGTCAGCTATATGTTAACATTAGAGTCCACTACTTCAACCCATTTCTAGTTAGTTGGAAGGAGTAGGATGACGAGTCCAAGCTGACTTTTCTTTTGGAAAGGGTTAATCCTTTTGTGACTCAAAGAGTGGCCCTCTTTGTGTATTATACAGCTAAACTGAGGAAGCAAGTAGTAGATAAAGACTCATGGGTATTCTTTTTTTTTAATTACTTGTGGGGTGTTCTAGTGATTCAGAGGGGTTGGTCTTTTTAATCTTTTTTAATCTTAAAAATGCTATTTTATCTGTATATATTATTTTGCGTTTTATATTTTATATTTTTATTACTTGTCGATGTGTTTCCTTGCTGATGATGCTGTTTCTGTTCTCTCTCCCATGCTTCGGGTTTTGTTCCCTCTTTTTAATTGTCTGATATAGTCTGTAGACTGATTCAGTAAAGATTTGTTGGATGCAAAACACAGACTGACTTTCCTCTGAAATTCTTTGGTGCATTATCTAATATTTGTTTGCAGTATGATCATTAGTGCCCGTTTCTTCTTGGTCTCTGTGATCTACAGAAATGGGTCATTCCTGCATCTGCGCAGCAGGTGATCTGCAGTGGAGTGCTTCAGGGTTCTGTCCTTGGGCCGTTCAATATTAGAAATGACTTAGAACATGACGTAGATCAGTGGTTCTTAACATAGGGTCTGCGGAGCCCTGCTGCTGGACAGCAACAGTAGCGGGTAGCAACAAGGATGCAGCAGTGGTGTATGTGTGCACACATCTTAGGGATGCCGTAAGTCAGTTTTCAAAGGGGAGAGAAATGGTGACTAGAAAGAACCTTCTCGTGTCAGCAGTACTTTGTTGTGTGCCTTCATGTCACTTCTGACTTATGGCAACCCAAGGGTGAAATTATCACAGGTTTTTTTGTTTGTTTGTTTTTTGCAAGTTTTGTTCAGAGCAGGTTTGCCTTTGCTTTCTTCTGATGCTAAGAGAATGTGACATGCCCAAGGTCAGCCAGTGTCTGAGTGGGGGTTTGAATTCTAGTCTCCGGAAGCCATAAATAAATATTTAAATATTTAAATATTCTAAATTTAGATATTTAAATCTTAAGTTAAGTCTTTGGGGGTCTCTGGCAACAAATCATATTTACAGGGGGCCCTGGTAAAGAAAAAGGTTAAGAACCATTGACTTAGATGATGGGGTGGAGGAAATCCTTGGTGGCTAAGAGATTGGAAGGTAGGAACAGAATTCAGAAGGACCTAGATAAACTAGAAAACTGGGCAGAAATCAATAAAATAATATTTCAACAGAGATGGGTGCAAAATGCTGCAGCTAGGCCACAAAAACCGAAATGCAAATATATAGCAAAGAAGGTGAATACTTTTTTAGCCTGCATTAATAGAAGCATAATTTTCAAAGTGAGGGATTCTGTATCAGTGGATTGTAGAGGTGGGCACCTGTAGACTAATTTTCTGCCCTGTGACCTTCAGGGGGTCGCAGGGGCTGAGCGGAATCCAGGATTGATAAAATCAATGATTTTTAGAAAAATAAAAATGGAGTTTTAAATGTCAAATAGATTTTTTAAAAAAAATAGGTAATCATAATCAAAAGACTGGAACATATTTTGGGGCAAGAATCCTGACTTTCAACCAGTCAGTGATCCCCCGATGTTAAAAATGTATATATTTCTTTTTTGAAGTCTCTATAATCAGAGGTTTTTTTGGGATGAGTTCATTAAACATCTTGTGTTATATAGCAAGGATTATACTAGCCTTGAAACTATGGATCTTGCTGGCACAGGCATCCAAACATCAGCCTTCTATCAACTTGCTGATCAAAGAGCAGCTGAACTTTCAGCTGCCCTAGAGAAGCAGGGGACTTTGTCTGCACCAGCACAGATAACTCCTTCAAACCCTCTAAGAGCAGGAAAACAGGAAAACAGATTATTTCACCTATATTGAAGGACCGTAAGAACTCATTAAACACTATTTGTATTCCAAGGCTGGACTGCTTTACCTTTTAATTTCTCAGAAGAAAATGTGAAATATTTCATCCTTGAACTCATGAAATCCAACTGTATCCAGGCCCAATCCTTATCGTACCTCAGAACCTGCTCCAGCACAGCCAGGACTGATTGTGGAACCTGTTAGACAGAAGGTCTCAGTTCTGGCTCAAACATCAATTCCATCTGATAAAAAACCCTATGAAATTCATGGGGTTGCCATAAGTCATAGAATCATAGAGTTGGAAGAGACCCCAGGGGCCATCTAGTCCAACCCCCTGCTATGCAGGAACTCACATCAAAGCACTCCCAACAGATCCAGCCTCTGTTTAAAAACCTCTGAAGAAGGAGACTCACTGACTCACTTTTAACAGCCAATCATCCTTAGAAGATAGAGTATTGTTCTTCCATTCCTGGGCATATAGTAGTCTTCAAAATTCTGTGAATCAACTTGTGTATTTGCACCAATAATTTTTTGCCATTTTCACAATTCCACCACATATAGAAAAATGTTTCTTCTTGCTTCTTACATTTCCAACACATATTTTAGTTCCCTTATACATCTTAGATGAGTTCTCAGGTTCATAGACCAGTTTTCAGGTTCATACATCAAAGCTACATCATCGTATAGAAATTCTTTTTAAGATAACATAAATTTTAAACCCTTTAACTACATCCTTTCCCATTGTTACATCTGAATCCAAAGTTCTGAGCCCATTTTATTTTAAAATCTTTAACTTGTTCATCTTTCTTATCAAATTTTAACAGAAGTTTATACATTTTACCAATTATCTATTCATTAGTGCATTATTAGTGCATTATTGTAATTCGAACTCTGTCTTACTTTGTTCAAAACCATATGTTTTAAATTCATCCTAGATCTTTCAGGCAACAGTAAATAGGAGAACCATTGAATGCCATTACCTTCCTCTAATAACTTCTTTTTCACTTTCATTCTCCTTACAGTATTGATATTATAACCATTAATGTTTCCTCATTGTTTCTTTTCTATAAAAAGTTTCTTATATTGAGACCCATAACAGCATTTTTGACATAACCTGGGTTAATAGTTATTCCATATGTTCAATATGGCAAATTTCACATAGTAATTGTTAAAATTTACATTCACTAACTTTCTCATGCCATAAACTTCAATGCCAGCGAAACCTCAGGTTATGTTATGCCCTAGATGACTTGCACTCCAAGTTAGAATGATTTGAGAAAGACTTTGGAAATACTTCAGGATTGTTGGTGGTTTTTTTTTGTAGCTAAAGTTTTTGACATCTATATCATGTAAATTCTTGCAAATGATGTATGCCATTCAGAAAAATAAGAATATTTCTTCACATCACTATTTTGTATCTTCATATATTTACCAATTCCAATTTTTCCATTAAGTCAAAAAAGATCTTTGGTAATTTACCTTGAACCATCTTAATATATATATATATATATTTTCTGAGAGATTGTCTTTTTGAGGGAGAGATACCACCCCATTCCATTTCCCATCAGACACCAATGTTATATGGCAAACCTGTCAGTTTGTGCATAAATTCCACATTAAAAAAGAATAATACTCTATTGTTGTTTGGAACATTTACCCCCTACACAACTATGTCCTAGTCATTGGAAGCAATCCGAACCCCCACCTATCTGCCTTTATCATCAACCAGACTTTGTTTGGAGCCAAAAGTGAATTTATACAAAAATACAAAATTCCTTTGGTCAGCAGAGATAAATTTTTCTCTTAACTTCTTGTTAATCAGTTATTTGATACTCTTCTTTGCTATATGTGGTTCTTATAAACAAACTTACACCATAATTAATTTTTTCCAAATAATTAAATTAGCTTTCTCTCTTTTGCTGGAGTGTTAGTACCATTTATTTTGCATGTGAAACATTGTAATCCATTGTCTGGCCCTCTGGTCCAGTAAATCATCATCTGAAGCACCATCTAATTTCATTCTCTTCCTCAGACTCCATTTGACATCAGATTATTTGTTACTCTTTCTCCTCTAATGAAATCAGTTGGACTTGTACTTGTTCCTTCTCTTCTTTATCTTCTTCTACTGGAAGAGATTCAGCAGTTGAATATGTTGTCTTAATTTAAAACATCATGAAAGACCAGTTTCTTCTGGCAGGCCTATCCAGATGATTTTTAAATTATGAATTTTGGTTTTTTTAATATGAATTGGTCTTGTATGTTCTTTTAAACTCATGTTATGAGTTTTTGAACAGTTTATGTGTTTTTAACTGAAGCTGTGTTATATTTTAATCTGTTGTTTAATCTGAAGCTGTGTTATATTTTAAGATGTTGTTGTTCCCCACCTCAATCCATAGGGGGAGGTGAGTAAGAAATTAACAGTTCAATGAACAGTTTACAGATGAGTAAGACCAGCTGAATTATAGGTAGAGGAAACACATTTTTGTTTGAATACAGTAAGTGCAGTAGGAAGTATTTCTTACCTGAATATCTGATTGGCAAAGGAAATAATCTGAACTGACAAGCAAAGATATGCTTCCTACATCTGTTCTCTAAAAGACATCCTTCTTTTGAATGGGTTTGCTTTTCATGTATTTGCTTCTAGCACCTAGAGCAGTGGTTCTCAACCTGTGGGTCCCCAGATGTTCGTGGACTTCAGCTCCCAGAAGCCCCAGCCACTATGGTCAATGCTCAGGGCTTCTGGGAGCTGAAGTCCATGATCATCTGGGGACCCACAGGTTGAGAACCACTGACCTAGAGCATATGTGTCAAACTCAAGGCCCGCGGGCCACATCCAGCCCGCCGTGTAATTATATCCGGCCTGCAAAATCATTTTATATATTATTGTTATTAATGGCCCAGCGATATGAAGCGCTGGTAACACAATAAACTACAGATCCCATAATGCAGTGCTTCAGTTGCCTTGCCAAACACTTCCCGCGTTAATCAAGTCTAGCTTATGATGCTGCAAGTTATCGCGAGGCTAGCCCCACGATGCCGAAGAGAAAAGTTAATTCTGAAAACAGAGCCTTTAAAAACTGATGGGAGGCTGAGTATATGTTTACTGACATTGCCGGTAAACCTGTGTGTCTCATTTGTGGAGCTAATGTGGCTGTAATTAAAGAATTCAATCTAAGACGGCACTATGAGACAAAACATCAGGATAACCTGAAAGACCTGAATGCAGAGCAGAAGATACAGAAAGCAGAAGAGTTAAAGAAGAATCTGACACTTCAGCAGACTTTTTTTACCCGTGCAGAAAACAACAAAGTGAAGCTGCTGTGAAAGCACGTTTTATCGTGGCAGAGGAGATCGCCAAATCAGCCAGGCCATTTACCGAGGGAGAATTTCTGAAGAGCTGCATGATCATGGTGTTTGACGTCTTATGTCCAGACAAAAAGCAGATGCTGGCAAATGTAAGCCTGAGTAGAAATACAGTTGCTGATCAAGTTTGTGAGATGGCCACTGATTTGAGAACACAGTTGAGTGAAAGAAGCAAAGATTTTATTGCATACTCTCTTGCTGTGGATGAAAGTACTGACATGACTGATACTGCACAGCTGGCCATCTTCATCCGTGGAGTGGACTCCAATTTGCGCGTTACAGAGGAAATAATGGACATTAAATCGATGCACAGGACAACAACTGGAAAAGACATTTTTGAAAATGTATGTCAAAGTATAACTGACATGAAACTGCCCTGGGACAAACTTACTGCACTTACAACTGATGGAGCACCATCTATGTGTAGTGAAAAAAGGGGACTAGTGGGAAGGATGCGAGTAAAGATGCAGGAGGAGAACTATACTGGTGAGTTAACGGCATATCACTGCATCATATACCAGGAAGCACTATGTGGCAAAGTCCTGAAGATGTACAATGTAATGAGCACTGTAACACAAACCGTAAACTTTATCCGAGCTAAAGGTTTAAATCACCGGTAATTTCAGTCCTTTATGCGGGAGATAGATTCAGAGTTTGCTGACATTCCTTATCATACAGAGGTGCGTTGGCTAAGTTGGGGAAAAGTTCTCAACAGAGTTTTTGAGCTCAGCAACGAAATCTGTCAGTTCATGGACAGTAAAGGAAAAGACTCCACCAATTTTAGGGATGAAAAGTGGAAATGCGAGTTGGCATTTCTGGCTGACATAACAGCTCATCTCAACGCCTTAAGCCTCTAGCTCCAGGGATGTGACCGCATGATCACTGACATGTATGACGCAGTGAAGGCATTTCAAGTGAAGCTGCTTTTATGGGAGACACAACTGCACCAGTGCAATGTGCCCCACTTTCCCTGTTTCCAAGTAATGTTGAACCAAATCGGCACAACGGTGTTCCCAAATACGCACTTTGCTGATAAACTGAGCGCACTGCGCACTGAGTTCGCATGGCGCTTTGGTGACTTTGAAGAACAAAAAAAGAATTTTGAGTTGCTTCGCAACCCATTTGCTGTCGATGTGGAAACTGCACCTGTGCAGATTCAGATGGAGCTGATTGAGCTGCAGTGCCATGGCACACTGAAGGCAAAGTACGACACTGCAGGGCCTGCACAGTTTATTCACTCCATTCCCGCAGAAATGCCCCAGCTCCGTCTACATGTGGCTTGAACCTTGTGCATGTTTGGTAGCACATATCTGTGTGAGAAGCTCTTCTCAGTGATGAAGACTAACAAAACAGCACACAGGAGTCGTCTCACTGATGAGCACCTGCAGTCCATCCTGAGAATCTCCACAACACAGAACCTCACACCAAACATAAGCGAACTTGTTGCCGAAAAAAGATGCCAGGCGTCCAGTTCTGATAAAATGACATAAGAGCAAAGACAACTGAATGATTTGATTTGTTATTGCTGAAAAGCACAAATTTTATTTATATTTCCAGGTTTTGTTATGCAGCATGTTCATATTTTGAATTTGTATAATTTTGACAGAATATATTTTTATGGAGAGCAAAATCTTTTGGGATATTTAAAATTTAAGTTTATTTTTTATATAAAATGACATAAGAGTAAAGAAATTTGAATGTTTGTTCTTTTAACATTTACTTTATTTCTAACTTGTATAATTTAGACAGGATATATTTTTATGGAGAGCAAAATATTATAAGTTATTTAAGGTTTGAGTTGATTTATTCTGGAATAATATTCCTATCTGTTTTTATTCATATTTATGTTCAAAAAAGTTAAGTTTTAAAAGTTTAAAAGTTTTAAAAGTTTAGTTTTAGTGTGTTCAATAAATGTTTATCCTGTTCAGCCCGCGACCTAAAGTGTGTTTTGGATTTTGGCCCCCTGTGCAATTGAGTTTGACACCCCTGACCTAGAGGGTGGATGCAGAGCAGAGTGGGAGGCAAGGAGGAAGGCAAGTATGATCCCCTGTAGAATTTTCACAAACTACAGCAACAAATCAATTAAGCCTTGGAAATTGTGTTATGCTGCTCCCTGTGTTAGCTAAGCTGGAGATTTGGACACAACACTTTCCTTTTGCCTTTCACTGAATCCTGCAAAACTAGAGAATTTCCATCTGTCTGCTGCTTGGAGATGATCCACAAAAACTGGAAACTCAGGGCTAAGCATGAGATCAGGCAACTATATGAGGGACAGCCCACTGCAGCAAGTTTTTTTTTTTATTAGCACAGTTTTTTAAAATGAAATGACACATAAGAAAAAAACCCACACCTACTATCTAAACAAACAGATAAATTATCTAAACAAAGTACACACCAAGCACTAAAGGTGTACAAAGGGCACATGCATGACTTCCACTTCCCCAGAAAATGGCTATTTATGATTACTTCTTTAAAGTTCAGTTATTAATCAATCTGCAAAACTGATTATGAAAATAATTGGCTACATTTATAGTTATACTGTAATTACTGCAGATAACACCAAATTGAGTGGGCTTGCTAATATGTCAGAGGACGGGATCAAAATTCAAAATGACTTTGGTAGACTGGAGAGCTGGGCCAAAGCTAACAAGATGAATTTCAACAGAGAGAAATGTAAGGTCCTGCACTTAGGCAGAAAAGATGGAAGGCACAAATATAGGAGGGGGACACGTGGCTGGATAACAGTACATGTGAAAGGGATTGGGGAGTCTTGGTAGATCGTAAGCTGAACAAGAGTCAGCAGTGTGATGCAGCAGCCAAGAAAGCCAACGCGATTCTTGGTTGCATCAATAGTGTTGCTAATTGGTTGCATCAATGGTGTCTAGATCAAGGGAGGTAATGGTACCACTCTATTCTGCATTGGTTAGGCCTCATTTGGAATACTGTATCCAGTTCTGGGCACCTCAATTCAAGAAGGATACCGACACACTGGAGCATTTCCAGAGGAGGGCAACTAAAGTGGTGAACAATCTGGAAGCCATGCCCTATGAGGAACGGCTTAGGGAGCTGGGTATGTTTAGTCTGTAGAAAGGAAGATTAAGGGGGGACGATAGCCATGTTTAAATATTTGAAGGGATGTCATGTTGAGGAGGGAGTGGGCTTGTTTTCCACTGCTCCAGAGACTAGGACGAGGAGCAATGAAAGGACATTCCACCTGAACCTCAGGAAGAACTTCCTGACGATCAGAGCTGTCTGGCAGTGGAATTTGCTCCCTCGGAGTGTGGTGGAGTCTCCTTCTTTGGAGGTTTTTAAATAGAGGCTGGATGACCATCTGTCGGGAGTGCTTTGATGGGTGTTCCTGCCTAGCAGGGAGTTGGATTCGATGGCCCCTGTGGTCATCTTCCAACTCTATGAGTCTACTCTTTTACTTAAATGTGGTAATGCTACAATATAAAAAAATTATAATTCTCTATAAGAATATATCTAACTGTACTATTTAAATCTGAAATGCTCCTTTTATCACATGCAGTGGTCCTGTCATGAAGCCAAAAAACATTGGAAAGCAATTCATCTGTTAACAGAAAAAGATATTAAGTACTACCTTAAAATGATGCCAAAAATCTATTTATTAGGTATGGAAAAATCTTGTTGTATGTGACCATTGGTGCAAGGCTGTTATTTATAAGAAATTGGAAATTGGATACACTTCCAACAGTAGACAGTTGAATTTTGAAATTAATTGATATGGCTTTCAGGGATAAACCAACAATTTTAATAAGAGATGGTCATATAGAAAATTTATTAAAGATTGGGATGCAGTAATCACATTTTTTAAAAATATATTTATTAAAGATATAACACAAAGAAGAAAATAAAAGTAAACGATTACACAATTCAAAGAATACAAAAACAAGTACAGGTACAAATACACAGAAGAAAACATAACAGCATAAACAGATATAAATTTACATATACATAAAAAATTATATAGATATGAAAAGGTTTCCCCACCTGGTGAAGGTACAGCTGATGTAAAAAAAAAATCATACCTTAATTCATACCTCTTCTGAATTGGAAAAGGGAGAAAACTAAATACAAATGTAATATAATGTAAATGTAAATGTAGTATAGATGTGATCCAATAATTCTCATCTCAATCCCTTTAACCTAACTACATCATTTAAGCCTAAAAGACATGAACATATGACAAATATATGCAAGTCTTTGCATCTTTCTAGAAACTAACAAACAAAATACAACATCAAGAGTTTAAATGTGTAAGCTCTGTAAATGATCTCCGTTTGCTATGGACCACTTTCAACAAAAGTAATCTCCAAGGTCTCAAACCCCCTTGGGATTTCTCCTAATGAAAAACCACAAAATAATTTAAGCATAGAGTACCGTATTTGCTGGTGTATTAGACACACTGGCATATAAGACGCACCCCACTTATCAAGGGGTATTTTTCAGGAAAAATGTTTTAGTTCCCTGGTGAGGCAAAATGCACAGGAAAGGAGGGGGATGACAAGAGTGCTGCACCACCACCCCTTCCAGTTTTGCTTGGGCAGAGAGAACTCCCATCAGAGTCAAAATGCATAGGAGAGGTGGGGAATGAAAAGAGTGCTGCACCAGGAGAAGAGAGGAATGAAAAGAGACCTGCAGCAGCCCCACCACTCCTTCCTGTTCTACTTGGGCAGAGAGAACTCTTAGCAAAGTCAAAATGCATAGGAGAGAAGAAGAATGTAAGGAGTGCTACACCAGGCTTCCACTACCCTCTCCCCTCTTATTTTTCCCCGACAGGGAGACCTCCTTTTGCTCCACTTCCCTCCCCTGTGGTTTTTAGCGTTACCATATTTGCTGGTGTATAAGGTGTATCCTATTTTCAGAGGATATTTTTAGAAAAAAAGTGTCTCATATGCCAGCAAATACAGTAATTGGGAATCAGATTCAGATACATTATCAATCCCAGTCTTTATCTGTAAGAAATCTTTGAGTGGTGCCCAATATCTACAAAATTTGCTATTTGCTATTTGCCATCTATACATCATTTTAAATAAGTTTTCTTGGATATCATATGACCTTGTAATAGTTAAATTGTTTCTCCAGATCTTTTCCCATTCTTCCAATAAAATATTATGTCTGAAATCTTTGGCCTATTGGACCATACACTCTTTAACAGTCTCTTCTTCCAAGTTTATTCTCAGTAGCATTACATACAATTTAGAAAGCAAACCTTTTTCTCTCTTAAATAAACCTTCTTCAAATTGTGTTGTCTTCAAATTCATGCCTCTAACTTTAAGGTCTTTGTTAAATGTATTAATTACTTGCATATAAGGAAAACACAAAATATCTATACCTTCTTTCATCAGTTGCTTTCTTTCTTTAATTTGGCAAGAGTCTCCTGACTCTTTCAGAAGGTCTTTATAAGCTAACCAAACACCATGTTTCCTTAATTCTTTAATAGAGTGGGCTTCTATGGGAGAGAGCCAGGAAGGCAACTTAAAATAAAAGACGCCTTTTTATTTGTTCCAAACCTTATATAAAGATTTACGGATAATGTGATTTTAAAAAGCTCTCTGGACACTTGCCTTGTTATACCAAAGAAAGGTATGCCATCCAAAATGCAGGTCATGCCCCTCTAGTAACAAAAGCTTTGTATGTTAAGTATTAAGTATACAAAGTCAAACATGCCGGGTGATAAGATAAATCTAGATCTGGGATTGCAAAGCCACCTCTTCGCCTTAAATTTGCCGTTTGCTTGTAACATATTCTGGGTTTCTTGCCCTTCCAAATAAATTTTGTTAAGTCTTTTTTACATTGCACAAACCATGTTTTTGTTATAACAACCAGAATAATTTGAAATAAGAATATTTTGGGCAGTACATTCATCTTAATAACTAACATTCTGTCCAGCAATGACAAGTTCAGTGTTCCCCAGGTATTAACTTTTGTTTCTATCTTTTTTTTTAAAATTTTATTTTTATTAGGTATATTGAATATAACAACAACAGAATAAACATAATTTATAGTACATCCTATACCATATTCTCTCCGTATTCTCATATTCTGTACAATTATTTCAATTATTTCTTCCCGTTGCTCTTCTACTACCCATTACTCTAATATCCTTTAGATTAATCTTCTTGCTGTGCCTTTTATTAGTTTTTTGAATTCTCTAATTTTTGTAACCACATATAAATCAAATGTATAATATATTATAACTTATCCCTCTATTTCCTTCTTACCCCTTAGAAAATTTTTATCGACTTATAATCTATACTTCCTTTCCTTGTATATTCTTTTCATTGTTTTCTCTGCGCTGTTTGTTCCTGTTCATCCTATTTTATCAACTTTAAAGTTTTTATCTGCCTTTTATCTTCCTAAATTTTCATATAGCTTCATGAAGAAACCAATATTGAATACAAAACCTACAACTTAGCCTCTTCTTTTTGCAGATCCAATTTAGCTTTCTACTCAGTGATTGAATTTCTCCATTTTTGTTGGAGGAATTTTATAACTGGTTGCCATTCTTCCTTTATCCTGTCAGATTTCCCTTTTATTTGAAAGGTGAGCTGGTCTTTTCCCTTCATTTCCAGAATTTTCATTAACCATTGGTCCAGTGTGGGGATTTCTTTATTCTTCCACATTTTAGCTATGAATAACCTTTTTTGTCTGTATCAATTTCCAAATTTTCACGTAATTATTCTGAAATAAATGGTTATTAGTGACTGTAATTTCAATATCTAAATATTTAACTTTACTCACACAACGAATTCCAGTTTTTTCCATTTGTGTTCTTTCCGTTTTTCATATTTTTTGTCAAAATTTTTGTTTTAAATTTATTAACCTTGAAACCAGTCAACAATCCAAATTTGTTCAATATCTCCATAATCAGATTCTTAAGAAACACATGGAATGACCTGGCAGTAGCTAGATTTTTAGATTGAAGATGTCAATATCAAATCAGATATTTCAGTAAGACTGGATGTAATAAAAAATAAATTTAATTTCAAGCAGTTAGACATGTTTCAACCATCAAGAAAACTCTACTTTACTTTAAAGCTGATTTATCAACCAAAGAATGTCAAGGGGAAGGCAATGTGTGTATTATGTGATGAAAGAAAATGTACTGAATGTCAATTTTTGAATGTTGACTTTGTTTTTTCTTAATATTAAATGGAAAATAATAAAACCCACATTATTCAAATCTGTTGATTGTCTCCTCCCCTTCTAGAAACATTATTACCTTCTTCCAATGTTCCTTAAACTCATATAAAGACTCTTCTTTAATTAAAGTTGCCAATTTGTCAATCTCTGCCACGTTGAACAGTTTCATCACCCAGTCTTCTTAAGATGGTATCATGAGATCTTTCCATTTCTGAGTGTAGAGTATTCCAGTTGTTGTTATCATAGAATCATAGAAAAATAAAGAGTTGGAAGAGACCACAGAGGCTATCCAGTCCAACCCTCTGTCATGCAGGAACATACATCAGAGCACTCCCAACAGACGGCCATCCAGTCTCTATTTAAAAACCTCCAAAGAAGCAGACCACCACACTCCGAGGCAGCATATTCCACTGCCAGACAGCTCTGACCGTCAGGAAGTTCTTCCTGGGGTTCAGTGGAGTCTCTTTTTCTGTATTTTGAATCTATTTCTCCTTGTCTTGGAAAACAAGCCCATTCTGTCTTCAATATGACATTTAAACATGGCTATCATGTGCTTTCTTAATCTTCTCTTCTACAGACTAAACATACCCAGCTATCTAAGATGTTTGCATAGGGTTTTGCTTCCAGACTGTTCACCGTTTTGGTTGCCCTCCTCTGGGCATGTTCCAGCTTGTCACTATTCTTCTTGAAATGAAGTATCATGTATAGTGTAATTCTGGCAAAGTTCTTATTTATCTAGTTATAACTAGTTATAACTGTCCCAGTAAAAACAATTCAAGTTTCAATTTAATAGAATCATAGAAATGTAGAGTTGGAAGAGACCACACGAGCCATCCAGTCCAACTCCCTGCCATGCAGGAACACCCTCAAAGCACTCCCGACAGATGGCCATCTAGCCTCCGCTTAAAAACCTCCAAGTAAGGAGACTCCACTACACTCCGAGGCAGCAGATTCCACTGCCGGACAGCCCTGACTGTCAGGAAGTTCTTCCAGAGGTTCAGGTGGAATCTCCTTTCTTGCTGCTTGAATCCGTTGCTCCTTGTCCTGGTCTCTGGAACAGCAGAAAACAAGTCCTCTCCTTCCTCTACATGGCATCCCTTCCAATATTTAAACGTGGCTATCATGTCCCCTCTTAACCTTCTCTTCTGCAGACTAAACATATCCAACTCTCTAAGTCTATCCTCATAGGGCATGGCTTCCAGGCCTCTCACCATTTTGGTTGCCCTCCTCCGGACTTGCTCCAGCTTGACCATGTCCTTCTTGAATTGGGGTGCCCAGAACTGGACATAGTATTCAAGATGAGGTCTAACCAAAGCAAAGTAGAGTGGTACCAGTACCTCCCTCGATCTAGACACCATACTCCTATTGATGCATCCGAGAATTACATTGGCTTTCTTGGCTGCCGCATCACACTGCTGACTCATGTTCAGCTTGTGGTCTATGAAGACTCCTAGATCCCTTTCACACATACTGCTATCTAACCACGTGTCCCCCATCCTATATTTCTGTATTCCATTTTTTCTACCTAAGTGTAGGACCTTACGCTTCTCTCTGTTGAATTTCATTTTGTTAACCTTGGCCCAGCTCTCCAATCTATCCAGGTCATTCTGAATTTTGATCCTGTCCTCTGACGTATTAGCAACCCCTCCCAATTTGGTGTCATCTGCAAATTTGATGAGCATTTGATTTGATGAGCATGCCCATCCAAGTCATTGATAAAAATATTGAACAGCCCTGGGCCCAGGACAGAACCTTGTGGCACCCCGCTAGTCACTTCTCTCCAGGATGAGAAGCAGCCATTCGTGATCACTCTTTGGGTTCGGTCGGTCAACCAATTACAAATCCAACTAACAGTAGCCCTGTCCAGCCCACATTTTACTAGTTTCTTTGCAAGAATGTCATGGGGAACTTTGTCAAAGGCCTTACTGAAATCGAGATATGCTACATCCACAGCATTCCCTTCATCTATCAAGCTCGTAACTCTATCATAAAAAGAGATAAGATTAGTCTGGCATGACTTATTTTTGAGAAATCCATGTTGACTTCTCGTGATTACCGCCTTGCTTTCTAAGTGATTAGAAACTGACTGCTTAATGATCTGCTCCAGGATCTTTCCAGATAACTGATGTCAGGCTGACTGGGCGATAATTATTTGGGTCCTCTTTTTTTCCCTTCTTGAAGATGGGGACAACATTTGCTCTCTTCCAGTCTGCTGGAACTTCTCCTGTCCTCCAAGATTTCTCAAAGATTATAGCAAGCGGTTCCAAAATGACCTCTGCCAGCTCTTTTAATATCCTGGGATGCAATTCATCTGGCCCTGGAGACTTGAATTCATCCAGTGTGGCCAGGTATTCCTCTACCACCTCTCTACCTATTTCGTGCCTCATTTCCCCTGCTTCCTCACCTGCTCCCCAACCGCCAGGTTGAGTGCTTGTATCCTTCTGGGAAAAAACTGAGGCAAAGAAGGTGTTAGGTAGTTCTGCCTTTTCTCTTCCCCCTGTGAGTAATTCACCATCTTCTCTGCGCAGCAACCCTATCGTCTCCTTCTTTTTCCTTTTGCTGCAGATGTATTTAAAAAAGCCCTTTTTATTGTTTTTAATGTCTCTGGCCAACCTAAGTTCGTTCTGTGCCTTAGCCTTTCTGACCTCCTCCCTACATCTCCAGGCTACCTGCTTAAATTCTTCTTTGGTGGTTTCCCCATTCTTCCATTTCCTATACATGTTTCTCTTAACACTTAGCTCAGCTGAGAGATCTTTAGTCAACCATTCTGGTTTCTTCAGATGCCTTCCATTTTCCCTCCTTATTGGCACAGTTTTAGACTTTGCCTTCAGTATCTCCCTTTTAAGGAACTCCCATGCCTCCTGAACTCCTTTCCCTTTCACTATTCTTGACCACAGAATTCCAGCCAGCAGCTCCCTAAGTTTACAGAAGTCTGCTTTTTTAAAATCTAAGATGAGTGTTTGGCTACCCTTATCTTCTCCTTCCCACTGAATGCCAAATTCCAATAGGGCATGGTCACTCCCCCCTAAAGATCCAACCACTTCTACCTCATTAACAAGCTATGTTTAAATATTTGAAAGGATGTCATGTTGAAGATGGAGCAAGCTTGTTTTCTGTTGCTCCAGAGACTAGGACATGGAGCAATGGATTCAAACTGCATGACAAGAGATTCCATCTAAACATTAGGAAGAACTTCCTGGTAAGAGCAGTTCAACAGTGGAATACACTCCTTTGGAGTATGTTGGAATGTCCTTCTTCGAAGGTTTTTAAACAGAGGTGGGATGGTGAAAAGGGCATTATAAATAAATGTTGTTGTTATGGCCATCTGTTGGGCATGCTTTGCTTGTGTATTCTTGCATGAAGAAAGTTGGACTCAGTGGCCCTTATGGTCCCTTCCACGGGGATCCCCTTGGCTAGAATCATTAGAAAGAAAATTCTCCCATCTTCTTGGATGTTGAAAGTAAAGTTTCCATTGAGTTAGAAGTTTGCAAACCACATCTTAGAACAGAGATAGATGGAGTGCAAATTTGTATATACTCCACCTCAGAACCCTGGTTTCAAGGAGGCCCACAAACATGGAAAATTGTCCCCATGGACTCTAGAGGGTATGAGGTTTCAGTATTTTAATTAACTGGAGTGCTAAGTGTGGAGAAAGATGTGACTCTTCTAGGTCTGTGCTGCTCTCAGATCTGGAAGAGCCTCCAACTGCTTCTTATAAGGACAACACAGGGTTCATATTGAATGAACACAGAATCCAGATTTCATCATGTTGATCTCTTTTGTTCTCTAGTCTGACACAAAAGACATGCCTGGAAAATCAGGATCCCTCAGCTGTCAGGATAGAAAAATAAATATCACGGCTAAGAATAAAATTCATCTGTCAGAGTGCTCAATAGTGCTTGATAATGAGGTAGATGTGACTTACTCCTAAAAATACTAAAAATGGCAGGTGCTAGTGCAATTTGTAATGCACAGCAAAGCATGCTTTAAGGCAGTGGTTCTCAACCTGTGGGTCCCCAGATGTTCGTGGACTTCAGCTCCCAGAAGCCCCAGCCACTATGGTCAATGCTCAGGGCTTCTGGGAGCTGAAGTTCACAAACATCTGGGGACCCACAGGTTTAAGGTATGATTTTGTTTTTTCATCCCTTGCCAATAGGCTTAGCTTTCACCTTTTATCACTCGTCCATGTTGCTTTGCTCTTGAGAGACTGGAGCAAAATTATTTTGTTTCGAGACAGTCTAAGACCAGGATTATGTGTGTTAATGGGAAGTTATAATGACTGTTTGAAAAATACGATCATTTAAAATTTCCCCCTGTATTTCTTTTGCTACTCAGAGCCAAAGATATATGGCTTTTGATATCTGGCAGATTTCTTTTAGTTTCCCCCATTGCAAGAAAAAAACAACAACTAAGATCAATGTTTTGGTTTGACTTTTAGCTGTGAACGTGTACATTTACCAGAATCAAGAGCAACAGCTTTTGTAGCATGAAAAGGATTGTGTTGTACTTGTTGCTATATAATTAGGAGCCTATTTGGAAAAAAGAGGTGGCAACACTAATTCAGAGCCACAGACGTGGTTTGCTCCAACAGGAAGTCAAAACCAAATTGTTATGAATCCAATATAGTCATCCCTCTACATTTGCTAGAGTTAGGGGAACTGGACCCCCGTGAATGCGGAAAAGGCTCTCCCAAACCATGTTTAACACACACGAAAAGTACGATCATCATGTTCAACACATCATGGATTCCTTCACAAGGCAGATGTGGGTGGCTGCTGAGGCTTACTGCCACCTCCACTATTGCCTCACACCATTTTTAATAGGGACTTGCAAGAGTAATTCTCAGTTTTTCAGTTTCACAAGGCTTGCAGTCCCTATTAAAAATGGCCTAGGGAGGCAGCAGAGGTGACAGCAAATAATCTGTGAATATCAAATCCACAAAAGTGAAACCTGCAAACGTGAAGGGCTGACTGTAGTCAAAATCCTCTGTCCGAATCTGTCAGAGTTACTGTCTTTACACTGGAATTTTTCATATCTTAATGTTTTTTGATCTACATTTTGAGGAAATTTGTTGATTTTGAAAATTTCTCAGAAAAACAGAGCAGGCAAAATTCTCATTTTAAAATTTTGGTTAGCAAAATAGTGACTTACTGTAACAATTGAAAGATACGCATCACTGAATTCAAAGAAAGGTAACTGCTGTAGCTTCAATCTTTTCATTTTAGAACCCACTCACTATCTCTTATCTTTCTTTGTCTCTCCTCTTCTCCTCTCTCTCTCTCTCTCTCTCTTTCTCTCTCTCTTTTAAACTTTTCTCCAGGTTTGTCAAAATCCTTGGGGCTTATTGAAGGCTATGGAGGTCGTGGTAAAGGTGGTTTACCTGCTACCCTTTCTCCTGAAGAGGAGGAGAAAGCCAAAGGACCACATGAGAAATATGGCTACAATTCCTACCTGAGTGAAAAAATATCACTGGATCGTACCATACCAGATTATCGGCCAACCAAGTGAGTTTCCTGACCCTATTACATCCTTTCAGATATAATTGTCATGATCATTGACACCATCAAAACACCATAGCTGACAAGAATCCTACTCCCCAAGTGTTGTGGACATAATCATTCCCTGGGGATGAAGGAGGAGAATAGGAGAAGACTTTAAGGGAAGCAGTTGAAGCTATTTAGATTGAAGGATCTATGTTTTGCCAAGATGGATACACGTTCTCTTTTTCTTTCTTTTTAAACTTAAACTTATACCATCCCTTTATGGAAGAAGCCATCTCCCTCATTTCCTAGCCAGAAGTGCTTCTAGATATGACCTTATATCAGAATGGCATATCAATCCTCTGTGGCTTTCTGGCTCACCTTTTCAAAGAAAGAGCACTTGGGCTGCTCAGCTTTGCTTAAACAGTGGGGTAAGGAAAACTCACCTTATTAAAATATAAGGCTCCCTCCCTGCTGAAAATGCTGCAATGCTGGCTTCTTCAGTGAATGTCATGAACTTCCTAGTCTGTCTTTCAAAATATGAGAATACATGATTACTTCCCTCTTCCTGTTTTTCAAGTGCTACCTGCTATTTTTATTGCTGCTTTTAAATGAGCAGCAACAAAACTGGAAGCTGTCTTAAATTATGATAAAAATAGATATAAATCCAAGGAGTTTGGTTTAAATGCCTTTAAGATGACTGCATTAGCAAAGGAGACAGTTAAAAATCCTCTGGCTGAATCAGTTCCAAATGACGTATAACACTGAAATCACAGATAGGCTAATGAGACTTGTTAAGCATTTTTAGAACCACCAATCAACAAAAGTGGATGACTTTATTGGTGCTTTGTTTGTTTTCTGCCTTTTTTTTAAACAGGGAAAGGGAGCTTATTTGGTTGAAGGGGCAGATACCCTACACTAGCCCCTTCTGCCGGCCAGATTATGTTGCTGGCGTAGGTCTACCTCTGACTATCCACTGTGTCCAGATAGCCAGCTAAGGAGTGCCAACATACCCTGGATCTGCTCTGGCTCTAATCTAACCCTCTCCCCATTTTTCAAAAGATGTTAACATCAGGATTCCCACTGTGCCACTGTGAAGAGAGAAGCTGGGCAGCCTGGTTGGTGCCAGCCAATCACAGCTTAAGGAATACTATTAAGGTGGGCTATGCAGGAGGAAGGATACAAAACTCTGATTCTGACAGAAGGCAGATAAGGAAAAGATGGCCTAGGATAGGGATAAGATTGCAAAGAGATACGAAAAGATTGCAGAGATTGGGGAAAGATGGCACAGAGATAAGGTGTAATTCCTCTTTGGTGATTTCCCCTCTTTCCATTTCTTGTACATGTCACTTTTAGATCTGAGGTTAGTTGAAAGTTCTTTAGACACTCCCCATTTTTCCTCCTCACTGGAACTGTTTGAGATTGTACTTTCAGCATCTCACTTTTAAGAAACTCCCATCCATCATGAAATTCTTTCCCTTCCAGTATTGCTGTCTGTGGGATAGCACCAGTTTACTGGGTTTACCCCAAGTTTACATAATGAGCTTTCTTAAAGTTTAGAAAGCATGGTTAACTATGCTTGGCTTCCCCTTTTCGCCAACAGCAAATTCTAGGAAAGTGTGGTTTCCCTGCACTTAGATTTCCACCACTTCTAGCCCATTAAATAGGTCATCATTGTTGGTTAGGATCAGATCTAAAATAGCTGATCCCCTTGTTGCCTCTTCCACCTTCTGGACAATGAAGTTGTCTGCAAGGCAAAGTAGGAATTTGTTGGGCCTTATATTCTTGGCTGAATTGGACTTCCAACAAATATCAGGATAGTTGAAATCTCCTATTAGTATATTCTCATTTGCTAGGCTTGCCATAATTTGAAGCTGAGTTAATGGCGGTTAACTACAACAACAGTAAATATTTGGGCATTTCTGGTGTGGCCCATTTTAGGTCCAGGAGGATGGGGTGCACAAAGTGAGCTTCAGACCCACTGAAGTTGCCTGCTCTTTATAAACCTTGTTCAAGCATAATACTGAAAGAGAACTCTGTTATCTGATATTGCTAATTAAATGATAATTCAATATTAATATTCTATCCTACTCTTAGTATACAGTGTCTCTGCATTGGGATTTTACTTCAAACTGTTGACACAGAATTTTCTAAATAGCTCTGACTGATTGTTTATTTGTAAATGGGTCAGTTAAATGTGATGAAATTCTTAGTTTTAAATGTAGTTCTACATACCTGCAGCCGTAAAAATTATATATAAATCTTCTAAGGTGAAATTATTTCAGCCAAGTGGAAATTAGAAGTCATTTCCCTGAAAACAGATCAAGTATTTGTAGCACAGAATCTCAAGAAATAGTTAGTGTTCTCTTCTTCTGCTGGAACTTTTCTCTGCCATTAATAGGAAAAGTTTATTTTGTGCAGCATGGGCCATAATGAGACATTAAGATACTGAGAACATACTTTCAGTGCAATTTCTGATGCAGAAATGCCTTTTAAATTAACCTAATTCTAGGGGATGGGATATCTTTGTACCTGAAAGTCACAGTTCTGCAAAATTCATGCAGAACTAGATCTTCAAGGTAGGGTTTTTAATGTCATTGTTACCTGAAATGTTTTAAACAATGTCTCCAAGTTTCATCCAACTGGCCATATATGGTTCTTTTTTAATGTACAAAAAGCAGCTGGGGCAAAAACTCTCCCAACCCAATTTGCATTTTGCCACTGGTATACTTTTTAGTCCAAGAAATGCATGAGAGCAGTATGTGTGTGCCACTTTGTCCTTTCCAAGAATGACCAAACAGAGATGACTGATGTCATGAGAAGCAGGGACAGAAACCATTTCTTTGTAGAACTACTACAGGCATCATTTAGGAGTATCCAGGGCCAAAGAAGGATGCAAGCAAACAGTGCTAAAAATCTGAGTTGTTTTTCACAGAAAGCATTCTTTACTATATAATCAGTGAAAGAAGGACACAGAGAAAGAGAAACTTTACTAAAGTCAAAGTATGGAAACTCCTTGTCGTTACTGTGATGATGGCGTACGTAATTCCTGTTGCCTGGTTGCTCCTGTTAGAGATATGTAGTGAAGAACATGAAGCCTTGGTGAAATGGTGGCATCCAGTTTCATGGCAGTGCCACTTGAATCGAAGCCTCAGGAGATTTCATGTACTCAGAAGGTACTTGAGGTTCAACAACAACAAATATCAGTGTGAGAGTCACTGGTGTATTGGCTGCCTCTCAGGATATGTGGAGTATGTTTGTTGAATAGCTTCAAGCATACTATATACTAAGAGCACATCAGTAATGAACAGCTGGTTGAGTTCAAGGCAGATTGCCATTTTGGCAGCATATGACCAAGTAAATGAGGAAAATAGAGCTTAGAACTGTGTTGCTATCTTCTCATATCCTCTGGCATTTATCTGAGCAGGCAGCTTAGTACAGCATGGAAAGCCTAGCTCAGTTATAGTGAGGTGGCATGTTGATCCAGACTACTTTTTTAAAATCAGCCTAAAACTGACATGAGGTTTGCTAAACAAACACATAACAAACATTAGTACCATTTGGTAAAATCTGCTACACATACTCTGAGTTGTTTCTGCATCAGATCTGTCAGCTCCTTATACTCAAAACAAATGTTACACTTTATGCCAACATGTGTTTTCTGGTTCAGGGTGTTTGAGTATTGTGGAATGCTCCTTATTTTATACCCACAAGCACTCCAGTAGCTTAAAACTGGCAGAAGGTCTGCAAACCATCGACTCCATTTGATACACTCTCTCTCTCACAGACATACTCACATTCCTTCATTACATTGCAGTTCCCATGGAGTTAGTAATAATCCCCAAAGTCAGTCTGGCTATCTATCTATCTATCTATCTATCTATCTATCTATCTTATCTATCTATCTATCTGTTTATAAATAAACAGTACACAATTTTTATGAGAATAGATTGTTTTGAGAATCGGTTGTTGCCTTTTTATAGAGCTAGATTGTAGGCAGCAGTTTGAAAGATGTCAGAAGCCAGGAACCAAGATTCTTGGAATAAGCAAAAAATTCCATGGAACAAAAGAAAAGTGAGTTAGAAACAAAAGGCCAACCAAGAAAGAGGGTTGAAAAGCAAGTCAGGAATAAAGGTTGAACCAGAAGGCAGGATTAATAAAGCACATCAGAGGAGCAAGAAACACTTCACAGCTCAGGAACATTTTGTTGTCCAAGTAAGGCTCAACTGGTAAAAGAAATTCTGGTATGCATTTTCCTGTCTGACATGAGTGAGTGAAGTCAGTCCAAGGCCTGGACTGCAGCCACAACATTCCACTGCTACAGTCTAAAACATGGGACAGTACCAGGCAGATCAGTTGGTGTCTCAGTAGCTCCTGAGAATAACTCCATAAATTTCCAGTTGGGGCAAGGCAAAATCTGAGATTTTCTGCAGGCGAACTGAAGTAGACTATCTATTTTCAGTTAGCAGGATTGCTAACCAAAAATCTAACACAAGCACCATTTGATAAAATCAGTCATATATGCACACACACTATTATTACAACAGGCGTAGATACTTCTGGTCGTACTTCTGGTCATACCTGTGGTGTACCAGCATTCCATTGTTGTGCTCCTATTGTAACATCTGCAAGTAAGAACAGGATTGTAAGAAACACAGCAAAACTGTGTACGTTATCCATGTATTGTAGTCCATGGGTTGATTATGGCTGATGTATCTAAACCTGTTCCTCTGCTTCCAACTGTGAAATATTTCAATCATGAACTATTTCAGAGGAGACATATATTTATTGAGAGGGAAGTTCACTTGCTAAATACTTCATAAGTTAGACATAAATTGGTCTTTTATTGGTAACTCCCTTTGAGAGATGGCAGAAATAAAGTAGTGCAAAAAAAAAAGGCATCAAAATCAAAGAAAGTTCAGTTTAAGAAAGTGGCAGTGGGGAGCCATCATTAATACAGTTCTGAAGTCTTTTGGTCTTTTGATTCCTTCTCAGAAGTTCTACGTAATCATGCACAGGTATTTTTTGGTTGATCTTGATGTGTATATGGAAGAAATTTAATCAAAAATTTTTCATCTGCTTTAATTATACTATGAATAGAGATTTAAAGTTTGTTTGCAAAATTGGAAATGACCAAACAAATATCTTAATAATTATAGAGAAGTGGTAGTGTCCAGCATGTGTAGTGGTTTGAGCATTGGACTGGAGTGTTCAGCATTCAGTTCCCTGCTCAGCCGTGGAAACCCACTGGGTAACCTTGGGTGCATTATACACACTAAGCCCCAGAAGACCCCATGAGCCTTAAGCTTTAGGGTTGGCATAAGTTTGGAAATGACTTGATGAGACACAACAACAACAACAATAGGTGTCCAAAAGCTTGAGTACAGTATTTTAGGCTATTTGCTTTGCCATTATCTCCCACTTCTGATTCCATGGAAGTGATCATACAGTGGAGAGGGTCCTATTTTCAATGAAAATATTTACATTTTTCTGATGATTTCCCCTTCATTTAAAGATATGCTTGTTTCATAAACTAATTAGTAGCATAATCAGAGAATATTTACTTGGAGTCTAAAATCTTCTTTGGAGTCCATCCTTCAGTTTCACCAGGCCAGTTAGGTGGTGCAGGTAACTATAAGAGAAAGGGATTTTCCAATCACTAGTTACTTCCAAACAAAGGACGTGATGATTAGTCTGTTTTTCCTTTGGAGATTTAAAGCGATGTGGGGAGAGAAGGTAGGAAAAGTTAGATGGTGAAGAAAAGAACACTTGGAACTTTCTCGAGCCCTAGGTATACGTGTTTTGGCTGTTAACCACTCCCCATTTCCCGAGGGTATAAAGATCCCCTCCCACTCCAATGGTCAGTTCCATTTCTCCTAACGTGGCAGCAGCGTGTAAGGAGCCTCTCTCATTGTGTTACTGAATTTAACTTTTTTTTCAATTTGGATTTTCTTATTTACAATTTCTCTTGGTGTTTTGGATTGTTTTCTTGTTGGATTGTCAACGAAAATACTGAATTTGGACTATTTGACTAAGTTCTTTGATCGTTGGTTTTGGATAACGATAACTTGTGTATGGCATCCTTTTCCTTCAAGTGTTGTACTTCCTGTGGAGGGAAAATACCTGATAAGGATGGTCACTCTAAGTGCCTCCTTTGCCTTGGAGAAGGCCATAATGTTGTTTTCTGTGGGCATTGCCAATTATTTACCCCACAGACCAGATGTAATAGGGCAGCTTGCCTTAAAGACCTATTGTGGGAGAAGGTTCTGACTGCTGCAGATCCAAATACACAGTCAAAGGCCTCCCAAGATTCATAGAAAATGATACATTCTTCAGCTGCCGCCTCTTCCTGACATATGTCTCAGTACCTTCCTCTGAAAGGAAGTCTAAATCAACCTTCGATCTGGAGAGACAATACCGACAACCTTAACAAGCCATAGGCAACCAGACTCTGACTGTCAAGATCTTACTGCTTCTCCATCTTGCACTAAAACTACAAGAATGGAGAAGGAAAGAAAAGGGAAAGCAAAAGAGTTGCTAACTGTGAAACTTTCTAAGAAACATAAGAAGAACGTAATGAAAGAACAACTGCCGATAACGTCTCTGAGAAGAACTTCATCTCGAACACCTCCATCTGCTGGTCAATCACAACAACAAAGATTACTTTCAATGGAATGTACCAACATACCCTTGGAGTTGAGACCTTCATCCTCTGAAAGACAAATTGAAATTGCAAAGGAGAACGAACTAATTCCACCCACAGAAATTCGGGAAGTAAGACTGTCTTCTGAGGGAGAGGTCACAGAATCTTTGCCAGTGTTGTTGACTGGATCATCTTTGCAACAGCTTCACAAATGTCAACATTCCCCTGATATAGAATCATGTCCATCTGAAGACAGGCTCCACTGTCTCCTCTACAATCTCGAAGTCAACATTCAAGATTGTACAGTCAATCACTGTCTGGATACTGTTACCACAGGGAAAGATCTCTCTCTTGACACCAATATGGTGATGATGATGATGATGATGATGATGATGGTGATGTGATGATGGTGATGACGACGACGACGACTCCTCTGCTGGCGATTCCAGAGATATATCATCTTACCTTGAGAACTACTACTATTATAAAAAGTACTATTGACACCGTAGTGAATCTTGAGAAAGGTACTGACATTGAGACCTTAATCACTGACGTGTACAATTTCCTACACCACAATGTTGAAGGATCCTAGCAACTCCATTTCAAAGACAGCAACCCTTGAAGGATAATAGACATTTTGATAAGACCCAAAGAGGGTCATCAAAATTGGACAAAGGATGCACTAGACTGAGATCTCTGCAAAGACTGCCTCATAGATCTCTCTCTGCATCAGCGTCAGCATTATCAGATGCATCTCACGGTACTGAGAGAATACCAGCAAATCTAGTCTCTTCAGCAGAAATTATATCTCGTACAGATGATGTCAGAGCATTTGCAGATTTAGTACTCAGAATGTCTCGATCTTTGAATTTACGAACAGAGATGCAAAAAGAAGACAGTTGAGATCCAGTCTTCCAAGAACTTCAGGATTGTACACCTGTACCTGCAGCAATTGTGCAACTACCATACTTTCTATATACAATGAAAAAATATTGGACAACTACATCTTCAATTCCTTCCATGTCTAAAAAACTGCAGTCCTTGTACTGTCTTGTTGAAACAGGTCAGGAGTGGTTAGTGCAACCCAAAACCTAATTCAGTAGTTGTTGATGTGGCACAATCTAAAGTGTCACAAAAATGCATGCCACCTCTGTGGATAGAGAGGGTAAAAAATCAGATAATCTTCATATTCAAATGCTGTGCTACTCTTCAGAATTTCAAACTATGCTGCATGTATCGGGGCATATCAGCAATTTCTCTCGGGCAGAATTAAGCCATACCTGGACATGTTTCCTGATGATGATCGTAAGACAGCCTCTACTCTATACGGTGAAGCATAACTGTTTATTTTCACAGCAGATTACTACAGCTAAACATATAACAGACTGCAGTAGAAAAGCTGTAGCAGGTGCCATTATATTGAGACAACACGTCTGGCCCTTCCCAACAGGTGAGATCCATTATAGAAGACTTAACCTTTTGATTCAGCAGGGCTGTTTAATGCTGGTAGAGATGAAAAACTAGAACATGCTCAAAAGATGCACACTACAGCTAGAAAGTACAGTTTTCAAACAACATCATCTAAGCCTAGGTACTGATACTGTCAACACCAGTCGACATCAAGGAGAACATTATGCCCTACTCCATCTCAACATTGTCAACTAACTCCACAGCAACAGTCGTCAAGAAAATTTCCATTTAGCAAATACCAACAAGCATAATACAAGAAGTGACAATCTGATCAAACCAAGTGTAGGGTTTGATGCCCTTTTGACAGATTTGGCAGTGATGGCAGCATATCCTCCATCCTTTTCCACCACTTCAAAAAGTATGTCTTCGCTCACATCTTCTTCTGGCACCGATTTTGATACCACATTAGGTACAGTTGCTGAGAATGACACTGGCATTTCCACCACCATATCTGTACAAAATGATGTAAAGTCTTTTCCCCTATTCGGAGACAGACTAAAAAGCTACCATCATATTTGGTCATCGATAACAATGAACTCCTGGATTCTAGAAATTGTAACCAAAAGTTATGCTATTGAGTTCCATCGATTTCCACCATTGGGAAGAGTTTGCCATACATCTCCATTTCCAGAACTTACAGAGGAGATTTCCACTTTGCTTCAAAAAGGAGCCATAGAAAGGATTATCAATTCAGAACTCAAAAGAAGTTTCTTGTCACTATACTTTCTGGTGTCAAAAAAAGATGACAGCCTTTGTCCCATTCTAGATCTCAGGACACCAACTATTATATCCATCCAAGACAATTTTGTCTATATTGCCTCTGCTGAAGAAGGAAGATTGGTTTGCAATTCTGGATCTCAAAGATTCTTACTTCTGAGGGTATTCACCAAGTTTATGGCAGTGATGGCAGCATATCTACATCAAAAAGATATCATCCTATTTCCTTACGTAGATGACTGGTTGATAGTAGCGTTGTCTCAAAACCAGCTTCTAAACAGTCTAAATACAACAATCATACTGCTTCAAGCATTGGGTTTGATGATCAACTACAAAAAGTCAAATCTGGAACCCACCAAGAGGATCAAATTCATAGGAGCAGTGCTGGACTCGACGCTGCAACAAGATTTTTTGCTGGAGGACAGATGACAAAAGATGCGCCAAGTCCTCAAATGGTTATGTCAGTACTGTTGCACAAGAGCAAAAATAATACAAGTAGCTCTTGGTCTCATGGTGTCGATCACATTGGTAACACCATATGCGAAACTAAAGATGCGTCTTCTTCAATGGTAGTTTCTAATCTAGACAATTTCAATCCGTTTCATCTCCAGTCAAGATTTGTTATGATACCATGACCAGTTCTTCAGTCTCTGGTATGGTGGCAAAACCCAAAGAATGTATTGACAGGAATGCCCTTTCTACACCATCCATCTTTGATAGTAATGACAACGGATGCCTCACTTGAAGGATGGAGTGCACATCTCAACAACCTAGCAATAAGGGGACATTGGACAGGTAGAGAAATGAAATTATATATCAGTGCACTGGAGTTCATGGTAGTGATAAAAACATTTTGAGCTTTTGCGCATCACATTCAAGGGAAGTCGGTACAGATTGTGACGGAGAACACAACATGTATTATGTCAACAAGCAAGGGGGAATGTGATCCCGTATGCTTCTGGCTCCAGCTTTTCACCTATGGAATTGGTGTCAGTCAAGAGACATCGTTTCCTCAGCGGTTCATGTACCAGAAAGAGAAAATCTCCTTGCTGACTAAGCAGAACGGCACTATTATGTCATGAGTGGAAGGTTCAGAGCGGTGTTCTCAAGGAACTGTTCATGCAGTGAAAATTTCCCATCATAGATCTGTTCACTTCTCAGGAAAACAGACAGTGAACTCTATATTGCTCCCAACAAAGGACTGACAAACAGTCATTAGGAGACGCGTTCCTATACAGTTGGGCAGGACTGAAGGTGTATGCCTTTCCCCCATTTCCTCTCATCACAAAAGGGATTGCAAAGGTACATCAAGACAGGGTGAATGCAATTCTAATAACACTTTGGTGGCTGGGGCAACCATGGTTTGTGTTGTTGATGCAGATATCAAGAGAATGGTATCGAATGGTGCGGTACAGACCAGATCTGTTAAGCATTCATGATGGTAGCATGTTTCATCCCAATGTACAGTCCCTCAAACTGACATCATGGGATCTTCTATAAACAACTGACCTAATGCTGTCTGAAATATTGTTCTTGCAGCCCACAAGCCTTCTACAACTAGGTCTTATGCATACAAGTGAGACAGATTCCTTCAACACCTGAGGAACAGTGGCTTTGACCTGCAGTCTTGTGGTACCATTCAGATTCTTTCCTTCTTAATGTCTCTGTCGACAAAACACCTTTTGCTGTCATCTATAAAATGTTATTTAGCAGCTATTTCATGGCATCTTCAACAAACTGGTAAACCATAATGTTTTCTTGATCCCATGGTGAAGAGATTTTTACAAGGGTATAAACATCTCCATCCTCCCACCCAACCTCCTCTACCTGGTTTGGACCTTCATCTGGTGTTATCCCAGCTGACTCGTAAGCCATTTGAGCCAATGGCAACATGTGGCCTTCGTTTACTTTCATGGAAAACAGCTTTCCTTGTAGTAATAACTTCAACCAGAAGGGCCAATGAATTTTGTGCACTGCAAATAGACCCTCCTTATATACGATTTCATAAGGAAAAAGTGATACTGAGACTAGACATCACTTTTTTGCCAAAGGTAGTCTCATCTTTCCATTTAAACCAAGATATTGTTTTGCCTGCATTTATGCAAAATCCAACATCAGATTTTAAATGAAATATTCACTGTTTGGATGTACTCCGTGCTTTAGCATTCTGTGTACAAAGAACATTATGTTCATATGTTATGTGTTATTCATTCATATGTTATTCATTCGTATGTTATTCTGTGACAAAGAAAGATAAGCCTGTCTCGGCCCAGAGACTATCAAAATGGGTAGCTTGCTAGAAAGAAATTTCCTGGCTGTATAAGAAGACACTCTACCAAAGCTATGGCTGCGTCTGCTGCTTTATTGCATGGGATATGTTTGCATGAAATATGTAAGGCTGCTATATGGTTTCAGTCACTAACATTTGTTACACATTGCGGCGTGGATAATTGAGCTAGAAGCAATGCAGCTTTTGGAAGGGCAGTTTTGTTTTCATCTGTTGCTTGACAGACCTCTCTCATTTGGGTTATCACGCTGTGTTAATAAAGGTATCCTTATTGGCAATTTATGGTTTCTCATTGGCATGACACGTCTACCTCTGCTGTTGACAGCTTGCTAGTCTCCCCTTTCTGTGAATCACAGAGACCACGAAGAAGGAAAAATAGGTTGCTAACCTGTAACTGTGGTTTTTCAAGTGGTCATCTGTGAACTCACACAACCCCACTCATCCTCCCCACAGTGTGTCCTGCTCTACAGATTGGTCCACAGGCTGCTGCCTTAGGCGGCCAAGGAACTGACTGTTGGAATGGGAGGGGGTCTTTATACCCTCAAGGAATGGGGGAGGTCAACCACCAAAAAGTCTGTTCCTAGGGCTTGAGAAGGTTCAGAATGCTGGACTGTGCAGGCACAAATTACCTGTTTGTGTGAGTTCACAGATGACCATTTCGAAGAACCACAGTTTCTGTCGGGAACAGAATTCACTCACAAACAATACAGTTCGTTGATTGCTGTTTATCTGGTGTGTATTACATGTAATAACTTTAGTGAGTGGTCTGAAGGCAAAGAGAAAATAAGTGACCTTAAGATCTCCAGTGACCCCTCCCACATCTGGAGGTCCTGGGAATCAGTGTTATCAGTATTAGTGCATGCCAAAGGCAGTACCAGGCAGTGTTTACTTAACAGTCTTCAAGCTGATTCTACTACATAACCTACTAGTATATTATGGAGGGGCAGCAGAACAACCCAACATCTTGCTCTGTCCAAAAAACAAAATTGCATAGACAGTTGGTGAAGGCGATGAAGTTAGTATCACGGCCGAGAAGGTTTAGTAGGATGAGTATTATGAAAGGAATTAATAGGGTCAGGAGCAGAAACATCAGATGCATAGACCCATTCTGCAAACTGAGATGGGAAATCTTTCCAAAGAATCAGGTATTGAAGACAACCCTTGTGTATCTTGGACTCCAGGATTGCAGATACTTTGCAGAAGTCAGCATCAGGCATCAAAGTAGGAGTGGTGGTTCTGTGTTCTGATTTGTGCGCTTGCCACGTCCATTGTACGCCTTCTAGCATACTCTCTCCTTCTCCAGCTAAATGCATCCAACCCAGCAACATGTTGGAGTGGTCCTAGGAGAGACATCTGTCCAAAATATTCGGGTGTAAACCTTCTTGAAAGAATTATTTCAGAACTTCATCATTCCATTCAGGAATTTTGACAGCAAGTCTCCTGAACTCAGGTGCATATTCAGCCATGGTTCCTCTCCCTTGACGTAATCTTTTTAGTTGGTGTTGGGCTTGTTCCTATATGAAGGGGTCCTCGAACCTCTGTCTGAGGCAGTTCTTAAACATCTGTAAATCAGCAGTTCCCTCAGCTCTCTTGTCAAAGAAGGATGCCACCCATTCAGCTGCTTCTCTTTGAAGGTGTTGGCTGATGTATCTTACTCTTGCAACATTATCAGCAAAGCTGTTGCCGTAGTCAGCCATGGAGTTGGAAACCATATTCAGGAAATAAGTGAGTGTTTCTCCATCCCCGTTATATGTTGCCTTCATTTCTCTGAAGGGTCATGGGGCAGGTGAGGGAAGCGGCCCCCCTTGTGGAGCTGCTGCTGCTCCATCATCTTCTTGCTGTTGGAGTCTGCCTAACTGAGGAGCCAGATTCCGCTGGTCTGCCATTTCTGCTTGCATCCTGGCCATTTCTGTCTGTAGCTGTTCCACTTCATCATCCTTGGCGAGCAGCTGGTCCCATAATGAAGCCTCACTCACTGCAGTGTCCCATCAAGTTGCTCTGCAGTACTGGTGTTTTCTTGTGTCTGTCATTCTTCCCATGCCCAGGTGCGACCTCCGGTAGGGGTAGTTGTGGGGTTAGAAGGAAGAACCTTGGCTCTGATGGCTGGTGTGAAAGTCAGGACGACTTCAGCTTGTTCTGTTCTCTCAGCTCCCTCTGTTTCTGTGCACTCAGCCTCTTGTAGTTCTTCTTGAGACATTTTTAAGTGATGGTTTGGTTAGAGATGTTTGGAGACCACTCATTCTGTCAGGAACAGAATTCACTCACAAATAGTACAGTTCATTGGTTGCTGTTTATCTGGTGTGTAATACATGTAATTACTTTAGTGAGTGGTCTGAAGACAAAGAGAAAATAAGCGACCTTAAGATCCCCAGTGACCCCTCCCACATCTGAAGGTCCTGGGAACCAGTGTTATCAGTATTAGTGCATACCAAAGGCAGTACCAGGCAGTGTTTATTTAACAGTCTTCAAGCTGATTCTACTACATAACCTACTAGTATATTATGGAGGGGCAGTGGAATAACCCAACAGTTACAGGTAAGGAACCTGTTTTTCCTTGATCTAGACACCATACTCCTGTTGATGCAACCAAGAATTGCATTGGCTTTCTTGGCTGCTGCATCTGCTGACTCATGTTCAGCTTGTGATCTACAAAACCCCAGATCCCTTTCACACATACTGTTCTCCAGCCAGATGTCTCTCATCCTATATTTGTGCATTTGATTTTTTCTGCCTAAGTGTAGAGCCTTACATTTCCTTCTGTTGAAATTCATTTTGTTAGCTTTGCCTCAGTTCTCCGATTTGTTAAGGTCATTTTGAATTTTGATCTTGTTCTCGGGGGTATGAGCAACCTCTCCCAATTTAGTATCATCTGCAAATTTGATCAGCATGCCTTCTACTCCTTCGTTCAAGTCATTGATGAAGATGTTGAATAGCACTGGGCCCAGGACAGAATCCTGTGGCACCCCACTAGTCAGTTGTCTCCAAGATGAAAAGAAGCCATTGGCAAGCACCCTTTGGGTTTGGTCAGTTAACCAATTACAAACCCACCTAACAGTAGCACTGACTAGCCCACAATTTACTAGCTTCTGTATTAGAATATCATGGGGAACTTTGTCAAAGGCCTTACTGAAATCAAGAAATGCTACATCTGGAGCATTTTCTTCAGCTATCAAGCTCATAACTCTTTCATAAAAGGATATAAGATTAGTCTGGCATGACTTGTTTTTGAGAAACCCATGTTGACTTTTAGAGATCATAGCATTGCTTTCTAAGTAATTACAAACTGTCTTAATGATTTGCTCTAAAATCTTTCCGGGTATTGATGTCAGGCTAACTGGATGATAATTGTTTGGGTCTTTTTTCTTCTTCCCTTTTTGAAGATGGGGACAACATTTGCCCTTCTCCAATCTGCTGAGACTTCTCTGTTTCTCCAAGAATTCTCAAAGATTATCACCAGTGGTTCTGAAATTACTTAGTTCTTTTAATATCCTTGGATGTAGTTTATCCAGCCCTGGAGACTTGAATTTATTTAGGGTAGCCAGGTATTCCTGTACCACTTGTCTACCTATTCTGTGTTGCATTTCCCCCACTTCCCCATCTGCTTTCCACTCCCCAGGTTGAGTACTTTTGGGGTTCATTGCTTGTGACATCAAAGGAGACTCCTGCACTGTCTTCCAGGGATCAAAAACCTAGGGACATTCCGTTTACACTGGGCAAGTCCGAGAGAAACAACTGCAATAGGAAACATCCATCATTTTTGACTTTGGTGAATCTGACGAGGAACAAGAAGGACCAGGCTTTAAAGGCTCCTTAAGATTAAGTTCTGTTGGGTCCTTCCACTCACGAGACCTACCATTCTCATCTTGCATTCTCCATTCCCCAGTGTCTCCTCTCATCTCCTGAGATTTGCACGAGCCGTTTGATGAAGTTAAAGTCATTGTTTCCTACTCAGAGGGGGAGATTCTTGACAAATCTTCCCTTTTCCAAAGCCTGATTCTTAATCACCACAAGGCCCTGGGTTCAATCCTGAGAACATTGCTTCCTGGGTACTGGAATGCAGGTCTCCAGAATGACTAGGTCTTGACATTAAGGAATCTGTGCTGGCACTTGAGATTCTGTTTTTTAAGAGAATTGAATCTCGAAATACTGTTCCAACAGCTATACCTATACTCCTGGTGTTTTGGAAAGTGGCATGTTACTTGTGGCAGATTCATGGCCTTAGTTCCATCCACTTTGAAGAGAACTGAAAAGCTGTACCAATTGCAAAACTGTGCCGTGTTTATTAAGTACTCTCAGCTGAATTTGGTTATCATCAAAGTGGTATAATCCAGATTATCCAAGAAGGTTCACAGTTATCTATCTGATATGGAAAGCATAAGATCTATGCCATGGCTTCCAAAATGTACTCAACAGCAGCTGTCTACATCAGAGTAGCAAATTATCAGGCTTATGTGGGGAGCTACCAACAGCTCCTTTGGGAACAGATTGCCCCTCTGGTGAAACAGGATAATGATAAAAAGGCAGCTCTGCTTTTCCATGCCGAAGTGCATACATTGGTGGCTCAGCTGATTATCACAGTAAAAGATGTGGCAAGCTGTAGTGCAAAGACCATGGCTATGCCTGGTATGCCTGGCTGTGCTCTGCAGGTCTCACTCATGATGCAAGGTCAGCCACTGTGGACCTTCTGTTTGATGAACGGGGGTTGTTTCAGTCTTCCATAAATGAGAAGCTGGCATGCAAATAGAAAATGAGGTCAATTGCTTCAATCCCAGCCTGCACAACAAGCTAAGGCTAAGCTGTACTGATTCAAGCCATTCCCACCTAAACCAGGCTCAAGTTTTCTCACCTTGTCAGCACTCCAGAACTCCCTATCAAGTTTCCTCTTCTTGACGTTCCTACGGTCAAAGCATTGTCTTCCACCAAGAAGCCGCCTCATGATTCCAAACTGTCATGTACTGTCTAGTTTCTAGTTCAGAGAACAAGCTTAGACCGTTCAAAGGCTTTATTCAGTACAGCAGAGAAACAACCCCATATTCTTGCAATTACCAAGGCTAAAGAACTATTGGATTTGTAGTACCTTATAAAATATAACATTACAAATTAGCATGTGCAAGCATTTTATTTCACAGTAGGTTTAAATCTTTTCCCAGACTTTCATTCCATCTGCCAACTCTGTGATCTTGCAGCTGTGTCCACCCTTTTCAGAGTGTCCGGAACTCTGCTTGGGGTCTGATTACTAGTGTGGTGTGACTAGAAATGTTTTTTTTATGGGCGAGAGGAAGAGGTCAAAATGCCCTCATTATGTCCTTGGTAGTAACAGATGCAAGATTGTCATGGCTGTCTGCTATTTTTCTTGTCTTGTGGGAAAGCTCTGAAACATGGGAAATGTGTCACATGGTGTAGATCTGGGAGTGACTAACTCAGGTTAAAAAGCTTACATCATGTGAAAGCAGCTTCTCTTTGTTCTCTCTTTGCTATGTTATTTTGCTCAAGTTACTGGCTTTTTATGCTTCATGGCAAACACTGTCTGAAGTAGTATGTATCCTGCAATGCTTCAAATAAACTTTAACTTAGCCTAGGTGCACTTTGCATGTCTGTGTTTCAGTCTGAGGCAACTGGCAATGATCCAGCACAGTTTCTTTTTTCCTTTTTTTTTTGCATTCTGCACATGCTCTAGTCCCAGAACCTAGGTGCCTTGACAGGTTATGGGCCCAGCCTTATGCCCTGGCTTGTGCCCTACATGGGCCAGTTTATGCCAGTTGGCTCCAGTGAAGTTCCATTTCCTGTCTGCAGCTGCCTGGTGAAGTCTGCTTTGGGAAAAGGTCTCGGTGAGTGAGAGTCCTTGCATAGGAGGAGCTCGGGAAGGCTGCAGAGATGATGCTCACAGTTGGTGGAGGCATCCCGTTAGAATGCCTGAATGAAAAAAACTGTTTGTCCTGGTCTGCAAAGATGGAGATGTATTTCCAAAGAGAGGGCTATTGGGAGGCAGTCTGAAAACCTCCTGCACCTCCTCTCAATGCAGCAAATGCTCAGATTGAAGAAAAAGCTCGTGGAAGCATTGTTTTGGCTGTAGAAGACAGGCATCTAAATTATTAGACACCTGCCCACTGCAAAGGCCTAGTGGGATGCTCTTTGCACCATCTACGTTAGAGCCACAGCTGGGAGCAAGATAACTCTGACTGGAAGGCTGTACTGTGTGCGTCTAAGTCCAGATGGTAGCATGTCAGCCCATCTCCAGGAATTAAATTCCCTTTCGTGGCCCTACAGGGGAGGGGGACAAATTTTTCAGAACCAGAGAAAGTGTACATCATCTTGATTTCTCTCAATGACAGTTGGAATATTTTAGTGGCTTCAGTTGAAGCCATGAATGAAGTGGATCTCACAGTTCACTATATCAGTGGTCATTTGCTAGAGGAATAAGCTAAGAATGCAGAGAGAAAGCATCTGGAATCCATCACTGTCAGCAACAGCTAATCCAGCAGCAGGCAGAATTTCGAGGATGCAACTCACCAGCATGAAGCGGCTACAGAAAGAACATACGCAGTACAGAAGGAAAAATGTTTTACATGTGGGTCTTTCAAATATCTTAAAAAGACTGTCCTGCTGCCAAGGCCAGCGAGCCCAAGTTCCAGAGGAAAGACGGAGGTGAATCGTTAACTGTACTCTACTGTGGTTCGAGACTCTGGTAATCCTGATGCATTTTGGCCTTTAGACAGTGGGTGCTCACAACATCTTGCTAACAGTGAGGGTATATTTGTTTCACTGTAAAAAGCCAGTATATCTGATGTTACTTTGACTAATGGATCCAAATGTGCTGTTCAAGGAATGGGGCAAGTGTTTTTGTCACCCTTGGGAAAAAGGCTTGATAATGTACTGTATGTACCTACCCTTGACTTCTGTCTGTTATCTGTTTCTGGTGTTGCTCAAAATGGATACGAGATACTTTTCACAGACACTGTCTGCAAGGTTATTAAAGATGGGGTAATTTGTGCCACAGGTGAACTAAAAAACAAGCTTTATCAATCAACTAATGCCTAGGGCAAACATGCTTCTGGATAACAAGCCTTATTATGCTAATTGTGTTCATCTTCTCCATAACCATCTAGGGCAGTGGTTCTCAACCTGTGGGTCCCCAGATGTTTTTGGACTTCAGCTCCCAGAAGCCCTGAGCATTGACCATAGTGGCTGGGGCTTCTGGGAGCTGAAGTCCACAAGTGTCTAGGGACCCACAGGTTGAGAACCACTGGTCTAAGGCTTACCCTGTGCACAAATGGAGTGATAGAGTGTCTAAAAGACCCTTTCAAGTAGTTCACATGGATCTGGTAGGTCTTTTTCCTTAAGTTTCTGGGGGAGGAGCTCATTTTATTTTTTTGCTAGTAGATGAATTCAGTAGGTACACGTTTCTGTACCTGCTGAAGCAGAAATCTGAAGCCTTTCAAAGTTTTAAAAATTGGTGTGCCTGTGTTGAATGCCAGTTTGGCCACAGGGTGGCAGCTGTGCAGTCAGATTGTGGTGGCAAATTTCTTGCTGACAGTTCCCAGTGTTGGCTGAGAAAAATGGGGATCTTTCACAGAAAGACAAACCTGTTTACTCCTCAGTAAAATGAAATTGGGAGAGAAATTTGGAGGTGCTGCAGACCATGATGTGTTCTCTTTTAACTGATGCTGACATGCCTCAGAGGGCCTGTGGGGAGGCAGTGCTCACTGCAAATTACATTTGCAACAGGCTTTGGTCTTCTGTAGTAAACCAGACTCCCTACTTCATGTTATTTGGAAAAAAGCCCTCAATAGCATGCATGAGTGTGTTTGGAAGTTATGCCTGGATTCACACACCAAAGGCTCAAAGATTACAATTCATGGGGTATCAAAGTTGGGGGCAAAGGCTACAGATTCTGCCTGAGAAATGGTGTCTAGAAGTGCTAATTTTGAGAAGCATAGTGGGTAGAGAAAGGTGCATTCAAATCCAGAAGTCATTCTGCCACTTCGTGAAAATGGTACTGCTAACCAGACTTTACACCTTCATACTGCTGCCAGAAGCCCCCCAAGGGTTAAACAGGAGGAAGAGGAGGAAGGGGAAGCGAGTCCCAAGTCCCGCGAAAGAGCCGAGCAGGCAGTTTGTCAGGGTGAGGGGAGGAAATGCCTGAGCGAAAGGGAGCCAGTCCTGATAGTAGTGATGAAGAAACTCCTACAGTTCTCCCAAAGTGATCAACCCAAAAACCAAAGGTATTCCTCCTCAAAGATTTGTGGTTCAAAACAGTGTGAGAGTTTGCCAAGTCATTAGTGAACCTGAGACATTCAATGATGTCTTAAAACTCCTTGAATCTGAGTCTGAAAAATTGGTTCAGAGCAATGGATGAGGAGATGCAATCAATGGCACAACATGGTGTATTTTCTCTGACAAATCTGCCAGGTTGCAACTAGGTGTACAAGGTAAAAACTCTGGGTAGAGGTGGTGTCAAATACAAAACCAGGCTGGTAGCTCAAGATTTTTCACAACTCAAATATGAATCTTATAATGAAATGTTAGCTGCTGCTGCCAAAAATGAGAGTATTAGATTGGTGTTGTCTGTTGCAGCTGATAGAAATGCTCTGGTACAACACTTTGACATAACTACTGCCTATCTGAATGCTGATTTGCCTGAAACAGTATGTCACAAGCACCTGGGTATGAGTCCGAGAATCCTAACCAAGTGTGTAAACTTAACAAGGCAATCTATGGTTTAAAGCAGTCAGCACTTTGCTGGAACAAGTGTCTAGATGCTGCTTTGCAAGGTTTGGGTTTCAAAGAAAGTATTGCTGATCCATATGTGTATACAAGAGATGTTGGGGAAAACCATGAAATTCTACTAACTTCTGTAGAAGATTTGTGTTTAGTAGCCAACAAAAAAGAATGGGTGACAATGAGCGGGGCAAGAAATTTCAAATAAAGGATCTTGGTCAGGTGAAAAATTACCTTGGAATTGAAATACAAAGGTCTGAAATAGGTTTTCTGCTCAGCAAGAAGCAGGAAATAACAACTGTTATGCAGGTTTAACATGCAAAGCCCTATGTTGCCTGAGTTTGGTAAATCCACAAATGATGCAAGTTTCCAAGACAAAGAACTGTATTAATCTGCTGTTGGGAACCTTCTTTACCTGGCTGGGTATTCTAAACCTGATTTATCCCTGGCCACAAATTTGCTGGGTAGATATTGCTCAGATCCCACCCAGAAACCTAGAAAGGTGTCAAAAGGGTTCTAAGATACACAAACAGTAGTCAATAGTATGTTTTAGGTATTTCACCTACTAATGAAGCTGAGTTGGTGTTTTTTTATGATAGTGATTTCGCTAATGATAAATGAGATTGCAAATCAACTTCAAGAATAGTTGTGTTGTATTCAGATACACTGGTACACTGGAAAACAAAGAAACAAAGCTGTGTTGCAATCTCAACAGCAGAGGCAGAATTCAGGAGTCTGTCATATCTATGTAATGAGTTGGTCTGGTAGACGCAACTTATAAAAGATCTGGGAATATGCATACGTGAACCTGTAATTGTCTATGAAGACTCTCAAGCCTGTATTCAAATGGCTACTTGTGAACAGGTTAAATCTCGCACAAAATAAGTGGATGTAAAGTACCAAAATGTAAAACAAACTGTTAGTTAAACTGGAGTACTGTGAATCTGAAAAAAGCTTGGCTGATATATTGACGAAAGCTGTGACAAATAAAAAACATTGGGAAATGCTTCCTAAACTTGGAATGGTAGAACACAAGCTGTAAAACTCCCACCCACTAAGAAAAAAGGAGGGGTGTCAGAAACTCTGTTTGGAGTCTGCTTACTAGTGTGGTGTGACTAGAAATGTTTTCCTTGTGGGTGAAAGGAAGAGGTCAAAATGCCCTCATTATGTCCTTGGTAGTACCAGATGCAAGATTGTCATGGCTATCTGTAGGAAAGCTCTGAAACATGGCAACCGTGTCACATTGTATAGGTCTGGGAGTGGGTAACTCAGGTTAAAAAGCTTACATCATGTGAAAGCAGCTTTTCTTTGTTCTTTCTTTGGTTTGTTATTTTTCCTCAAGTTGCTGGCTTTTTATGCTGCATGGCAAACTCTGTCTGAAGCAGTATGTATCCTGAAGTGCTTCAAATGAACTTTAACTTAGCCTAGGTGCACTTTGCATGTCTGTGTTTCAGTCTGAGGCAACTGGCAATGATCCAGCACTGTTTCTTGTTTTTTTGCACTCTGCACATGGTCTGGCACCAGAACCTAGGCGCCTTGATAAGTATTTTAACATTCTCTCATTCCTAACATAGTTTCTTATCCAATTCCATCATCCCCTTAAAAAATGTTTTCAAACATCAAAGCCATGGTGTTAAAACGTGGCATTATGTGGCAGGGAGAGCAAAGCCAACCTGATACAAAAGTAATTTCTGACTTCCCGCAAGTGTGCCTTTGGTCTTGGGCATACCCAGTCTCTTCTGTACATTAAGGAAAAAGTTTCTCCTCAGGCTGTCTGTCCTTGGCAGCTGTGTGTTGCACACCTGTGCCACTGAATTTTCCGCAAGTGAATTTTCAAAGTGAAGAATAGACTCCCAAGCCAGTTTTGATTTATACAGTTCAGCATTATAAGAATGATCCAGAGCTCATGTGCTGTCTCCCTTCCTTTCTCCTTCTCCAGCATGAACATAAAGAGAAAGGGAGCTCATACCCCTGAGCGTTTCACAGATGAAAACCAGGATGTATGTGGCCAATCAGTGCCATAGTCTGATTAAGATGGCAAAAGTTATTAGTGAGGAGGAGTACACTAGCTAAGAGAGGCTGTAACAGTTTGCTTTTGCTAGAGGCTACAGAGAACTTCAAAATTCTGCCCCCTTCCTCTCCTCTTCCCCCTGCTGAGTTAACAGAATGCAAACTACTTTTGTACTTTGAGCTCAGTTGGAAGAAATTGACAAAAAAGGGGGCAGGGGAGAGAAAAACTAGGACATTTTAAGAGTAGCTGAAAAACTAGGATGACAGAGGACTAATTGGGACAATTCCTTTCAAATTGGGACAGTTGAAGAGCATGGAAGCTTTTGCTTTTGTTTCATCTTTAAGAATGTTTGACATGATGCCCCAAATCTATGATTGATAATAACTGTGGTTACTTCGAAACCATCTGGCTTTATGAATCATTTTTTTCAGTTGACAAAATATGAAAGATTCTTGCAGAGACCTTTGGTTTATGCTTGGTATTTATATAACCATCCTTCATTGATTTGTCTGGAACCGCATATGCCACTGGAAATCATTACTTTAAAATCTCTTTTATTTGGAAGCTGCCATTACAGATTTGCTGAATTGTATTGGTTGCTTTTATAGCATTTTCATTTTTTTAAAAAAAGTAACAAGCCAGCTAACCTGAGAGTGTATTTGAAGGGTACAAATAGCTGTGTCTTGTGGGCATACATTCCATGCTTTTCATTGTGCAGGAAGCAAGAACTGTCCAGAGCCTCCTCCTAATCCATTCTAAATGCCTGGTTCAAGACCACCTATATTTACTTCTGTTGTAGAGGGCACCTCAAAGTATATGGATACTAGGTGCCATGAGAGGCTTAGTATATATGCAACCATTCACTGCCTATCTGTATGTGGTATCCTGAGGGAAATCTACATAAGACTGATTCTTTGGTTTTGGGTGACAGTCAAGAGAATGACATTCAGTTCATTTTGATATGAATTTACAGATTTGTACTTCTTGAAAGGATGCAATATTTTGGTGTCCATTCTTCTCAGAATTTTGCGGTGCAATTTGCAATACCAAAAAAAAAAAAGCTGTTTCAGGGAAAACAGTGCACAGAAAGCATATATTAATAAATGTGTGTGTCATGTAGTGGCCAACTTGAGCACACAAGAAACACTCAGACATTTAGCAGCAGCGTTTATTTTGGAATTGGCAAACAACACAGCAACTTTCAAAAGTTGCTAAGTCTGGTGTTATGTTGGATGGTAACAGATTTTATATCTTGACATACAAATTTAGGTGCAGATGGCAGTGATTGGTGAAAGTTGCAAATGTCACCTCACCCCTCAGAACCCAAAGCTTTCTGGGCACCCCTGATGTTTACATAACTTGCATCTTGAGAACTTGGACAGTTTCTCTGTTCTTATCTGTCCTCATAACACCATCCTGCTAGTTTCACATTCCACCCTTCTGATCCCCCCACCTTTATGTCGGATGCCCTGGACATCAACTCTTGCCAAATCGTTTTCTTTGGCACCTTAGCACGTCCCATTTCCAGGATACAAGTTACAAACAGTAGTTTCCAATTGATATCTTGTTGCGAACAGCAATTAGCAATGGCTACATTACAGCACTAGTGACCTCTATTCCCTTTCATCTACTACTTAAGCTAAACATATTCTTCCTGTTAGCATGATAGGACCCAAGCCTCCTCAGATACACATGTTAGAATAGACAACACTGATATTTTAGTGTCATCTTTTTAAAAATCATGTGCAAATTGATGTGAAATTAGGATGGGATAAAGTAATTTCTTAAAGAAAATTGACTTTGTCCCTCGTTCTAGTCATGGTAATTTCCAATTCCTCAAGAGAGGCTGTGATGAAGAGAACTCAGTATCCCCAGCTCTGAATCTAAAAATCTGTGAATCTGATGTTCTAGCTTTGTAAATATTAGGTGTAAATTTGACTTTCAGTTCAGCCATATAAATAAAATGTGTTAGCTGGATTTACTTTTATCCCCTCACAGACCAGATATTTGAGTAATATAATCCTTGCAATGACTCAGTACATATCTCTAGGACTACTGTGCTGATCACAGTTTAAGCTCTCCATTGGCTTTCATACTTCCTGAATTTTCTGAAGGAGTTCTCAGCTAATGTGGAAGAAAAATACAGTAATACTGAAATGCAGGGTTTGCATTTCAAAATAATGACATTATATAATGAAAGGAAATACATAGTTCCATTTCATGAGAATTTGTTTTAAAGAATAAAGATTGATACTGAAATGGTACAAAATGGATTTATGAATGAAATAGACTAGTGATATGGGCCAGAAATGGTTTGATTTGTCCATCCATGCCACAAAGACATTAGCAGAATCTATGTATTCTCTTCTCCCTGTGGTTGTACAAGGTACACTTTCCCACTAATTTTATTTCTCTGTCTGTGCCTTACAGGTGTAAAGAGTTGAAATACCCAAAGGATCTTCCGCAGATTTCTCTCATTTTTATCTTTGTGAATGAGGCATTATCAGTCATTCTGCGTTCAGTTCACAGTGCCGTGAATCATACCCCTGCTCACCTCTTGAAAGAGATCATTCTTGTAGATGACAACAGTGATGAAGGTGAGCAAACTGGTTGTTGTTGCTGTTTACAGGTACATTTGAAGGGGAAAGCATCAAGAGTTTGTTTTTCCTCCAACTTTGCGCAGCTAAAGGGAATGCCTTCCCAACTCCCTTACAAAGAGAGAATTCAGCAGTTGCAAAGGATCTGGAATGTGCATTCTCTGTTCCTTTATTCACAGTGCTTTTAGATCTTGATTTTATATGACCCAGGAACATCCTCTTGAATAATCAAGATCACAAAGGGTACATAGTTGATCACAGTTGCACTGCCATCTGCCGTTGGGAAAAATTCTCTTAGGCCTACAAAAAGGAGATGAGTTGATAACTTAATGAACTTTCCTCAACCCATTGCCTAACCAACATTTTGAGTACAGTCTCCATCATCCCTGGTCATTGCGTCATGCCAACTTGGGACAAATGGAGATTATTTTTGTTTGTTTATTTTATATCCTGCCTTCATCAAGGCTTTTCACAAAATACATTAAAACAGCATAAAATGAAATCATAACACATGCATGTATACCTCAGTTAAAAAAAGTAGATGCATTCCTGGACATTACTTCCTTAGCAGAAACTATGGTACCAGAGGTAGCTAGAACTAATGAGGAAAGAATATGGATAGGTACTTACATCACACACACACACAAAAAATAGAAAAAATAAAAAAGTGTATTTCAACATGTTTCAACATTGTTTAATTTAGACTTACTAAACATAATGGTACATATGCATAGCTCTGTGTTCAAGGAATTGTGCTTAGAGGTTTCATAGATTTATTCAGGAACATCAAAGAAACAATGGCACACTTTGGCAATTGTCAGGACTAAAGAACCATCGGATTTGCACTACTATTGAAGAATTGTTGTGTATGCAGTACTGTTTAAGCTGTTGCATTTCAAAAATAACACTCACTGCTATCTTATCTGTTGACAAATCAAAACAACCCCTTTTCCTGGACTTTACCTTTTCCCTCCCATTTTCTCATCCAGCCTGCCAACAGAGTGGTCTTGCGACCATGTCTGTAATTCTGATCAAGACTGGTACCGTAACATTCCAGGGTTCTCAGCTTACCATCTATCATCTCCTCCCATTCTCCCCACCCACACATCAAAGCACCTAAGCACTAAAGTATGACTATAAATATGATAGGGAGAATGCAGCCAATGACATTCTGCCCTCCCAGGATGGCACCCCCCTCTCTATTCTGGCTTATTTGGATACATATCGTGAAACCTGTGGATTAAGTGTGGGGCTCTAACATGTTGGACACCAACCCATTCTCATTCACTAGTATTTAACAAAATACAGGAGTCGTTCCTTGTGTCATCATGAATCCAAAATGTGAGAAATTTCAAAAAGTTAGTCCTGCTCCACCATGATCGCTTCTGCGTTTTCTTCTTTTAATGCTCATCTTTATGCCATTTCTGGGACTTGTGGATCTTGTCCACTCTTGGTGTCTGACGCTGGGGTATTACTGAAGTTAGCAGAAGTCCTGGCATCAAGGCAGAAGTAGTTGTTGCTGACAGTACTAATGAAAAGGTGTGAATGCCAATACCAACAGCGAGAGCAGGTGATTTGGTATCAGGCTTCCCTGGTGTTAAGGTCATGAGAATGTTAGGGAGTCCATATGACTAACAGATGGATGATCCCAACATGGAAACCAAATGGATAGTGTTTTGCTAGAGAAGAGAATGGAGGTGAGGCACTTTATTGAGTCTAGCTTGGCACTTGTTGACATTGTGCAATGTGTCCAAACAGAGAAGACAGGGTGAGTGATCATTGGCCAGAGAAAATTTCCTCTTGTAATTGGGACACTTTTTGAATAAAGACCAAGAGACCATATGCCTTTATGACTGTCTGAACACTCAGGGCTTTTTGGCAGTCCTTCTCCCTGCTCTGTAGATAGGAAACAAGAAAAACAAAATATGAAGTCTAAGAATAATAGTATTTATACACACTCTATCTGTAAGCTGGCCCACACCCAAGACTCTTGAGATAAGTTAGTTGTCATGGGATACCAGTTCTCTTACGAACTGAAAACTAAGAACAGAAAGCTGACAGTAGGAATAAATGTTCAGTAATTGCAACGAATGGATGTGAGTGGGGTGGTTACCTGTATTGGGTTTGGTGCCTTTAAGTTTGTTCATAAGTTAAGAGTGAGTAGTAATGTTGGCAGATGCGGCTGGATTTTGCATGAAGGTTAGGATTAGTCTGAACTATTGTAGTTTGAAAACTGGAATGGGAAGAAGTTACAGTTACAGTTTTTGTATGGGTTGACGTCATTGATTCAAAAGCGTAACTGTGTTCCTGAGACATAAGGTTGATTTTTCTCAGGGATATTTTTACCTGATTTTGAAGTTATCCTTGAATCCTGAACCCAATGTTATGATCACATGACAGGGATATGGCAAACTTGGATTGATGGATAGCATGAAGACTAGGACTGGGTAGCATGGAGACTAGGGCTCTTTCCGCACAACATCACTGTCCTGCTTCTGCCACAGGATGGCAGTGGTTGGCAGGTCGTGCTTCTGCACAGCATCGTCTCTGTTCCACTGCCATCTTGTCACACTTGTGCAGCATTTGCAAAACAGAAAAAGTCTGTTTTTCACTGCCAATTGTGCAGCGCTCCCATGCTTACCATTGTGTGGAAGCTGCAGAAGCGCAATTGTGATGCTTCCCTTGTCAGTGCTTCCCATTGGTGGATTCTCCTGTTCTTTCCCTCTCCGAAACTTCCAGTGGTTCCCATGGGACTTTATTTCCATACTTTGATCTAACACATCTCCATCCTTTGTGTATCTACCCTAACAGTGTCCAGATGCCTTGAGGATGGCTTTTCCCAACCTGTTCTCTTTGATCCCTCTTCACCTACCATGAGATGCCTAGATTCTTTCCTTTGATATACAACTCATTATTACCTGCAGTTCTAGCCTAGGTACTCTAAATCACTTGTTGATATGCCTTGACAGTCTGGTGGAATACTCGCTTACAACTATCATTTAGATTTTAACCGATGTTAAACATGGAACATATGGTGGCCTATAACACATGGTATTTGTTCAGGCCTTATGTTACATCCAGAGGACAACTTACTATATCAGTATTTTATACTTGTGTAATCCACAGGCATGCTTTATCATGGATGAGTCTACACTATCAATTATGTCATGGAGCACAGCTGACATGACACTCCCTGCCAGGTCCCAGGTGCCTTTGCTGATAACTTTCAAGAACACACCTGGAGCTTTGCTGAATTTGAAAGGCATTATGAGGTATTCAAAAGCCCCCAAAAGGGTATTGAATGTTGTTTTCCATTCATTCCCCTCCTGTATATGCATGTAATAATGCGTATCTCTCAAATCCAACTTTGTAAAAATCTTCCCCATGGCCAATGGAGCAAACAGAACTTTCATAAGCAGGATTGGTATTGGTTGGATGTACTGACAGCATTCAACCCCCTAAAGTCTGTCACCAGCTTGAATGATCTGTCTTTCTCATTGAAGAAGACTGGCATGGCTGTGGTGTATCATGCTGGCTTCTTTTCAAGTTTTTGTCTATAAACTCTTAACACTTCTATTTCTTTGGGGACAGTCGAATACTGTTTGCTTTTTGGTAAGGTTGACTGGCCTCTGGTTCGGTGGAACAGTCTGTGTCCAAGTAGGGTGGTAGGAGATTGCACTCCCACTCTGACCATACTTCCTGTTAAGACTGCATATCCTACCAGAAAAGTACCCATGGTGTCCTCCACCATCCCATGAGGGTCTCTGGCTTATGCCCTGTTTCTGAAGGGCCAGTGGTTCAGGTTATCACATGTTTTTGGCAGTTGTCCCAGACACCCCCCAGCACGAGCGTTCAGGAAGCATACCGTCCCATTACTTGACTGAATGTGAGGGTCATGAAATTTTAGCCAGTTCAGTCCTAAGACCATTAGGTAGTGTGTGAGAGCCAATACAAATTGAATGGTCTCTCAGTGGTCTCCTAGTGCCAGGAACATTGGAAGTCTCTGGAATTTCATCTGCCTCCCCTGCATTTCCTGCCCATCTATCTGTACGAAAGTGATGGAATTTTCCAGTTCCATAGATGGCAATCCTATGCCTATGGCAGTCACGCAACTCATCAAACATGGTGTGCCTCCTGAGTCTATAATGACCATCAGGTTCATACTGGTGCCCTGCCAAAATGCCTTAGTCTAATGGTCACAAAAAAGGGGTTGCACTGCCAGTCATTATGGTCTCTGAGTATTTCTTCCATTCGCTGTTAGGCTCCTGGTAAATTTGATTGCTGCTGCTGTTCTTCGCTTTGGATTTGGCTAGCAGACTCTGCTTCTGCTGGGTGGTCTTGACCTGTTATTGCAGTGTTTCCACATTGCTTGCCGGTAACATCCAGCCCGTCAAGGTTTCCAAGTTGTCCTGCACATCAGCCTCTTGAGAATCTCAGGCTTCAAGCCCTCTTGGAAATACTGGATTTCGGTGTCCTCAGAGGCAGCTGTGGGGCCAGCCTCTGAAACTCCTCCATGTACTTGGCTGCTGATTAGTTCCCCTACTTCAACAATGTTAGGCAGGCCTGAGCTTTGGCTTGATGGAGAGTTTCTTGAAATGGGCAGTTCATGAACAAGTGGAAACTGCCCTGTTCTGGTGTTCCAGACTCATACAGCCCCACCAGCTAGTTGTACACTCTTCCCTCCAGCTGTGCCATCACACACTACACTTTTGATTCTTTGGATGGGAAGATCCGTTCCTGCTCAGCCATGAACCTGGCAACCTGGCCTAAGAAATATTGCATTCGATATGACACTTCCTTTTTTGCCCACTCTGAGTGTCTCCTTATCACCGGGTACATTGTAGCAACAGGCAATAAAGCAGTTAACCAGTTGATACTTTCCAAGTACAGATGCAAGCTCCAAATGGATGCATTGTTGCAATGATCAATTAACGCTAGATATTTTTTGGAGCATAGTAGCTTAAATCTATGGAGATTTGTGGCGTTGCATCTCCAAGACTGGTAGGCTGTTTTTAAGGCTGAGTTCCCATGGGGCCATCTTGGCCTGAGTGGTGATAGCATGGGATTCTGCATGTGAAGAAAATTCCTTCTTGTGCCCATCACTCCCATTGCAAAATATGAGGTACATGAATGGAGATAACAGGGGGAGTCCCGTACTCCACTACCCTCAGCTTCCTGGTTGGTAATTTTAGCTGGTGGTTGTGATGGATATCCTCTCATCTCTGGCCCTGCAGTTCCAAACCCCTGGGCTCCGGTCACTCACCTTCTCAAGATCCTTCCCTGCATTGGGTATTTGACCCTCAAGGTGATCCCTATGTGGGCCAGTGGATATTTTGTTCTGTGGGTTCACTGTGGTAAACATGAGCAAACTCTCTATCAAAACTTAATAGAAACTGTCTGACACAGGTATAAGACAGAATAAACAGGTAGAAGCCGGGTTCTGTTAGTGTTTTCTCCTGATGTTTTACCTGCATCTGTGGCTGGCATCTTCAGAGATTATATTATTGTATATTATTTGTATTATTAATATACAATTAGATCAAACATTAACTCCTGAAATATTTAATCACTCACAGCTCCAAAAACCCTATTCATTTCTCCCTGGCTGATTGTCCTGTCTCTATTACACCTTATCTCTGTGCCATCTTTCCCCAATCTCTGCAATCTTTTCGTATCTCTTTGCAATCTTATCCCTATCCTAGGCCATCTTTTCCTTATCTGCCTTCTGTCAGAATCAGAGTTTTGTATCCTTCCTCCTGCATAGCCCACCTTAATAGTATTCCTTAAGCTGTGATTGGCTGGCACCAACCAGGCTGCCCAGCTTCTCTCTTCACAGTGGCAGAGTAGGAATCCTGATGTTAACATCTTTTTAAAAATGGGGGAGAGGGTTAGGATAGAGTGACTTTCTACCTTTTGCAGATGAATTTCAATAGGGAGAAATGTAAGAGTGAAAATAAATAAAATGCACAGATATAGGTTGGGTGACACCTGGCTTGACCACAGCCCATGTGAAAGGGATCTAGGTGTTGTGTGCTAGCTACTCTTACTGTCAAGAAAACACACAGGTTTTTCCCAGTGTATTTAATGGGGTACAGGAGGCATAACTTACAACTGTTGCTGGAGCTAACAATTTACAACATACACTTGGTTATATAATGGTACACACTTTTACCCATGCACAACATCCATTGGTCAGTTCTTCAGGTCTGTCCCCTCCCAAACTTCCATATTTCCCAAGGAACTTTCTTTCCATACTTTGATCTAAAGCATTTCCACATCTCTGGTATTATCTCTGGATATCTTACTTACCACTGGCCAGACGTCTTGAAGCCATCTTTTCCCTACCTATTCTCTTTGATTCCTTTTCACTAGGCTGCAATTCCCAAGCCCTTTCCTTTGATATGCAATATGTTGTTACCTGCAGTTCTAGCCTAGGTACTTTACAGCACATACATAGTAAATCATTTGTTGATTGTTATCACTTTTAAGTAAACAGAGACATGCCTTGCTGGCCTGAGTGAATGCTCATTTACAACTAACATTCAGATTGTAACCAATGTTAAACATAGAACATAGGATGGCTTGTAGCACGTAAGATTCATACAAACCTTATGTTGGGATATGTAGTAGGATTTAAGATAGCTGCTTGCTTGAAATGAAAGTATGGGAACCAGAAATCGTTAGATAAACAAAAGCTAGGAATGCACTGATAAGCCCTGCCAGGCTCTCACCGCTTCAAGGTCTCTTGCAAGAGGGAAGGAAACGTCTTGGGATTTTATGTACTTGCCTTTGCTAATTGCTCTTTACTTTTTCACTGAAGTCTTGTATGATGTATCACACTCCAAATAAGTAGTGTTTATGTGCTGTGCTATCTGCATGTGTGAATTCAGTTCCTGAAAGTAACTAACTGCAACAGTGTCTTATAGTAGCATAATCTACAGGCATGCATAATTGTGAATGAGCCACACTATTAATATGTCAAGAAGCACAGCTGACATCACATTCCCCCCCCCAAACCTTACTACCCCAATTTGTAATGGAATTTTATTACAAGATGAGGGGCTCTTCCCCTTTCACTGTCAGGCAGATGTTTCCATTCCACAAAATATTGTGACTTTCCTCTTTTTTTAATAGAATCTAAAATTTCTGATATTTCAAAATGCTGGTCTTGCCCCACCATGATTAGCAGGGGAGGTGGCTCTTTGCTGGGTTTCAGATTCCTCCATCCTTTGCTGCTGGTTTCAACAAACTGAAATGGAACACAGGATGGATTTACTTATAAGTCTTTGGAAGATCTTACTCCACTGTGACCTGATCAACCAAACATTTTCCTTTGAAAGATCCAGCATACTTGGGCTTCTTTCATGACTGTGGATATTTCAAAAATTTGGTGGATAGACTTTGGTCCCTGGTTCTTTTTCCCACCTCTTGTCTCTTCTTTGATTGATCAGTGTATTTTTATAGGTAGGTTTTGCATGCTCCAGTGCATTGATGATCATGTTCCAGGTCACTTGTTTACCCATTCTGATACCGGGGCTGGATGAGTTTGGGTGGCCTCTAATGATAGCAAATGCCTTAGCAATTGCCCATGCATCACATCAAAAGTGATATGTCTGGTGCTTTGATGCACTTTGTTATAAGACATTTCTGCGAATGGCAACAACATGTCCAGGTCATTTTGCTGATAGTTTATGTAATATCACAAATACTGTTCTGAAATTTGATTGACTCTTTCTGTCTTCCCATCTGTCTCTGGGTGGTGTACTGTTCTCAGTCCCTGTTCCACCCCGAACAACCTCATGAATGCCTTCCAAAACTGTGAAGTAAACTTGGAACCTCTGTCAATCACAATCTTGACGAGTATCCCGTGTAATTTATATGTGTGTTATATGAACAGTTTAGCCAGATGCATTTCTGTAGGCAGCATCTTGCTTGCCACAAAATGCATCTGTTTGGAAAACATGTCTATGACCAACCAAATCTCAATGTCTTATATCAGCATAATCTACAGGTGTGCATAATTGTGAATGAGCCATACTGTCAATATGTCCTGGAGCACAGCCGGTATGACACCAGGAGTTTTAGTAGACCACAAGCTGAACTGAACATGAGTCAACAGTGTGATTTGGCAGCTTAAAAAGCCAATGCAATTCTGGGGTGCTTCAATAGGAGTAGAGTGTCTAGGTCAAGAGGACTGATAGTACCACTCTATTCTGCTTTGATCAGACCCCACCTGGAATACTGTGTCCAGTACTGGGCACCACAGTTCAGGAAGGATGTTGACAAGCTGGAACGTCTCTAAAATAGTAAAAGTCCTGGAAACCATGCCCTATGAGGAACAGCTTAGAGAGCTGTATATGTTTAACCTGGAGAAGAGAAGGCTAAGAAGTAACATGACAACTACATTTAAATACTTGAAAGGATGTTGAGTAGGCTTGTTTTCTGTTGCTCCAGCAATTAGCACACAGAACAATGGCTTCAAACTTCAGGAAAACAGATTCCATCTAAACATTACTACTCAGTTCAGCAGTGGAATATGCTGCCCTGGATTGTGATGGAACCTCCTCCTTTGGAGGTTTTTAAACAGAGGCTGGATGGTCATCTGTTGGGCATGCTTTGATGGTGTATTTCTGCATTGCAGGGGGTTGGACTCAATGGCCCTTATGCTCTTTTCTTAGCTCAATGATTCTATGAGGTTGAGTCTGTCTATTTGCTTAATTGGGGCATGTAGACTGAGATTCCTCTTACCTGATCTAGATCAGTCTCTTGACTGGTAGCAGTCTGCAGGGGTTGTGATAATGGGGCTTCCCATTATCTAGGCTTATCAAAGGGAGATACTTCCCTCTTCAGGTAAACCAAGGGTTAATGAGATGTTAGGATTACATCAAGGGTCACAGGGTGAGAGTTGACCAACCAAAAGGAAAGGGTCAGCATCACAGGTCACAAGGTGAGAATTGACCAACCAAAAGGAAAGAGGCGGGCATCTTGGAGAGGCTTCCAGATCCTTCCAAGGAAGAAAATATAAAACTTCTGAGAGGCATGTGGCCAGAGAGAAAGACACACAGAGAGACAGAGAGAGAGAGAGGAGAGCTGGGCCAGTGGAGCTGGCAGCATGCCGTGTCTCCTGGACCTCCCTCCTCCTCCTTTAGACCATCTACACCTATAACCTAATTGTGAGTAACTAGAAATAAGTAGTTAGTCGCGTTAGGGATGTTGTTATTTTGGGAATTGGCTGATCTTAAGAATGTATCTGTGCTGTTATATCTGTTTTGTAAATTCTTGTAACTAAGTGTACCTGGGAGAGGGGGTCTCCCAAGTGTGATATTGTTTATTTGCATGCCTTGATTAAAACACTTTTATAAACCTCCGTTTCTCTCCATTTCCACGCCAGGGTTGGCACACGCTACATAGGACCTCTCACTCAGGGGAAGGGGAGGTGGAAGTTCCTTATGCTTAGAGATTAGGCAGAGTCCCTCCTGTTCTGTCTAAGTAATTCTTAATTCAGGGGGGTGGTGGCAGCATACCTGATAGATTTGGGGGAGATTGCCAGTCGTTCCATGCGTGGAAGTCAGCTTTGGAAGGCTGGCAAGAACCCTAGTAAAACACTGGTAGGAAATTTCCAGTCTTGCAAGGCTGGAAGTCAAGTTAAGACTGGAAATAAACCTACAGTGTCACATGGTGGCAGCGGTTTTCGGACGGAGAATGGGGTTTTTAAGGTGCAGAGTTGAGGCTTTGGCTTCACTTCCCCTGTGTCTGTGGCAAGGAATTAAGCTCAGGAGAAGGGGGGGTGGATGTGTGAGCGAGGGAGCCTTCTTAAACAGCCTGTGGTTTAAAAGGGACTTTTTTTCCCCTCTCCTTCGGGTCCTCTCTGAGGCTTAAAAAGGGAGGGGGAGTTGGAGGCTGGGGGGGGAGTCGCCTACCTGTTCATTGAGAGTGTGATCTCTGCCTGTTTTCCCTTCCACTCCTTCAAGCAGGAGGAGGGAGGGGCTTTTTCTGGTAGGAGTTGCTTCCTATCTCAAACAGAAACTCTCTTTAGGAAAGGAGTGATTTTCTGGGTTTTTTTAAAAAAAAGCTTTCAGTGAAGAGCTGCTGGCTCTGTCATTCAAAGCTTCTGTTGGGGAAAGAAGTTTGGTTTTTTTGGATTTTTAAAGCTGCTAAACTCTGGCATTGGGTCTGAGTCAGAGCAGGCATTTTTTTAAGTCCCCTGCAGCAGTGGAGCTGAAAAAATCTGCATACTAATTGCAGATACTTAGCTCAGGCAGAGCTGGCTTTTGTTTCCCTCAGGAGGGAGGAGGGGGGCGAAGAGCAGGGAAAGGAGAGAAGGCTTTGGGATTTTTTTCTACTTTTTGGTTTTTAGGATTTCTCCCTCTTTTCTGTGGCTCTTGGGGCTTCTAGCACTGTATATTCTTTGATCAGCCAAGCAGACCTTTTCTGTGTTGAGTTTTCGGTGCACAGAGGTAGTCAGGGAGCTTATGAACTTAAGATCCGGAAAATCCTGGAATACACTATGGATCCTGTGGCGACCCCTAGTGGTACCAATGTCACACAGCAGGATGCTACAGAAGATAGCTCATCTGCTCAACCAGCTACCCCTAGTGGTAGTAATCTAGCTAGCAAGGGGCTGCTATGCCAGTAACAGCCCTTGGTGACCATATGGATTCCTGCTGCTTTCTGGGAATCAATAAAGCTCCTGCATGAATCAATAAGGCTCCTACATGCAAGTTGCCCCCTGAGCAAATTGCAAGATTCCTAGATAAATCGATGGACATGATGCAAGCTTCCACTGCAAACCAGACAGCTGCTCAACGGAACCCAGAGCCGTGACTTGCTCTTAACTGCATCAGACAGCTGCCAACTTACAGAGATTCAGATGATTTTGAGGCTTTTCTCATCTCATTCAAAAGTGCAGCAGATGATTTCGGATCCCTGAGGAGAATTATATGAGTGAACTTCAGCTTAATCTCTCAGGGACGTTACTGAAAGTGGCAAGCGACTTGCCAGCTGCGGATCGAAATGATTTCACCAAGTTTGTGGCCCTAGCCCGGAAGAGGCTTGGACTCCCACCAGATAAATCTAGATCCCGATTTCGTGCCATTAGGAAAAAACCGGGTGAGACTTACAACGAAATGGCTTGTTCACTTGAGCGGACACTGGACTCTTGGATGCAAGCAGCTAAAGCGTCCACTAGAGAAGAGGCTTTATTTCAGTTTTTATTGGAGAATTCTTGGAGCACATACCTCCACAGACTGCATCCTTCGTGTTGCAACGCAGCCAAAGACGCTTGAGGAGGCCGCCAAGGCAGCAGATTGCTTTGTTGCCTCCAGGGTGAAGAGGCATTCCAGCCTACTGTGGTAATGCCTCCTACAGACAAGCACAAATACCACAAAGCACGCAAAGATCTCCAGAACCACAACATTTCTATCCTAGGTCATCACTAAATGACACTACCTCGAAGCCTCAGCTGCACAGCTCCACCACACCGTCACAGCCTCGCTCCGGGCAGCAGTCTGTGGCAGGTGCTCAGGGCCAGCCAGGGAAGGGAGCCCTAAATGCTTTCTCTGTGGAGAGCTGGGACATATCAAAACCAACTGTAAGCAGAAGCCTAAGTTGGCCCAGTTAGTTGTTGCTTCGGCTTCCAGGGACACTCCCGCTGATCATTCAGTTGCTCCTGATCCGGACATGACCCCACTCACAGAAGGCACACACTGTGGGTAGGAGGCGGGAAAAGTTGTTGCTTACAGGGGACACTGGAGCACAAGTTTCTGCTATTCATCGTTCATATCTGGATCCTGGTCTTGTTGATGACCACATCAAGATCACCATCAAAGGCTTTAGAGCTCCTCCGGCTCAACTGTCAACAGCACGCGTTCCTGTTCAGTACAAAGGCTGGGAAGGAGTTTAGACTTTTGCTGTTTATGATGACTACGAATGTCCTGCTCTGTTGGGTGATGATCTCGTCTTCCATGCTAGTCAGGCCCGGAAAGAGTCCGGACAGTGTGCAAAGACGGCAAGCAGCCTGAGCAGAGGTCAGTCTTCAGTGCAACTTGAGGACCAGCCTGAACTTAGACTGCAGTCACTGTCTCCTGCCACACCAGAAGGAGTCCTGTCTGAAGAGGTGGTGGAACCTAGGGCAGACTCCCACCACAGCATCGTAGGCCCAGAGGTTGGGACCATCCTTGCCATACCGCGGATGTCGGAGCAGATGCTGGCGGAAGTCCAGGAAGAGCTTCTCCATGTCAAGAGGCTAGTCAGCATGGTCTCAAGTTGGTCCCTGTGGTCACTCCTGACTCAGCGCTGCCCAGGGGGGGAGAAGAGTCTCCGGTGGGCACCGAGCAGAGTCAGGTGCTGGACAGTTTGTCTGAGATGCACGAGGCTGGTGCAGAGGAGGAGAATCTAACAACGCTGACTCCAAAGCCAGCAAAGGATTCAACAGCAGTGGAAACTCCAGAGAACACTCCAGCCAAGGGAGCAGAAACTGGAGAAGCTGCAATGCAACGAGAATCTGAGGCGAGTCTGCCACTCCAGGTGGAACAGCTGGTTCCTGTTCAGCGACAGCAGTTCCAGGAAAACCAGGAAGCAGACCAGAGCCTTCAAGCTGCTTGGACCAGAGCGAAGGAAGAGGTGAAGTCTCCTCCAGCGATGAAGGGGCCCAGATTTGTAATCGTTGAGGGGCCCCTTATATCGTGAGTCTGGCCCGAGAGGTAACAAGGGGGGCGTATGCACTCAGAGACAGTTACTGGTACCTTCTAGGTATAGAGCCAAACTCTTGAGTCTGGCTCATGATATCCTAGCGGACATGCTGGGGTGAACCGAACCAAGGACAGATTGGGAAAGTCCTTCTACTGGGAGGGGATGGGCAAGGATGTGACTGATTATGTCCGATCCTGTGAAGTTTGCCAGAGAGCAGGGAAATCCCAGGATCAAGCGAAGGCCCCTCTCCAACCACTTCCTATCATTGATGTCCCATTACAGAGAGTGGCTGTGGACATCATGGGACCTTTCCCTAGGAAGACCGCTAGGGGAAAGCGATATGTGCTCACCTTTGTGGACTTCTGCACTCGTTGGCCAGAAGCCCTTCCACTGGGTGGGATCTCAGCTAAAGCAGTAGCCCAAGCTTTGATAGACATCTTTGCTAGATTAGGTTGGCCTGCAGAGATTTTAAAATGCAGCTTCCAATTTCAACTCCAAAGTCATGCAGCGCCTATTAGAGGCACATGGAGTGCGCCATCTGACATCAGTGCCTTACCATCACCAAACTAATGGGTTGGTGAAACGTTTCAATGCAACTTTGGGGGCCATGATCCGTAAGTTTGTGAATGAACATTCCAATGACTGGGACTTGGTGCTACAGCAGTTCTTGTTTGCTTACAGATCTGTTCCACACCCAAGCCTGGGTTATTCACCCTTTGAGCTGGTCTATGACCATGATGTGAAAGGGCCATTACAGCTGGTTCAAAGTCAGTGGGAGGGAGCTATCCCTTCTTCAGAGACTAACGTAGTTGATTTTGTGACTAACTTGCAGAATACTCTCAGGGAAGCATGGGCAGATGCTCATGAGAATCTGCAACAGGCACAAGTGAAGCAGAAGACCTGGTATGACCAGTATGCCAGAGAACGTTGCTTTGAGAAAGGAGACCAAGTGATGGTTCTGAAAGTTCTCCAGTCTAAAAAGATGGAAACTTCTTGGGGAAAGGGCCTGCCACAGTGCAAGAACGCATTGGGACAGTGAACTATCTCATACAGTTTCCAGACTCGAGGGTTAAGCCAAAAGTGTATCATGTGAATTCACTGAAACCCTTCTACGAGAGGCCCAGTCACCTTCTCACACTTTCAGTCCAGGAAGATGAGGAGGAGGAAGAGTGGCCTGAAGGTGCTTTCTATGATCGGGAGGGTGGTGGCTTGGAAGATGTGAAACCCTCCCTGAGACTCAATGCGAAACAACGCAAGCAGTTCTTTCACTTGACGGTAGTTCACCACCCTGTTTTCACCTATCCCAGGTCGCACCACAGATCCTCAACATGTTGTAGCCGCAGATGACAGCAGGCCATCAGCAGAACAGCCACGACAGGTGTCACCAAAAGGGAAAAAGGCATAGAGAGGGAGGTGAAAGAGATGTTGGACATGGGGATCATTCGCCCATCACGCAGTCCATGGGCATCCCCAGTTGTCCTAGTGCCCAAAAGGGGACGGACATTCGTTTTTGTGTGGATTATAGAAAACTGAACTCAGTGACACGCCCTGAACATTATCCAATGCCCAGAGTAGATGAACTGTTGGAGAAATTGGGGCATGCTAAGTACCTATCCAGCCTCGATTTGACTAAGGGTTATTGGCAAATCGCCCTAGCAGAAGAGTCTAAGCATCGAAAGCATTCATCACTCACATGGGCCTGTTTGAGTTCAATGTCTTTCCCTTTGGGCTACGGAACGCACCTGCAACTTTCCAGAGGCTGGTGGACTGTTTGCTAAGAGGGTCAGGACTTTGCTGTTGCTTATTTAGATGACATTGCAATCTTCTCAGACTCCTGGGAAGACCACTTGAGACACTTGGAGATTGTCTTCCAACGCATTAGTGATGCTGGACTGACAGTCAAAGCAAAGAAGTGCCAGTTTGCACTGGACAGAGTGACCTACCTTGGCCATGAAGTGGGACAGGGGACTATCACTCCACTGCAAGTCAAAGTGGAAGCTATTAATAGCTGGCCAATTCCTCATTCCAGGAAGCAGGTGCAGTCCTTCCTTGGCCTGGCTGGGTACTACCGGAGATTCGTGCCCAACTATAGCCAAATGGCAGCACCTCTAACAGACCTGACAGGTTCCAAGAAGCCTAAAGTAGTGAAATGGACAGCAGAGTGTCAAGAAGCCTTTGCAGCCTTGAAACAGGCCTTGATGGCAGATCCTGTGCTCCGGGCACCAGACTTTGACAAGCCGTTCATAGTGGCTACAGATGCTTCTGACAGAGGCATTGGAGCAGTACTACTACAGAAGGGTCCGGATGGCACCTTGCATCCCATCTTGTTCCTCTGCAAGGGAGTCCAATTGGTCCATACCAGAGAAGGAATGCTATGCTATTGTATATGCGTTAGAGAAGCTGAGAACATATGTCTGGGGACGTCGCTTCACCCTCCAGACTGATCATGCTGCCCCCCGATGGCTACATACAGTCCGGGGAACTAACAAGAAGTTACTGCGATGGAGCCTGTCCCTACAAGACTTTGACTTCGACATTCAGCACGTGGCTGGAAGTTCTAATGTGGTTGCAGATTCCTTGTCACGCAGAGGACTGGAGGGAGGTTAAGAGGGCTGAGTTTTCCATGTCTGCGTTGATAATATGGCTAAACTGTACTGTTGTGTGTGTTTGCATTTATTCTTTGACTTTTCCTTTCTTAGGACCCAGGATGAAATCCCAGCCGGTGTGGTTCCAGCCTTCAGCTGTTCCCAGACCGTCTGAGATTTGAGGGGCGTGTGATAATGGGGCTTCCCATTATCTAGGCCAGTGGTTCTCAACCTGTGGGTCCCCAGATGTTCATGGACTTCAGCTCCCAGAAGCCCCAGCCACTATGGTCAATGCTCAGGGCTTCTGGGAGCTGAAGTCCACAAACATCTGGGGACCCACAGGTTGAGAACCACTGATCTAGGCTTATCAAAGGGAGATACTTCTCTCTTCAGGTAAACCAAGGGTTAATGAGATGTTAGGATTATATCAAGGGTCACAGGGTGAGAGTTGACCAACCAAAAGGAAAGGGTCAGCATCACAGGTCACAAGGTGAGAATTGACCAACCAAAAGGAAAGAGGCGGGCATCTTGGAGAGGCTTCCAGATCCTTCCAAGGAAGAAAATATAAAACTTCTGAGAGGCATGTGGCCAGAGAGAAAGACACACAGAGAGACAGAGAGAGAGAGAGGAGAGCTGGGCCAGTGGAGCTGGCAGCATGCCGTGTCTCCTGGACCCCCCCTCTCTCCTCCTTTAGACCATCTACACCTATAACCTAATTGTGAGTAACTAGAAATAAGTAGTTAGTCGCGTTAGGGATGTTGTTATTTTGGGAATTGGCTGATCTTAAGAATGTATCTGTGCTGTTATATCTGTTTTGTAAATTCTTGTAACTAAGTGTACCTGGGAGAGGGGGTCTCCCAAGTGTGATATTGTTTATTTGCATGCCTTGATTAAAACACTTTTATAAACCTCCGTTTCTCTCCATTTCCACGCCAGGGTTGGCACACGCTACATAGGACCTCTCACTCAGGGGAAGGGGGAGGTGGAAGTTCCTTATGCTTAGAGATTAGGCAGAGTCCCTCCTGTTCTGTCTAAGTAATTCTTAATTCAGGGGGGTGGTGGCAGCATACCTGATAGAGTTGGGGAGATTGCCAGTCGTTCCATGCGTGGAAGTCAGCTTTGGAAGGCTGGCAAGAACCCTAGTAAAACACTGGTAGGAAATTTCCAGTCTTGCAAGGCTGGAAGTCAAGTTAAGACTGGAAATAAACCTACAGTGTCACAGGGGTGTAAGGCACTGACCTTCCCTATTATCTGCTAATGAGTTCTTTGCTTGAACCTGAACAGTTTTGTATATGCTGCCCCTGAGCTATGGTCCATCAATTCAGAGGAAATTGGAGGAATGAAGCATGAAACTAGGCTAAAATGAACTTCTCAAGGAAGCGTATCTGGCTTAACAATTTCCCTCTACTTTGGGGAAATTTCTCCAACATCCTACCTTTATTCCTACCAATGTTTTATCTTTACTTTATCCCTTGATAAGAAAGCTATGGCCCACAGGATGTGTTGGATCCTTGGGATCCCAGTTTATAACCCCAGAAAATTCCACAAACTTCCAGATCTCACCTCAATTCAAAAATGGTGTGTGATTTTTTTCACACCAAACAGCTCAAAAACACAGCAAAATGCTGTAGATTTTACCTTCACAACCTCCTTCACAAAATCCCAGTACCAAACTTTGATAAAAATATTTTTCATGTTTCATGCAAAAGCTAGGGCCTTTCCTCCCTACACTGTTACAGCGCTATTATTCCACTTTCAACATCCTGTGGAATGCTGGGGTTTGCAGTTTAGGGAGGGGCATTTAGAATTCTCAGCCAGAGAGCTCTTTGACCTCTGTAAACTCCAAACCCCAGAATTTCACAGGATTTTAGAAGTGGAATAACAGTGCTACAACAGCGTAGGGTGGAAATGCTCTTAGTGAAAACCAGAACTATAAGTGACCAGTTGCATCAGCATAGGTGGAGTTATGGTGCTCGCGGCACTCATTTCCTTCATAATTTCTTACCCCATCTGGCTTCCAGCTTAGACAAATATCTAAACATTACCTCTCAAGTTGAATTTTTCTGATTTTACTTTTGAACATTTAAAGGTTTTTTTCCTCTTTCTTTCTCTCTCTCTTTTTGTAAGAGCTATAAAAACCTGACTTTACTTCTGCACATTTAAAGGTTTTCCTTTTTGTGGAAAACTTTTTCCTTTTTTCTCCTGATAAAACATCAGGGGATAGGACTTCCCAGATTTTATATGTCACACAGAAAGGCTTTGTATGTGTGTACATTTTATGTATATGTTTTTGGTTCGTTCTTTTATATATGTTTTTGGTTGTTTCTGGAAAGGAAGGAAGGAAGGAGGATGAAAATGCAAAACAGTGATTACATATCTGGAAGTCCTGGAGAATGAAGGAAAAAAATGCTGAGTGCACTGAACAAAAAACCTTTGATTAACAGATTCTCTCAAATGAGCACCGTCTTTTCTAACTACTGAATGAAAACAATGCCTTAGTCAATTTGGCATCTCAAACCACAGTGGAATGCTTTGCTGTAGCACGGGAGTAATTATAGTCTACTGCAGTAAGTTCGTACCCATCTTTGATCATCTAGTGACAAATTGGTCATTTTAAGAGCTTTATGATGGAAATTCAGTGAGTGGATGTTTCCCTATCTGTAGCTTAATATTTCAAACAACCATGTAGACTGCACTAGGCTTTTTTTTTTCTAGTACAGATGTCACACCATGATGATTACAGTAGCATAACTGGCTAAGGATAGTTAAAGGGTAAGGATAGCATAAGGATAGTTAAATCTCTTTGGTTTGATTTGAAATGGAGTCATGAATTATGAACCTATTTGAATGCCAACCTCACCCACTCTCCAAGTTATTTTAATCCTCACCATGCTAGTGGCACACAATTAAATTGCCTCAAAATTTTACATAATTTACATCTAAATCTTGGACAAAAATTGCTCTCAAATTGTTTTATATGAAGTCATTATGAGCTAAACAAAATGTGGGTTGTAAACTGAGAGAGTTTAGCAATATATTATTCATTTGATGTGCTGTATGAGGATTCAATTAAATGCATAGCATGTAGCACAAGGCAGTATTTTACACACACACACACACACACATATACACATATATACAGGGGTTTTATAGAGATTGGGCCTTCTCACTTGAAACATCTTCCCCCATACTCTGTCTCCCTCTCATATATTCAACCCCTTATCAAACTTTAGAAAGAAAAACAATTCCATTGGTACCCATGTGGTTCCTCCATCCTCCCCATGGCCCCTCTCTGCTTATATGTTCAATGTAGAGTGAAAGGCAAAGCTGAGGGAAGAGGTTGGAGTGTTCCCTACCACATTTACCACAGACCTGATCTGATCCATGGGGCTTTAATTTTAAAAGGTAGTAACCTTAAACTGCAAGCTTTATATTTAATGTAGCATGCATTTTAACTCTGAATTGATGAACCATCACTTCGTAAACCACAGTTATGATCTTTGCTGAACGCCCATAACTTTTTTTTTTGAAATAACTTTATATGTGTATGTGTATAAAGAATATTGTTCATGTAGAAAATGAAACTACTGTATTTGAGTTAGAAAAATTATATACACAGAGGGATTTGAAGCAGTACGTGTGAAAAGGATCTAGGAGCTTTAGTAGAATGCAGTCTAAATAATGCAGTCAGCAGTTGACTTTGCCTGAGGTCTTACCAAGCTTGTACATCATCCTAACCATAAATTTTCATAATCATAAGCTGAGAAAATGTAGTAGTCCAGTTCCATTCACAGAATTCCTGCATCTGTATCATTCTTTATGTTTCTTCTGCTTCTAGAGGAATTGAAGGCACCACTAGAAGAGTACGTCAATAAGAGGTACCCTGGCCTCGTGAAAGTGGTACGCAACCAAAAAAGGGAAGGTCTGATCCGGGCTCGTATTGAGGGCTGGAAAGTTGCATCAGGGCAGATCACTGGCTTCTTTGATGCTCACGTAGAGTTCACGGGAGGCTGGTAAGTGAAGAATTCCAAACCCCAAGCTTCATTTAGCTAATGTGGATATACTCATAGAAGAGTGAAGTCTATTGACCAGAAGAGAAACAAATAAAAGCATGAGGTATATGAGAAAAATAGAAAAAAAATCAAGGCTATATTGTAACTTTATTGGACCAAGAGAACATTGTTGAAAAGGCAAGCTTTAGAGTACATGTGCACTCTTCATCAGATCAGGACTCTCTTTAATTACGGAATTTGGAATTGGGAAAAGAAACAGGAAAGCCTAGAAATAACCCTGGCTAGACATGAAAACAACAGGATTAAATTAAATGGAAACTGTATGTTTGAAGAATTAGGTGTAAATTTAAGGTTTCACCTGTTTTTATGTGCAGATAATCAATTTCCTTTGTTTCTAAAATCTCTATTTTCTTATTACTGGTTTTGGAATATACTAGGTCTTACCAACTGGATACATTGTTGCAATCAACAGTTAACACTTGATACTTCAGTACTTTGTAGCACTCTAGCATTGCCCCTACACTGATTACCGTATTACCCTATTACAACACACATCCTGCAATGACAGGACTTGCACATCCTGACGTTCTGCCCCCTCATAGCATGACTACCCCTTTCACCTAGGTTTACAGGAGTAAGCTGGATGAAACTTTTTAATTAACCAAGCAGGTTTAATGTGTTGTACATATACCCATTCTCTTTCACTAGGAAGCAGATGTTTTCAGTGGATTAAGTGTTGTAGTTGACCCCTGTGTTTTCTGGAGGCTAAAATGCCAGTGATCTCAAAATGCTGATCCTGTCCTCCCATGATTGGCGAGGGAGGTAGTTCTTCCACTGAGTTGTCTGGCTCCATCACTGGTTTTAGTAAGCTAAAATAAAACACAGGGTGGATTTCTTTGTTGTTCTTTGGCTGTTCCCGTTCTGCAATGACAGCATTAATCAGCCTGTGTACTTTGAAGAAGCTTGGGGCCCAGCTTCTTGGACAGCTGTGGGTATTTTAATAACTTTGTAGACAGGTACATCTTACTTCCTAGTTTGATGTCCCACCACTTGCTCTGTTTGCAGTGTGCTTGTTTTTTGTATGTAGACTTAGCATAGTCCAGTGCAGCAATGATGGTGGGCCAGGCAGTTTTGCCCAATTTGTTAATGACAGCGACGTGTGTGTGTTTGTCTGGATGATCTCAAGAGGTGGCAGGTGTTTTAAGCTTTGTGCATACATAATTTCAAGGGGCCCATGCCTGATGCTTTGGTGTACTGCATTGTTGTAGGCCATTTCTGCAAAGGGGAGTAAACTGTCCCAATTATTTTCTTGATAGTTAATGTAACAATGCAGTTATTGTTCCTGTACTTGATTCACCCTCTTAGTTTGGCCATCCGTTTTGAGATGTTGAGCAGTGTTCAACTACTGCTCCACACTTAACAGTCTCGAGAATGCTTTCCACAATTGTAACTTGAGAACTGTGATTGTGATTATTTTCAGCAGGACTCCATGTAACCTGTACACATGTTGCAGGAACATCTCTGCCAATTGGGTGGCTGTTTGCAGTAATTTGTATGGTGCAAAGTATGCCTGTTTGGAAAACAGGTCAGTGGCTATCCAGCTCTCAGTTTTTTTTTATTGTTTTTGGAAAAATCATTGATGAAGTCCATTCTGATGTGCACCCATGAACGGAGAGAGGTGTAAGTAGTGGCTGCGGCAGTCCCTTAGATTCCCCCCTGCTCCCACCGCTAATTTGTTCTGTGCACACCAGGCACCAGCACACATATCTTTCTACATCATCTTGTAATCAGGGCTACCAGTAGTCTCTGTGAACCATGTGGGATGTTTCTATAACTCCTAGGTGTTGTGCAGGTTTCACATCCTGACAGCGCTGCAGGATCTGGTGCCTCTGGCATGTATAACTTATCGCCAGACACTCCCCCCCCCCAAATTGACTAGTTTTGCTTCATGTTCCTTTCCCGTGCTATCATGTTTAACAGCTTCTTGGAACTCCTCAGAAAGGGATTTTGGGGTCTCAAATTTTACCCACCTGCCTTGGACTTGGCTTCAAGTGGTGACTGCTAGTCCCAGTTATTGAGGGGTAAAACAAAGTATCAATCGCTTCTGGCTTTTGAGACTTGTGTTGGAGTAATTGGGACAGGGCATTTGCCAAAAAAATTCTTTTTGCCTGGCAAACAGTTACAAATTTCAACTTGTAGAAAAACTCGGCCTACCACTCCTTTTTTTGAGACTCAATCTATGCAGGGTTTGTAGTGCCATGAGATTTCAGTGATAGTTCAGATTTCAAAGGGGCATGAAGCCCCCACCAGAAAGTGCTTCCATGTCTCTAAGGCTCTTTTTGTGGCAGTCACCTCTTTGTCTCACATCAGCCAATTAAGTTCTACCTTGTCAGGTTTCTTGAACAGGAAGGCACTTCGTCTCAAGTTGCCTTTCTCATCTTTTACAGAACTACTAATGTCAACCTGGGGTATGAATGAGTTAGATGGGTCAGGGTGTTTCTAGAGGGTTTCTGAACTGAATAATTTCTTTAATTCTTCAAATGTATGTTGGCATTCTGGGGTTCATTTAATTTAATACTGGGTTTGGGCTTCTCAGGAGCTTTCCATGCCTTTTATTTTCTCTTTTTGGTTTTTGGGATATCTGTCAGTGGCAAGGTGACTTGGGCAAAATTTGTAATGAACTGCCAATAGAAATTGGCAAAGCCCAGAAAACTCTGCAGTTGCCTTTGGGCCTGTGGGGACTACCATAGCAGGGTCTATCTCTATGCCTTGAGAGGTACAGTACCCCAAATAGTCAAGCTTGTTTGTATGAAACTCACATAGAGACAGTGTTACATACAGATTGTTAGCCTTTCCTCACCAGTGCTACGCATTCCTCATAGGTGCAGCTATAGATTAATGTATCGTCTAGGTATACCAGGACAACCTTGTACAAATGCTGACATAAAACTTTGCTGGTAACTCTCCTGAATACACTAGGAATTCCACTTAATCTGAAGGGCTCAACAAAGAATTCAGTGCCCCACCCCAATAGAGGGGTATTAAATACTGTCTTCCACTCATGCCTGTACTATATGCACACACAGTAAAAGGCATATCTCAAATCCAACATTGTTAAGATCTTTCTCATGCCCAGTTGAGCTAATAGAATTTTTGTGTGGGGGATATAGTATTGGTTGGATTTTCTGACAGCTTTTAAAATCTGTTACCACCCTGAGCGACCAATCCTTCTCATGGAAGAAGACCACTAGTGCCATGGTGGATTGTGCTTGCCTGATGACCGCTCTTTTCAAGTTCTTGTCTATAAACTCTCCCAACACTTCCATCTTCTTGGAGAACATGGAATACAATTTGCTTTTTGACAATGCCGTCCCTGCCTCCAGCTCAATGGCACAGTCATTGTCCTGGTGAGATCACATGTTCCGATCTGATTTTCTGTGAGTTGGCATAGTCTACCACCAACTTTCAAACCATGCCATCTGTTACTGTCCCCCCCCCAGTGTCTCTGGCTTCCATCTCAGTTCTGAAGGGTCAGTGGTCTGGAGTGTCCCTTGTTTCTGCAATTGTCCTAGACATGCCCCTGAAACTGGCACTTGGAAAAGCCATTAGGGCAGGCCCAACTTGTTTCCCGCTAGTTTGTCTTTGCTGTCCCCCAATTTATCAGTGCTATTGTTACTCTGAGACTTGGGGGTCCTGTGAGGGGTTCCCAAACAACCAAAACAAACACAAGCAAGATGGGGAAATTAACTCGAGCACTCTCTCGAGCTAACGAGAGGCAGGGTAACTTTAGCGGGAATCTTTTACCCAGTGTATACAGTGTCGGGTCAGTGAGCAGTCAAACAGTTGAAATAGCAACAATGATATTTATTAACAAGCAGGTGAATATTAAGAAAACACAACCTCACAGCTAACTCAGAAATGGAAAAGAGAGTTTGGGGGAAAATGGGTGATACGCCACCTTTCTCATAGTCCTGAAGAGGTCCAATTTGAAGAGAAGGAAACTCGGCGTAGCGACCGAGGGGAGCTCGCAGAATGAAGCAGCGGCAAAGTAGTCCAAACGGGCAGTCCAGCGAGAGATCCAAGGAGTTCTCAGAACTGGGGGTTTTATTTAGGGAAGGCATGACCGTGGACTAGTCTGGTCTGGGGTGAAAACAATGAGTTCTGGGCTGGAGACAATGTCTCCGAAAGGTCAGAATTTACATGATTGAGTTAGGGTCCGAATTGACAATAGTATGGCCAGTATGTAAATGCAGCTAGCTTGGCAGTTAAGCACTCAGCTCGCCAGGATGCCCACTCGAGGCAGAGGTCTCTTTGTTTGAACACGCATTTGGAATGAAGGTGTTTGTTTCGGGAGGTCTCCTAAAGCAGATCTGGCAGTTTCTGGCTTGCTTAGGTGTAAATAGAAATGATTCAGCATTTAATAGCCATGCCTAGCCTCGTGCTTGTTCGGGGGCCTCACAACCACTTGGCTGGTGGCAAAACAGGACCGAACTGTGATATCAAAATGATATCTAAAGGTTTACCAAAGGCCAGGCCAGTTCACGGTGGTAACACTATCATCTGACACCACCTCAGATTGATGTTTCATTTCTTCCAGGGTCAGAGCTGCCCTTCTTGTCAGATTTCTTCAACTTGCCACTGGTGGTCTTGGGAGTCTTAGGACAGATGGCGATTGATGTCCCTCACATCTGCATCTTTTGTTCTCCTTGCTCACTCGCTCACATTCTATTCTCTTGCTGTCCTGTTCCCTCTAGGTTTTCTTGTTGCTGTTGCCATTATTTTTAGGTTTGGCTATCAGACTTTACTTCTGATGAGTGGTCTTGACCTGGTGTCACAGTGTCTCCACTTCACTGGCCAGTAGCATCCAGCCTATCAGGGTCTCGGTTGTTTCATATGACACCCAATTGAGGTTCTCAGGTTCTCAGGTCCTCCTGAAAATCCTGGATCTTTGTGGCTTCCAACTAGTCAGATAACTGGGAGAGCAACTCCTTAGCTTATTCAGCCATCGATTGGTTCTGTTGTTTCAGTGACATGAGATGAGCCTGAGCCTGGCTTGATGAAATAGATCCTTGAATCAGGCTCAGAAGCAGTTCATGAAAAGGTGGAAATTGCCCAGTATTTATTTTCCAGCAGCATACAGCCCCACCAGCCAGTCACACACTTGTTCCTCTAGCTGTGTCACCACACACTGCACTTTCAACTCTTCAGATGAGAAGGGTTTGTTCCCATTCTGCCATGAACCCAGTGATGTGAATCAGAAAATATGGCAAGCATTCACCTTGGTCAGATGTGGCTTCCAGCTGCCTTCCTCCTGGCACCTGGGGCATTGGGGGTGTTGGTTGTGGAAAGCCTCCACAAGCTTGTGGTGGCCCTGGTCACAGGAAACTGTTTCTTGCTGCCTGGGGGCTTGTTCCTCCTCTGCTGCTGCTACCATTACTCTATATGCTTCTGGCACATCTCCTTGGCTTGCATACATGGTAGTCTACAACTGTTGGATCATGTTTTGGATCTCTTTCTGTTCCTCCCTTAAACACAGGACCTCTATGGATAAGGCACCAGGACCAGATGGTTTTACGGCGGTATATTATAAGAGGTTTGTAAAAGAATTAATTCACCCATATCAAGCAACTTTGAAAGAAATAGAATATGATGGGAAACCGCAATCCTGGGGAGAAGCAAATATTGTTTTGATACCTAAAGAAGATAAAGATAAAAGAGAAGTGAAGAACTATAGACCAATCTCTTTGTTGAATATAGATTATAAAATATTGGCGGCAGGAGCAAACAGATGTGAAATAATAATGGTTGTTTTTACTAAAAATACAATCAAACAAGTGTATGCACCACACCCACACAGATAACTAGAGAAATAATTTTGAGATGGAGTTTTTGTTGTGGGAAATACTGTACCTGTCCTGAAGCCCGGGTAGTCTGAAGATAGAGTTCGTGGATATGGAGGCTCTCAGTACGTGGGACTGAGGGGAAGGCTCGCCAAGCAAAGCGGCAGCAAGGCTGGATGGAAGTCGGGAGCAATCCAAGGAAGTGCTCAAAGTCAGGGGTTCTTATAGGGGAAAATGTGGCCACAGGCTAGTCCGTACTTGGGGAAAACAATGAGTTTCGGGCTGGAGACAGAGCCTCTGAAAGGTCAGAATTTAGCATGATTGGGTTAAGTCCGAATTGTCAATAGAGTAGCCAGTATGCAAACGCAGAGTATTCGGCTCGTCAAACTGCCTGCTCGGGGCAGGGAGTTCTTTGTAAGTAGCGTGCATACATAATATGATATTTGCCTTGAGGTCTCCTGAAGTGGCAGTCTGGCTATTTCTGGCCTGCCTGTATTTGTTTGGAATATTCCAGTGATTAGTGACCGAGCCTGTTTGCGTGCTTGTCCGGAGGTCTCACAAGCACGTGGGAAGGAATAGGTAAGGAAGGCCAAATTATTGATATCAAAATGATATCTGGTATCCCTCAAGTCTGGCTAGAAACTGTGGTAACACAGAAAAAACTTTCGAGAATGTTTCCTGGGAATGTTTGCACCGAGTATTAAAAGAATATGACCTGGGAGAAGTCTTTTGTAAATGGATTGAAGTGATTTACCAGGATCAATCAGCAAAGCTAATTATAAATGGAGATACAACAACAAGGTTTGTTATAAACAAGGGAGTACGGCAAGGATGCCCTTTATCACCATTATTATTTATAACCATACTGGAAATATTGCTGATTGCAATAAATCAAGACTTTTGGATACGAGGTTTGAAAATTAAGACTAAGGAAATAAAATATAAAGCATTTGCTGATGTTGTAATTATATTTTTGGAGGAACATCAAGAATCAATTCAGCTGTTGATGGACATGTTACAAAAATATGGACAAATGGCAGGATAAAAGATAAATAGAGAAAAGACAATGGTGATGACATTAAATATGACAAAAAAGAACAAGCAGACTTGGAGAGAAGATCTGGATACCAATTAACTAAAAAAGTAAAATACTTAGGTATTATGATAACAATGAAAAATCAAGAATTATTTGATAAGGACTATTTGTAGAAATGGAAGGAGATTAAAAGTGAAATGGAAAGATGAAAGAATTTAAATCTGTCTCTTCTGGGAAGGATAAATGCTTTTAAAATGTCCTTACTACCAAAGCTTATGTTTCTTTTCCAGAACTTACCACTAATAGGAAGAGAAAAGATTTTTAAAGAATGGGAAAAAGAATTACAAAAATTTATCTGGCAAGGGAAAAAACCAAGAATGAGATTTAAAATAATATAAGTCGCAAAAGAAAGAGGAGGCTTTGATGTACCAGCATTAAAAATCCATTATCAAGCATGCTGTTTGGATATGTTTGAAGATTGGATACAAGTAGAAAAGACACCAATCAAAGAACTGGAAGGAATAAATAATAGGTTTGGATGGCACGGATATCTATGCTATGATAAAATAGCAGTGAATAAAGAGTTTAATAACCATTGTTTTTGGAACACACTATTGAAAGTTTGGCTACAAATAAAGCCAAAAAAATAAATTTTACGGAAGACTCCCGATGTGGACCTCACCTCAAGAAGCATATAAAATTGCTTCAACAAAACAAGGAAATGTATTAACCTATCAAGAGTTGTCGAAATGGAAAGGAGATAAACTAAGAATGTGTACAGAAGAAGAATTAAAAGCTGCTGGACATGAATTTAACTGGTTCCCATGGAGACAGCTTAAAGAGAGATTTAAAATGGATCAAAAATTTGTAACAGATCAAGAAAATATAAAAACTATCTTCAGGAAACATTACAAGAAGTTATATGAAAATAATTATAGCATGGAGGGAAATAACAAGGTACAAGAATATTTAGAGAAACAAGACATAATTGAATTGACAGAAGAACAAAAAATGCTTTAAATGCTAATATTACAATGAAGGAGATACTGGAAGCTATTAAAAAAGCAAAACTAGCAAAATCACCAGGGCCAGATGGTTTCTCTTCTTTATAGTATAAAATATGTCAGGATGAATTACTAAAGCCAATGCATAGAATGTTTTTTTTTTAATTCTTTTTTAATTTATTTAAGTTTCAAACATTAAAATACATCACAAACATAAAAGAACAAAAAAAGACAAATACAGAACAAAATAAAACATTACAATATAAACAAAATATAAACAAAATATCCACTTGATCTGTCTTGTTGATATATCACTTGTTTTTATATGAGATCTAGATTATTTCCATTTAATCTGCTAACAAAAAAAATCCTCTTATACCTTCTAAATTCATAAGGTACAAATCTTACCCTTTAGAATAGGCTAAGCCACATATATATACATATTCAATTCAATAACCCATTTATCTTTTCGTTCTAAAATTCTTCTGAAAATATTTTATCGTTTCCCTTATCTTTAAAAAAAGATACAAGTGGCTCCCAAGTTTTCTCAAATTCCTTTAAGTTCTTATGGCCAAGGAGGAGAGTTAATTTATCCATGATAATCATGTCTCACAAAGCCTTTTCCCATCCATCCTCCATGGGAGTTTCACAAGACTTCCAATATCTTGCAAAAACTATTCTAGCACAGACTATCATATAAAAAACAATCTTTCCATATTTTTTCTCCATCTCCTCACCCACCACATTCAATAAATACATTTCTGGGAACATTCCATATTTAATCCCCAAAATTTTCTCCATGGCCAGATGAATATGTTTCCAATACCTCTGCGCATAACTACAAAGCCACCACTGGTGATAAAAAGTGCCTTTCTCTGTTCGAAATTTCCAACATCTATCATCACATTTATACATTTTTGCCAATCTTTCGGGTGGAAGATACCATCTCAAATGCATCTTATAAACATTCTCAGGCAAATTTTGGCACACAGTATATTTCAAACTTTTTTGCCAAGTGCTTTGCCATTGATCTAGACTTATTTCCCTACCCACATTCTGGGCCCACCGTATCATCGGTTCTTTCACCACTTCTTCTTCTGTGAACCATTCTAATACATGTTGGTATATTATAGAAATTGATCCTTTACTCTTCTCAAACATCACTAGATCAAACCAATTCTTTTCTAATTGAAATCCATTCAGTTTCTTAAACATCTGTTGATATAACAACCAGTGACAATTTAAACCTTCTTCCCACAATTCCTCTATAGTTTTCATTTTTACATCTGTACCTTTTACTATTAATATGTCCGCGTATGTCATCCACTTCCCATAAAAAATATCTTCTCGCTTATAATAAGCTTCGTGAAGAGATATCCAAAGTGGAGTTTTTGAGTAAAGTCTGAATTTATATTTATTCCAGATTTTTAAGATGGATCTTCTTACAAAATGGTGGTTAAAGTCTTGTAAAGCTATATCTTTAAGGAATCCCAAGTATGCATGCCAACCAAATGCCATTTGGGTCCCCTCAAGCGTCAGAAGTCTGTGGTCGTCCAGCTTTATCCATTCTCGAATCCAATCTAAGCAACAGGCCTGAAAATATAAGTTCAAATTGGGAAGGGCTAAACCTCCACGATTTTTAGCATCACAAAGTATTTTGAATCTGATACGAGGTTTCTTCCCTTTCCAAATAAACTTTGCAAGATCTTTTTGCCATTCTTTAAATATCGCTTCATTATTTAGCACTGGTATATTCTGGAATACAAAAAGCATTTTTGGTAATGCCATCATCTTAAATGCTGATATTCGACCTAACAAAGAAAAATTTTTATTCTCCCAATTCTTAAAATCTTCCTTTAGCTTATTCCAGGTCTTCCCATAGTTATTCTTAAATAAGTCTGAATTTTTATTCGTCAAAAGAATTCCTAGGTATTTCACCTTCTGTCGTACTGAAAAGCCTGTCCTTTCTTCTAGTTGTTTTCCCTCCTCTTTTGATATGTTTTTCACCAGGAGATATGTTTTCTCTTTGTTAACTTTCAAGCCAGAAACAGCTGAAAATTCTTCCAACGTATTCTTAAATCTCCTGACATTTTCGATGCATAGAATGTTTAATGAAATAGTTGACAAAGGAAAACCTGAATCTTGGAATGAAGCAAACATTACATTAATATTGAAAGAAGGGAAGGATTCTCGAGATCCTAACAACTATCAACCGATATCCCTTTTAGATGTAGATTACAAAATATTTGCAAATATATTGGCTGAAAGAATGAAAAATCTTAAATGAGATAATACATGAAGATCAAGGTGGATTCTTACCTAAAAGACAAATAAGAGATAACCTAAGAACAGTAATTAACATGATAGAATATTATGAAAAACGTAACGAGAAGAAATTTGCTATGATATTTGTTGATGCAGAAAAAGCTTTTGGTAACATGAAACATGAATTTATGCTACAATTACTTAGGAAGATGAATTGTGGAGAAAAATTTGGCACATGGATTGGAGAAATATACGAAAATACAAACGCTCAAATCATAATCAATGGTGAGAAAACGAAACCAATCAGAATAAAAAAAGGTACGAGACACAGCTGCCCTCTTTCACCATTGTTATTTATAACAGTATTGGAAGTGCTGCTTAGAATCATCAGAGCTGATAAAGATATCAAAGGGACTAAAGTAAAGAGTCAAGAATACAAATTGAGGGCGTATGTTGATGATCTTGTGATTTTTCTTGAAGATCCAAAGTCAAGTGTGAAAAAATTACTGGAAACAACTAAAAAATGTGGAGATATAGCAGGATTTAAAATTAATAAGGGTAAAACAAAAATCATAACAAAGAATATGACTAAAAAGAAATGGAAGAGATAATACGATTAACGGGATTTGAGACAGAAAAAAGATAAAATATTTAGGTATTGCAATAGCAAAACAAAACAATGAATTGTATGAAAATAATTACAAAAAATTATGGACTGAAATAAAGACAGAAATTCAGAAATGGTCTAAATTGAGGTTATCTTTATTGGGAAGGATAGCATCAATTAAAATGAATATTCTTCCAAAAATTAATTATCTTTTTCAAAATCTTCCAATAATAATCAAGGATGTTTCTGTGATTGGAAGAAAGATTTATCGAGATTCATTTGGGGAGGGAAGAAGCCAAGAATAAAGTGGCAGATGTTAATAGAGAGAAAAGAAAGAGGAGGATTTGGTGTACCATATCTTGAAATATATTACAAAGCAAATGCCCTGACCTGGTTGAAAGAATGGATAAGTCTTGAAAATGAAAGAATATTGGAATTGGAAGGATCAGAATTGAAATTTGGCTGGCATGGATATCTTTGGTATAATAAAAGCAAAGTAGATAAAGAATTCCTCAACCATTATCTTAGAAGGGCATTATTTGAAATGTGGAAGAAATTTAAAATGAAGATGTATATTAAAATCCCGTTATGGCTATCTCCACACGAAGCCTTATTTGGAAGATGGCGAGATGAGAAAGAAAAATGGATCAGATATGAAGATATTTTAGTAGAAGAAAAGACAAGTGTAAGAATAAAAACAAGAGAGAAACTAGAGATGGAAGGTTTCAAATGTAAATGGTTCTTATATAATAAATTGAAAGAAAGATTTAAAATGGATAACAAATTGGAAGGATTTGAAAGTATAAGGAAAAAATGAATTTGAAAATGTCATTCTTGGAAAAAAAGACCATATGGTGGCTCAATTATACAAAATATTATTAAACAGAGAATTAGAGACAGAAATAATTAAAGATTCAATGATACAATGGGCAAGAAATATAGGATATGAAATTAGCTTGGAACATTGGGAGAAAAGCTGGAAGAACACACAAAAATTTACATTAGCCCAAAAGCTGAAGAAAATTACTTTAAGATGCTCTATAGATGGTACTTAGACCCAGCAAAATTAAGAAAAATGTACAAGATTTCCAGTAAATGTTGGAAATGTAAGACAGAAGAAGGAACATTTTTTATGCCCTGAAGCTAAAAGATATTGGAAAAGCATTCAAAAGAAAATATTGGAAATATTACAAATTAATATTCCTTTGCACCCTGAAATATTTCTTTTAAATATGTTACATCAAATAGAAAAAGAGCATATTAGATATTGGAGAATAATACTGCATATGGTATCAAATGCAAGGATTACTTATGCAAAGTACTGGAAGTGTGAACATATACCTGATATCGAGGAATGGGATGTTAAACTATCAGAAATGATCATGATGGATGATTTGACAATGGCACTTAAGGGTGAACAAGAGGGAAAAATAGGGAAGAATTGAAACCAATTGAATACATACAAAGAAAATGGGCGATTCAGAAAGAAACATGGAAAAAATGAAAACAAGCAAAGATATGGAAAAAGGGGAAATTTAAAAATATATTTTCAAAATTATATGGCAAGTCATATAAAAAGGGAAATGATCTATTTATCTATCTATTTATGTAGATTAAGATAGAAGATCAATAGAAGGAGAAGAAATAGAATTAGATGTTGGATAGGTATATAAATTTGATTGCATATATTTCTTTGCTTTCTGGTTCTTATATATTTATAAAAAGAAAGAATGATTATTTGTAAATATTGTTTGTTATAATTTTAATAAAAATAAAATTTTAAAAAAATAAAATGGATCAAAAATTATATGGATTTGAGGGAAAAGAAAATGAACTAGATTTATTGATGAGGGGGAACCAGAAGAAAAGAATTTCTAAATTTTATAAACTCTTGTTGCAAAGAGAAATGGAATCAGAGGTAGTTAAAGATACAATGGTTAGGTGGGCACAAAATGTTGGACATCCAATTGAACTAGAAACATGAGTGAGGGCATGGAAGATAGATATAACATTTACACCAAGCCTAAACTTAAGAGAAAATGTTTACAAAATGTTACACAGATGGTATATGACTCCAGAACAGTTGCAAAAGATAACTAAAAATGGAAATGTAAGATGTTGAAAATGTGATGAAAAGGTGGGAACATTTTATCATATGTGGTGGACTTGTAAGATAGCAAGGAAATTCTGGAAGGGAATACATGATGAAATTCAAAGAATTTATAATGTAAAGTTTGAAATGAAGCCAGAATTTTATTTGTTAAATATGCTTGGGCAAGAAAGAGAAATAAGATCTCATCAGAAGACATTGTTATATTTGATAACTGCTGCAAGGTTGATATATGCGCAGTATTGGAAAGAATGGAAATATGTTGGTATATAGAAGAATGGAAATCAAAAGTCCTGGATCCAGTAGAGACAGAAAAGTTAACATTTTCTTTGAGAAATAAACCTATCCAGAACTTTGAAAGGGAATGGAGAGAAGTTTTGGATTGGATAAAGATATAGTACAAGGAAAGAAAAAAGAATAAAATTTGTAGGTGATCTAATGTAACAATGTAGCAAGATAATGTAACAAAGTAATGCAACAAGGCAGCAAGGCAATGCAACAAAGGAACTGTGTAATGATGTAAGATGTAACAAATTCTTTGAGCAAGTGGTAACTATGTATGAATGGAATGTAAACATCCAGTTTCAAGTGGAAAATAAGCCTGGAAGTGGGGAGAGGGATTTTTTTTATTTTTAATTAAAATCTTTAATAAATTTTTCAATAAACAAACAAACAAACAAACAAACAAATGCGGGACCTCTGTCTCAGGCGGGACCTCTGTCTCAGTCTTTACCATCTCCACTCTGACCTACGTGTCCCACTCTGCATGTCCCAGCCCAGCTTTGATGGTGCACAGGCTCCCCCACAGGTTCCAAGTCGATAGAGAGGTGATGAGAGCATTCCCTGAACCTTGGGCCAGATGTTGGTCCCGTTCGCCTTGTCACCTCCATGGGTCAAGATTTCTAGATCTATCACTCCCTGCCTGCCTGCATACTGCAGCAGCATGACATCCAGACTGAGTGCTAGAATAGTGTATGTAGGACTCTCAGCAAACTGGATAGCTCGCAGTCCACAAATTCCACTCTGAGGTAGACAGTAGTGCTTATTTGTAGCAAGGCAAGCAACACAGCACTCTTCTTCTGAAGTTGCTGACCTACAGATATAAATTTTAGGTGTGCAAAGCTGTGATTGGAGAGGATCATTTTGTTTGGGAGGGAGGAGGAGAATGCAACAGCTTTATTGAAACAAAGTGCAGTGAATTTTATTCAGGTGGCTGTAGGAAAGCAGCAAGTTCAAAAACCACCCCTCAAATGCAAAATCAGGTGCAAGGTGGACTCCTTCTCGGTATTGTAGTCAGAAAGAGTGTGGCCATCTTCCAGCTGCTTCCCAGGAAAAATCAGCCTCTATTGGTCAGGAGGACTGCCTTCTTTATCTTGGATCTTGACCTTGACATTCTCTGTGCTGTCACTTGGCTCCACCTCCAGGATGATAGTCCTCCCTGTCAGGATCTTCACAAATATCCGTATCCCTCTTCTCAGACTCGGGATCAAGAACAAGATGGACTCCTTCCTAGATATTGTAGTCAGAAAGAGAGCAGCCATTTTCCAGCTGCTTCCCAGCAAAGATCAGTCTCTGCTGGTCAGGAGGAATGCCTTCTTTATTGGAGAGGATCAGAAATTTCACATCACCTCACATCTTTAGATATTTCCTAGCCTCACAGTTGTTCATCCTTCTTTCATCCTTATGTTCCTGACCTTTATCTTTTAACACTTCCAGTTTCCAAAACAGCTCTTGGTATTTTTATTTTTGTCCACTCTATTCTTCTCCCTTTTCCTTGGATACATGATAGCAAGGGACAATAAAGCAATTGACCATTTGCTACATTAAAATACAGAAGCTATCTGCAAAGAGAAATATTGTTGCAGTTAACAATTAATACTCCATACCTTGTAGTGCTCAAACAGAACTAGTGTTGCCCTTATGCTGACTATCATACTTTAGTACAATACACATCAAAGAAGATGTGCCTTGGGCTACACATCCTGATATTATCCTTCCTGATTGCATACTTCTGATTAAATTGGACAATCAGTGGCCAACTTCATCTCATTGTTGTCTACTTTGAACCCTTTTTTAAAGAAGGATAGGCTGCTTTGCAGGTCTGAAGAGGCCCTTGCTTCCTCTTTGATAATCATACTATGTCATCTTAAGTGAGCTATGCTTCTTTAAAGAACAGTAGTTCTCAAAGCTCTATCTTGGCTCCTCTGGCTTTGGTTCTCCCATCTGCTAAACTTAGTGACCCATAAACCTCTTCAGGTCGTGCCCGTCCTTCTCTGTCAGGGTCCCACTCTTCACTCAGACCCAGATTGGCTGCATCTACCTGCCTGGCAACTGAATGAAGTCTTATCTGAGAGCAGGTTATTCGGAGAGAGTGGTAAACACACTTTTAGCTTCCAGCTGAAGTTCTACCCTCTGAATATACAAGATCACTTCAAAAGCTTTTCTTAGATGTGATCAGAGGAAACCTTTCTCTCTTTGCACAGCTGGAGTGAAGGAGATCTTAGACTTTATGCAAATAGACCTTGACGTAGGTCTTAAACCCAATACCTTACAGTGCCAAACACACAGCACATAATATTACTTCCTTTTGTCTTTGCCCAGTCTTCTCTTTAGAAAAGCAATGGGATAAACTGGATGTTAGGAGGGCTGTAAAGCTGTATATTAGGCATACTAGACCATTTAGGAAAACTGAAGTGCTCCGGTCCTTTTTGCCCAGCTATCTAAGCAAGAAGGCATCTCCTTCTACATTAACTTGATGGAGCAAAGCATGCATCTACTCAACTCCACTCACCCTGCCATGATTTTTTCCAGGAAAAGAAAGATGGGCAAATGTTTAAACATTTTTGGATCCTAGAGGTTATCCAGACTGACCCACACTTATGTTGAACTATTTCCCAAACCTTGAAGTCATCCAGACTGACCTGTGTTTACTGACACCTAGTTAAAGGGGAATTTTTTTAGTAGATATTATCTTTAATTCTTATGGACTATATTGTGCTATGTGATGTAAGGTTTACCGTATTTTACTGGTTCTGTGAGGATAGGTATGGCGGGGAAAGAGTGTGGAGAAGACTAGGTGCTGGGAACATGTTATAATGAACTGTTATAATTGTGCAAGTGCAGGCAGCAGACAGACATGGGTACAAGGTCATACTGCGGCAAGCTGTATGAGAGAATGGGAAGGAGTAAATGAGCTTGGAAAAAAATTGTTATGATTAGGTATTCAATAGAATATTCAATGTGTCTAACCTCCAACAGAATGCTTGCACACATTAGTTTGAAATGTATATTATACTGTAATGTATAGCATATAAAATACTATAAACTCTCTATAAACTCTCTGCTTCCTGAGTCATGGCAACATCCAAATGTGTGCAGGTGTTTTGTCTGTGTTCCTGAATAAAGCTTGTGAAATGTCTGTACTGAAGTACTTGAACATGGAGCTATCCTATATATCACGCTTATGAATCCCTTGGCTTACCTAAACCACAAGATAGGACAGCCTACTCTACCAGGCCAGCAACCATCTCCGAGGCTTTCTCAACTAATGTTCCTGTGGAAAATATTTGCAGCAGCTTACATTACTCCTTCCACTTTCACAAACATTACAGGCTGAACGAATTTGCCCTACTAGGGCATCCTTTGACAGAAGGGTGCTCCAGCAAGTCCTGTTGGACTTACTCAATTCCTTGTCACTTTCCTTTCCAAGGTATATTTCCACTACGGTGAAGGTATGGATTGCTTGGATGGCTCCTTTTCCACTGCCTGAGAATGGCACATTGGGGAACATACCATAAAGGTTCATTCTAACCAAGCGAAAGGAGCCACCGGCTCCACCCGTGGGTGGCAAGTCTATTTTTTCTTTTTGGTGGGGGATTCTTTTTGTTCTTTTTTTCCTTTTTCTTGGCTTGGGAATGAACTCAGGAGGAACTACGGATCCAATTTAAAATACTGTTCAAAAAGGAACACATGATCCTTTGCCTCACCTGGGCAGTGACTGGAATTAGCACTTTCTTGGATGGTTCCTCCTCCTTGTGTAGAATAGACCTTTACATTGGACCTCCCAAAGTGCAACATGTAGCTCATGAGCTTCCAGATCCGACCCCTGTCTTACCTTCACACATCTAATGGGCTTGTCTGTATGCCCTTTATGTATTTCATTTCAGTTCTGTCCTACTCTAACTAACTGATGATGGTGTGCGTGGCTTTTCTGCTCCCCGCTGTATCTCCCTACTGCCAAATGCTGATGTGCAAAAGAAATATTATGTATATGTTATATGCCCTATATATCATTCCCTTGCTTGTTTTAGATAATTAAAACAAAAGAATGGATTTTTTAAAGGAGATTTTGAAGCAGTCCCTGCACTGTGTATGATGATCGGAACGAGGAACATTTTCTCACCAAGGCCAAGTAGCTCATGTCATCCCATCCCTACATCAAGTCTACTGTCATCTTGTTTTGACACCTGTGGCTGGAAATACTAGTAATAATTATAGCACCATCACCAAAATCAGCTGTTTGAGGCAGTTAAGAAGTAAGTCTCACCCTATCCATCAGCCCTCAGTTTTCAGCCTCATTTACAGACAGTTAAGATAGATTAGCACCCATTTAATTCATTCTTTGGAACTATGTCTCTTGTGGTGCATCGTAATTAGGTAATTCTAGGTTCCTTTTACATTTGGATGATAACATTACTTTGTAATGTGACAAGCCAGCTGTACTCTATTTAGGGAATATCTTGCTCATTCTACTGAGAGGGGACATAAACTTCTGACCACAGAGTCATATCATGATGCCACTATGGGGACTACCTAATGCTGGCATAAATGAGTGCAGAGGAGTCTGGAGGAAGCAGGCATGTAGCCAGAACTGGCAGTGGCAAAAATGTGCAGCTTAGTAGAAAGAAACTTTTCCAAACTCTGAGCAGTAGGTAAACCTTAGGGTTTAAGCAAAGATTACTGAATAATGTCAGAATATGCAATGCGGGGAGTTCAGAAAGAAAGACCAACTCTGGTATGACAATAGATTCTAATGAAATATAAATGAAACATTCCTTTTATTACCTTTTATCCTTACTGTTACATTTTAAATGTCTTAACACATTTTAGATTAGAGGTGTTTTAATAGGATAGCTTATTGAAGTGTCTTTTAACTTACCAGGTTTTTTAAAGCTGTGATTTGTTTTAATCTATGCAGAATGGCAGGGTATAAGTAATTATGCAGTCTACCATGGGGACAAAATTACTCTCCCAAGCTGCTGCAGTTGTTCACTTTGATTTATACCCTTTAACACTCCTTATTGTCAATCTGGAAAAAAAAAATCTGAATTTGAAAAAGTAAGAGTTGCCTTGAGCTCACTACAGATATATTGTATTTTATCAGCTCTTTGAAAGCACTATTTCCACAAAACATTTTTTATTAATATCTTTATTGAAAATATTAAAAAAATGGAAATTGAGAAAATAAGCAAAGGAAAAACTATATAAAATACAGAAAAAGGGAAAAAAGAAGGTGAGCTCATAACAATTATAAAATATGAACATTTTTCAGAGATATACTTATACTTTTCTGTCATAATTTCTTAATATATGCTAACAAAGTTTATCATTCATTTCATTAATAACAGCTAGTACTATTTCACACACCTTTTTCTTATTATTACTAGGATTAAGAAAAAGTTAAGACATAGTAAAAATAGATGAAATAAAGAAAATGAATAAGATCGAGAGAGAGAAGATTAAGATAAAGGAAAAGAGAGAAATAAAAATAGAATCAGACTTCTAGCCCATAATTGGTTGACATTTATTTATCTTTCAGAAACTTCTGTATCACACACACACACACACATATATAATTTAGAGACTTGTTCACACTCAAACTATATTACAAGTTTTCACTGATTCTTACACGTCTACTGAGTGGCTTTTCTAATTGTTAATTAACATTTCTCTTAAGCATAGCTTAATAAATTGAATTAAATATCTTTTTAATTAATACATTTGGAAGCATAAATAAATAATTTAAAAACAGTTATATGTTGCAATACCCTACCTTAATATTAATTTATTATTTTATTTTATTTCCCCCATAAACTATTATCTTATGGCCATTCTTTTTTTCCCCTATAGCTGCCATGTTACCCCAATACTCGTCCCAAAGAGGAAAGAGTATACTCCATTCTTCTCCAAGATATTTTCGAAATCCCTTCCTCACTGCATTCAAATAATTTGTCTGTTTCCATTATATCAAATAATATTACCAGCCATTCTTCTATTGTTGGTAACACTGATTGCTTCCACTTCTGGGCAATTACCAATCTCACTGCTGTAATCATGTACAAAAGTATCTTTTTCTAGGTTTTGTTTAACTGAAGTGAATCTCTTATCTTATTCAAAAAAAATAATTTTGGTATCATTGGGAGGTTTTGTTTAAAGATTTCACTGATCCTTTCTATGGATTTCTATCTAATACTTCTTAGCGTATTTACACTTCCATCATATATGAAAAAGTCCTCTTTTGATCACATCTCCATCATGTACCTTTAACATTTTTTGTCATCTTTGTCAATTGATTTGGCGTGAGGTACCAAAAATATAACATTTTTGTAGAAGTATTCCCTCAAATTGACTGCATTTAGTAGATCTGGGTTTCCTTCCAAGTCTTTCCCAACGGTCTAACAAAATGGAGTGACCGATGTCTTGCACTCAATGGATCATATTGTCTTTCACCAAGTCCTGTTCCATTTCTAATTTTAATAAGAACTTACAGATTCTCCCAACCCTGTGTTCTACATCTGGTTTAAGGAAGTTATCAAACTCACTCTCTTCTATTTGTATACCTTCTGTTTTTATATCTACTTTGAATCTTTCCACTAACTGCCACTGTAATAACCAATGGGAGTTTAAACCCTGTTCATCTCTAGATTTTAATTGTAATTCACTCTCATACATATTTACTATATCTATATGTTATCCATTTATTTGTTATAGGTATTTCTCTTTTATAAAATGCTTTGTGTATCAAGACCCAGACAGGAAATCTTGAGTAAATCTTTTTTTATATATTTTAACCACACCTTCAATCATTACTTTCCTATATAATGTGTAAGGAAGTCTCTTTTTACTTTTGCCTTATCATACCAAAGGTACGCATGCTATCCAAAATAAATATTGAAACCCTCCAGTTGTAATAATCTTGTGTCGCTCAATGTTATCCATTCAGATATCCAATCTAAGCAATTAGCATGATAATATAATTTTAAGTCTAGTAAACTTAAACCTCCCCTTTCTTTATTGTCCTTCAAAATTTTTCCTTTTATCCTGGGTTTTTACCATTCTGTACGCATTTAGATATATCTTTATGCCATTCTCTAAATGGTGTATCATTTAAGATTATTAGTAAATTCTGAAATAAAAAGTTTATTTTTGGCAGGATAAACATTTTAATTGCTATCCTCCCCAATAATGAAAATCCTAATTTATCTGATTTCTTCAAGTCGTGTTTTATTTCCTTCCAGACTTTTTTATAATTATTGTCAAATAATTCAGAGTTATTTCTAGATATAGTAGTACCCAAGTATCTTATTTTTTATCATTAAAAATTTGACCTGACAATTAATTCTTGTTCTTCTTTCCTTGTTAGATTTTTTAACCATCATATTTGTTTACTCTTTGTTTATCTTGAGTCTCAGTCCTATTCTGAACTCAGGTAATATTCGTAATAATTTTTCAGTACTACTAATGGGATCTTCCAAGATCAACACTAAATCATCAGCGTAAGCATTAAGTTTATAAGTTTGAGATTTGATTTTCATGCTTTTAATTAGATCTTCATTCCTAATTTTTCTGTTTAAAATTTCAAGGCATAAAATAAAAAGAAGAGGGGAGAGGAGACACCCCTGTCTTGTCCCTTTATAAATTGGCAAGCTTTCTCTTCTTTCACCATTAATGAATAAATGGTCGGATTATTTCTATAAATTGATTTTATCCAGTTTAAATATCTATTTCCCAAATTCATTGTTTCCATAGTTTCCAACACAAATGACCAATTAACATTGTCAGATGCTTTTTCCATGTATAGAAATATTAATCCCAATTTCTTCTCATTATGTATGTGAAAATATTCTATAGTGTTAAGTATTGTTCTCATACTATCTTTTATAAATCTTTTTGGCATAAAGCCACCTTGATCTTTATTTATCCAGTTCTGGAGTATCTTCTTTAATCTGTCCGCTGAAACTGAAGCAAAGATTTTATAATTGGTATTTAGAAGGGATATTGATCGATAATTTTTAATTTCTATTGAATATTTAATTTCTTTTGGATTTTTTTAAATCATTTTATTCAATTTCACATATAAAACAAACAGTTGTTACTGTAATAGTACATGACATATTTTTGATCTTTCACACTGATCTAGAATTTATTTTCAATACCTCTTAATACTTCTATCTCTATTTGTACCACATTTTAATGATGTTGTTACATGTCAGTTCTTGTATTTCAATCTCTTCATTACATTTCCATGACTTACTACTGTAGCTTCCTCATTTCAAATCCTGGTCATGAATTACTCATTTTCATTCAACATTACCCAGCTATTTTCCATTACTATCTGCCATTCCTTTTTAATCTCCTCTTCTGATTTCCCTTTTAATCTCTGTGACAAAATATCTGCATTTCTGTTTTCTATAAATGTTCCCCACCATTGTTCTATGGTTGGTATCTGTTGAGTTTTCCAAAGCTTTGCGTACTCTATCCTAGTTGCTGTTATCATATACAGAATTATTCTCCAATATTTCTTAGTATCAGTACCATCAAATACATTTGTCATATTTAACAAGTAAAGTTCCGGTATTTTAACAAATTGTATTTTCAATAAATCACAAATTTTATTATGTACATCGGTCCAATATTTCTTAGCTCTGGGACATGTCCACCACATATGATATATTGTACCGACCTCTTTCTGACATTTCCAACAGAGTCCTGTACCAGTATTGTAAATCTTTTTCAACTTATTTGGTGTCATGTATGGAACAGCTTGTAGTAGTTCTCTTTCAAATTCTGGGCAATTGTAAATTTTTGTGTCTTTTTCCAGCTTTCTTCCCAGAATTCTAATTGAATTGAATGTCCTATATTTTGAGCCCACGAAATCATTACTGACTTGATTGTTTCTTCTTGTCTAACTTCTTTTGGATTAAGAGTAATATTTGCCTGACCCCATGTTAGTGGTTTATTCTGTATTCCTTCATCATTGATTATTTTTTGGAGTGGCCCAATTAACTGGTCTTTAAAATTTTTTTAGTATGTATTTGTAAACTCATCTGGAATGGGAACTTTTCCTAGCTTCAATTTCTTTATGACCGTAATTTGTTCCATCGTTGAAACCGGTTTATTTAATTCCACTTTTTGTTCCTCCTCCATTTTTAGTATATCAGCTTCTAATAAATATTTCCTTATCTTTTTTTGTCTTTGGGGGTTCGTAATCAGTTTATCAAATAATTTCTTATCATAATTAATAAAGGCTTTCTGTATTTCATTGTGTTTATGACATATTTTACCTTCTACTTTAATTGCAGTAATCAAACATTTCTCCTTTTTCAATTTGTAAGCCAGCCATTTACTAATTTTATTGGCTTGCTCAAAAACTTTTTGTCTAGTAATTTTTTTTATTTCTTCAGTTGACAAAATTGACATTTGTTTCTGCAACACTTTTATTTCATTAAGCACTTTTCTATTCTGAGACTCTACTTTAATTTATCCTCCTTTTTCTTTATTTCCTCTTGTAATTTTTACATTTTATCCCTCTCTGCTGTATGAAGAAGCCGTGCATAACAGCTTTTCCGGCTTCCCATATGGTCGAGACTGGAGTGCCTTTATCTAGATTGTTCTGAAAGAAGAATTTCAATTCTTCTTTAGCCTTTCTATAATCTTCTCGTTATTTAGTAATCCATCATCCATCTTCCATTCATATTGTTTTTGCTTTTTTGACTTTCCAGAATCGGTTGACTATGGTCAGACAATATTCTGGGGAGGATTTCATCTTCTTTAACTTTTTGTTTAATGATTTTGTAACAAAAAACATATCAATGTGAGATTACATTTTGTTACGATCCAAGTAGAATGTGATCTCTTTCTCCTCCTCATATAATTGTCACCAAACATCAAGTAAAGTGAGGTTCTCCATTAAATTAAAGAAAGTTTTTGGGAGTTTTCTCTGACTCTTTTTCACCTTAAGATTTGAAGTTCTATCAGTTTTAGGATTAATAACTCCATTCAAGTCTTCCATTAAGATTCTATCTTGGCACTCACATTCCAGTATCTTTTGCAACAATTTATCATAAAATTCTCCCTTATTTAGTAATGGCCCATAGACCCCTATAATAAGAATTTTTGAATCAATCTACTTCCACCCCTAAATAATTTCCTTGGGGATCTTTTATGATTTCTTTTGCAGAATATTTCCCATTAATGAAAAATGGAACATCTTTTTTCTTTTTATCTGTTGATGCAGAAAAAAGATTACCTAATTTATAATTAATGAAATATTTCTCATCTTTACTTCTTATATGTGTTTCTAACATATAAAATATCACATTTTTGTTTTTCTAGGTAATTAAATATTTTTCCCTTTTTTGTAGAGTTAAGACCCCAAACGTTCCACAACAAGATCTTAACCCTCATTCTTCAAAAAGTATTCTCCTCCTAATCGTCATCTTGATCAGCGCCTGCTTCTGATTCTTCTTCTCCTTTTTCTAATCCCAGTTTTACCTTTTTCAATTTAACTATCTAAATTATCAGGTATGGAGGGGAAGGAGCTGCTGCAGTCACCTGCCACAGCTGTGGCATGTTTCTTTTCCTCCCACAAAACATCCTTGGGTACACCTGCAGCAAATACAAGCTGGTCGCCCTCTTGGGAGGAGAAGTTTCAACAGCTGGAGGCATGTGTTTCAAATCTTCGCATTATTAGGGATGGAAAGGAGCTCCTGGACAGGGCTGAGAGGACCTTTTTGAAGACGGAGTGCATGGAGAGTTCGAGGATGAAGAAGCCGGTTCATGAAACAGGGAGATGGATGCTTGGAGGAATGTGACACGCAGGAGTAGAAAGACAAGATGCCACATGGAGACTCTTGAGCTACAGAATTGCTTCCAAGTTCTTGACTTTATTAATGACAAAGTGGAACAGCAGGAAGAGGTCATGGAAGGTCATCAAGAGGAAATCCAACATCAGCAACAGGAACCCCAACACCAGCAGAGCAGCATCCTACAACAGCAGCAGCACCAACACTCTCAGCATGAACAGAAAATTCAGGTGGCCTGACAAGCCTCAGAGGAGAGGAGTTATAGTGGTTGCAGACTCTTTGCTGAGAGGAACGAAACTGGTCATTTGCAACCTGGACAGGATCAATCGTGAGATGTGCTGTCTCCCTGGGGCCAAAATCAATGACATAACAGAGAGGCTAAGGAGATTGGTCAAGCTCACTGACCACAACCCCCTCCTTTTGGTTCATGTTGGAACCAATGACACAGTGAGGCGCAGCTCTCACCATGTTACAAAGGATTACAAGCTTATGAGTAGGAAGCTGAAGGACCTTCCTGTATAGGTTGTCATTTCATCTCTTCTCCCGGTGGAAGGACATGGCCCACAAAGGGAAAGAAGAATAGTGGAGATCAACAACTACCTCCAAAGACGATGCCACCAGAAGCGATTTGGATTTTTGGATCATGGTCTCCATTTCCACAAGGCTGGTCTTCTGGCAAGGGATGGCCTGCACCTTACAACCGTTGGCTGGAATGTTTTTGCAAACGGTCTCACAAAACGGATCAGAAGGTCTTTAAACTGAGTTTGACTGGGAAACGGGACAGTAGTGTTCTGGGCAAAGATTCAGTGAGTGCTGTGAAAAATAGCCGAAATGAAATAGATAGGGCAGGCCAAGTAGAACTAGAGACCAACAGGGAGAGGGAAAGTAACTTTAGTATAGGAATTCCACAAAGAATACATTGTTTCAAGTGTCTCTACACTAATGCACAGAGCATGGGGAATAAGCAAGATGAACTCCAACTCTTAATACAACAACAACAAAATTCTGTAATAGGCATCACTGAAACCTGGTGAGATGAATCTCATGATTGGAATGTAGGAATAGGGGGGTATAACTTATTTTCCAGAAATAGACCGAACAAGAAAGGAGAAGGAGTAGCCTTATATGTCAAGGATGTTTTCACCTGTGAAAAAATCCATGACTTAAATCTGGGAAACCAAGTTGAGAGCATCTGGGTAAGAATTAAGGGAGCGAGAAACAATAGGGATATGATTGTGGAGGTTTGCTACAGGCCTCCGGGCCAGCCTGAGGACTTGGATGAGGCCTCACTGGAGCAGATGACCACACATTCAAAAAGGAGAGATGCCGTGTTAATGGGAGATTTCACTTATCCTGATATTTGTTGGCAGTCAAATTCTGCAAAGACCATAAGGTCCAACAGGTTCCTCACTTGCCTTGCGGACAATTTCATGGTCCAGAAGGTGGAACAGGCGACAAGGGAATTGGCTATTTTAGATCTGATTCTGACCAACAGGGATGACCTAGTTGATGAGGTGGAGGTGGTGGGATCCTTAGGAGGGAGTGATCATGCTCTCTTGGAGTTTGTCATGCAGTGGGAAGGAGAAGCCAAGTGTAGCCAGATACGCATCCTAAACTTTAAGAAAGCTGATTTCTCTAAACTTAGGGAGTTACTTGCTGAAATCTCATGGTCAAGAATACTAAAAGAGAAAGGAGTTCATGACGGATGGGAGTTTCTTAAAAGTGAGATACTGAAGGCACAATTGAAAACTGCCAATAAGGAGGAAAAATGGCAGGTCTCTAAAGAAACCAGAATGGTTGACTGAAGAACTCTTAGCCGAGCTAAGCATTAAAAAAAAAAAACATGTACAGGAAATGGAAGAATGGTGAAACCACCAAAGAGGAATTCAAGCAAATAGCCAGGAGATGTAGGGAGAAGGTAAGAGAAGCTAAAGCGCAAAATGAACTCAGGCTTGCCAGAGACATCAAAAACGATAAAAAGGGCTTTTTTAGATACATCCGCAGCAAAAGGAAAAACAAGGAAATGATAGGATCACTGCGTGGAGAAGGTGACCAATTAATAACGAAGAGGAGTGAGGAGGCAGAACTACTTAATACCTTCTCTGCCTCAGTTTTCTCCCAAAAGGATAGAAGAGATTTGGAAGAGCCGCACTACTGCTTTTTAATGAAAAAAGAGAGATCAGATGGTGATGAGTGTGGAGATGAAAGTAAAAATAAGAAGCTCTAAGAAAGTTAGCAGGGAAAGCTCTTCACATTAAGAACACTCAAATATTTTAAAAAGATAATCTGGGAACTCTAGGAGATGTGTTTTCGTCCACCTCTTCGAACACAAGAGAAATAAATGCTACTAGGACTATGTGGATGTAGGAAGTGAAGGTAATTTTAAGACTTCATCAGTTAAAAACTAAAAACGAAACTGCATAGTTGTCCAGAGAAATCTGGATTAATGAGAAAGTGTTGATGAAAGTTTTGGCAGTTTAACCCAGTGCGGGAGCTGAGAAGATGGGGGCTTACTTGAAAAGGAAAAAAGAAACAAGAGACTATAAATTTCCTGGTGTGAAGCAACGAAAAGAAGAAAAGGAAGAGAAGTAAAGGATACACTTAACTTTTAGAATGAGCTGATTTCCCACTTTGAGCTAAGACAAGAGGAGATTAAGAGGAAATAATTCACATATGATTTGTCTTCCACTTATAACTTAATTCCAAGAACTGACATTCTCAGATATGATAGGACAAAGACAGAAGAAAACAGAAGATAACAACAAAAGAGGAAGAAATTTGATCATGGCAGAAGGGAAGACAGAGCTAAACAATACAGTTTTTCTATTGGTGAAATCTTATTCCACTTTAAATTTGGCTGTCAAACTTTAAATAAGTTGTTGGAGATTGCTTAATATATAAATACTATAAATTAAATGTCTGGGAATAACTAATAATCAAGGGTAAATATACTGTAGGGGGAAGCAATTACTGAGTCTTATTATTTTATCTAACTTCTATAGTGTCTATTTTTTTTGTCTCTTAAAAGCCGGTTTAAGTATATGTATTTGATTTAGTTCAGTTGTATGACAGTTATTATTCTCAAAGCCTTTAAGATAAGGGAAGGGATAATAAATTGGTATTGAAAGGAGAAGGGGAAATTAGGTTACAAAAGTTCGTCTTTGTGTCCTTCATTTGTTTATACTGTATTAACTAGTTGAATCTGTGGAGTGAGTAGTGTTTCCACTCTAAATCCACAAAGCATTTATAATAGAATTCTTTGGTATTGAATAAGCCAGTGCAATTGTAATGGTTGTATGACTCCTAGTAAATCAGGAGTAAATAACATCCAAGATTTTGTCTCTTGAATGGTATATTGTACTGGGATTTCAAATGCATTCTCACCTTCAAAAGGAAGAGCTTTTTCTTGCTTTACATAAACCCCCAGGTTCATCTCTGGCATCCGCATTAAAGAATCTTGGGCTGTGAATTTGGAAAATGTATGGGAATGAACAAACTGAATATGCAAGGTTCAGTCTAGTGTCAATGGTTATGGAGAAAGTCCGTTGGGCTTCTCTGTCAGCCAGAGTGGACACTATGTGATAGATGGACCAGTATTTTGATTTATCAGCATTCTAGTTAAATGGCTTCTCATAGTTTCTCTTCTTTAGAACCATTTGGATTTAATCTTAATTCACACATCACAGGTAAATGTCCTTCAAAATGAATTATGAATGTCCTTCAAAATGAATATTTTGTTTTCCCTTCCAGGGCTGAACCTGTTCTCTCACGAATCCAGGAGAACCGTAAAAGAGTCATCCTTCCCTCTATTGATAATATCAAGCAGGATACATTTGAGGTTCAACGCTATGAAAATTCAGCCCACGGATACAGTTGGGAGCTCTGGTGCATGTACATTAGTCCCCCAAAGGATTGGTGGGATGCCGGAGACCCTTCGTTACCAATTAGGTGAGTTACAGACTAGGGAGTCTTTGAGCTCTCTGTTCTCAAAGTACTTTATTACATTTAGCCATAAACAAAACTGACAACACACACTGGAGTGTGGAGGAGAGATGCTAGCATTGATTAACTGTGTGTAGGTTTATTCCTTTATTGTTGAAGACTTTGGATAGCTTGGAGATTTGTGTTTGCCACTGATGAAGATTTGTTGAAATGTGTCTAGTTGTATAATAGATGAAGAAGTGGAATTCTATCTGTATAATAGATGTAGGATTGAAATACAAGTTTTTATCTCTTTCCAAGGATTTCAGCTGAATTGATCATCTAGGAGAGAGTGATTTTCAGTGCTATATTTGTTTGTTTATTATAAAAGTGTGTAATTATTTTATAAATTCATATATTATATTAATAGATATATTAATTTAATTTATTTATCTTCTTTTTTTGTTGGCTGTTTCCCATAGGATCTAAAACATCTTAAAACTTAGTAATAATAAAATAACTTACAAACTTGGCCATTTCTAAGAATGGCATATCCGCTGGGATATCCAAAACTGTAAAACACACATTAAATACATATAACTTATTTTACTTTAAAACATTCAAGCTTAACACTTGCTGGAATTGCTGAAGAATTTTTCTTTCAGATCTCTGAGTCTCCTTTACAGGGTGTCACAATTGATCCCTCTTCCATAGGGAGGGGAACCTCAAAAGCCCTAGAGTCCATGCCTTAAACAAGTCCACTGAACGACACAAGGTGACTTATGCACATTTACTGCAGGCAATCCTTCCCATGCATCAAGACAAGTTCAGTTGTGAGCAGTGCAGCCCCCTCTTGGCATCTGTCTGAAGGAGTCAATCTCTTCCCTTCTCAAATAGTCCTTTCCCAAATTTCTATAAACCTGAAATCACAGTCAAAGATCACTACATAGTGTCAGGGAGCAATGAATGCCCTCCCACGCTTCCTTCTTCCATGGATTTTCCCCTTGCCTTTGCATCCTGCCAGGTTACTCACTTCTCTTTGAAGCACCATTGAGTCTGTCTCAGCTCCTGCTGAGAGTCCCTCCCCGGTAAGAGTGGTTTAGGGGCTATGTGGTCCGTATACAGTCTGTCAGATCCTGTTGCCCATTCACCTCTATCACTCCCAGCTCTACTCCCTTCTTTAAGCTGACCTCCTTCTGCTTCCTCCCTCCTTCCCTGCTAGGCATCCTGCCTTTTGAAGTCCCGCACCATGGCTCCGCTCCTTCTCACTGTACCTTCCAAGGCTATATCTAGCGGAGGGTTCTCACTGGTGCTCCACAGTTGTTTCTCCCCTCACTCAGCAAACTCTGAGTAAGGTCTATGCTCCAGGGAGATTCCCTGTGTAAGTGCATCCCTCCTACGTATGGTCTTACCATTTCATTCAAGATTTTTCTTCTGATTTTGTTAGCTGCAGCCTGTGTTTATTTTCATCTGAAAGCAGAATCACAGAATTGTGGAATCATCGACTTGGAGGTGGCATCATGGGCCACTGCATCCATGGCAAATTACATGGCATTGCATAACATCAAACATCAAAACAATATATGGCATTACAGTGGCATTAGGATGCATGGCAGGGAAAGCAAAGCCAACCTGACATCTGTCAAGATTGAATATACTTTCATTCTGTGCCGACTATTCATCTATTTCCCCGGAACTCAGTTGCTCATACAAGCATTTTGATTAGTCTTGAATCTACCATTTCATTCAGTCTGCACCAGTACCAAAGAATTTTTGTATTGACCCTAGATTCAATAGAAGCCAAGCTAATCTTTCCTCTCAACAAGGCTGCTGGTATAACTGGGGACAGAACTAATATTTTCCTTAAGAACACATTTTGGAATGTTTCCAGAGCAGCAATATTACCATTGTCCCAGATCTTAGCTCAATTACACATCTAACAGTGTCCCCCACAAATTTTTTTAAAGTAGGCTCAACCAGTTGGCCACCCTTAGAGAAGAATAAGCTTAGGATGTGTTGTATGGTTCTAGGTACTGTCAAAATGACTGTTCTATTAATATATGTGAAGAGCTTGAGAAGTATAGAGGCCCACCATTCAAGAATGATCTTAAATATCTTTGGGATAACATATCCCCGCCTGGCACTTTCCTCTTAATTAATGCTATAGTATCATCCAGCACTTCTTCTGGTGTTACCAGTTGCCATTCAGGGGGAAGGCTTAGCTCATAGGGGGAGGGGTCAAGGGTAGAGAAGTAATCAATTGGAAGTTAACCAGACATCTTACTAAAATAAAATACTCAATCTTTGTGTGAAGATTAAAGCTGCCTCTGCAATTCTTCCCTTTCCTTCTCTAAATCTTCAGTATTTAGTACACAAGTCTCAGGTATTTAAGTATTTAAGTCTCATTCTTGTCTCACATAGCCTGGCCCAAGTCCATCCATCGTCTGTTTCAGGAATTTTTTATAACTTTTATAATACAGCTTTTATTATGAAAACTGTATAATTTGTTGCCAGACTAACATTCCTGGACAAGAATAGAGTTAACCTCCCAATATCTCCTAGTTAGCAATAAAATCAAAAGTCTGCATGTATTTCAGGAATTCAGAGTCCAGTAGTTTACCTCTTCATCCTGCTACATTCTAAGAAAGTATTTGAAGGTTATGTTACTGTAGTTCCTAGTCTGGGCCTGTGGTATATCATTTGATATCAATAATTTGGCCTTCCTTACCCCTTCGTTTCCACGTGCCTGGGAGGCTCCTGGACAAGGACGCACACGGGCACGGTCAAAAATCGGTGAACTATTCAAAACAAGACCAGGCTGGCCAGTATTTGCCGGACTGCAGCTTCAGGAGACCTCAAGGCAAGTACCTTCTTAAGATCACATTATGTATGCATGCTGTTTACGATAGATCCCCGGCCCCGAGCAGGCAGCTTGGTGAGCCGAATGCTCAACTCTCAAGCACTCTGTGTTTGCATACTGGCCACTCTATTGACAATGCTGTCATGACTCAATCATGCAAAATACTGACCTTTCGGAGGCTTTGTCTCCAGCCCGAAACCCATTGTTTTCCCTGGGAACGGACTAGCCTACAGGCACATTTTCCCCTATAAGATCCCCTGATGTTGAGCGCTTCCTCGGATCACTCTGACTTCTATCCCGCCTTGCTGTCGCTCCGTTCGACGAGCTTTCCCCTCAGCTCCTCGTGCTGAGAATCCTCAGACTTTCCAGGCTTCAGGACAGGTCTAGTATTTCCCATGCCAAACCTCCTTTTAAAACCCTCTATCCAACTCCTACCTTTTTTTCTTAGGTCTGTGTGAGTGTGTTTCCATTCTTAGGTCTGTGTGAGTGTGTTTTGACTGTGTTTATCAAAATAAAGACAACAATTATTATTTACTTTTGTTTGCTCATTGACTTGGCCTGACCCCGTAGACCTTGGGTTCAAGATCTCGCTAGGTTGCCCTGCTTGTGCTTGTGCTCTGCTAATTCCCATTCCCCATTGTGAGCACATTGAGGTGTCCCTCCCGGGACCCCAGAAATCAGGGTAACAATTACACTTACTTTATGATCCTTTAATTTTTTTTTATGTTTTTATTTATTTGAATTATTCATTATACATACAAAATACACACATTTATATTTCATCTCTCCTCCCAACCCTGGAACAGTATTCCACAATTAATGTCTTTTTCCCTTTATGTGGTATATTGGGGGAGGAGGCATGATGGCGATGAACTATGTGGTATATCATTTTAACTCTATCATCCACATCCTCATTGCCCTCTCTCTCTTACAAACTCAATCAATTTCTCCCACCTTCTGGAGCAGTCCTCTTCTCTCACCTGACCTAGATATAACCCTTCTCTTCTCCAATGTAAAATCAAACAACATATAGTCTGTTACACATTATTTCCATCTGTTAAGGTCTCACTTTTCTTCATCTGTTATCACCGTGAACTGGCTTGGCTTCGGTAGACATTAGATATCATTTTGATATCACAATTCGGCCCTGTTTTGCCACCCTCAACCAAGTGTTTGTGAGGCCCCCGAACAAGCACGACGCTAGGCATGGTTATTATATCTGAATCATCTTGTTTACACCAAGGCAAGCCAGAAACTGCCAGATCTGCGTTAGGAGACTTCCCGAAACAAACACCTTAATTAAAGATGCGCATTAACACAAAGAGACCCATGTCCTGAGCAGGCACCCTGGCGAGCTAAAAGCTCGACTGACCAAGCGAGCTGCATCTGCATACTGGCTATCCTATTGTCAATTCGGACCTTAACTCAATCATGTAAATTCTGACCTTTCGGAGACATTGTCTCCAGCTCAAACCTCATTGTTTTCTCCCCAGACTAGACTAGCCCACGGTCATTCCTTCCCTTAATAAAAAACCCCGGTTCCGAGAGTTCCTCGGATCGCTCCCGAGTGCCAGACTGCCTTGCTGCTGCATCGCCCGGCGACCTCCCCTCGGCTACCACGCTGAGTTTCTTCACTTCCATCTCCAGCTTCTCCAGGACTACGAGAAAGGTGTCATATCACCCATTTTCCCCAAAACTCTCAATTCCTATTTCTTAGTTAGCTGTGTGGTTGTGTTTTCTTAACTCTTTGTCTGCTTGTTAATAAACATCATTGTTGCCATTTAAACTGTCTGACTGCTCACTGACCTGAACCTGTATACATAGGGTAAAAGATCCCCGCTAAGCTACCCTGCCTCTCGCTAGCTTAAGTGAGTGCTCCAGCTAATTTCCCCATCTTTTGCTTGTTATTGTTTGGTTGTTTGGGCACCCCTCCCGGGACCCCCAATTCACAGGGTAACACATCCTTCCATCATAGGTAATCACTGCAATCAATCAGTCATCTTTCTTTATACTTACCTTCTGAACCTAGTTAATCATTTCACTTCCTGAGTGAAGGAATAAGCTTGATAAAGAGTTATCTACATGGATATTTCCTCTGTTGTTTATTGCTAGGCACAAGCACTGATGACTAACTTCCTTTGTAGACTGCAGCATAGGTTGATTACATGATTTCAATCTCTCATCTGTCTCCTTTCTTTTACATAGTGGCAGTTTGCTTTGAGGAATCTCTTGGACGTGCAAAACATACTAGAGTAGAGATGTGAGGATTCTGCATTGGAATATTATTTGGTAAATTAAGTGGGGAAGTCCTTCTCTCCTCCTTGATGTAATATTGATTTCTAGGGTCCTCTTTAAATTACAACAAGCACTTTGGCTCTGAATTTAATTGGATTCTTCTGAAACTGGTGGTAGCTGAGAGATGTTTAGGTTTAATAGTGGATTGTTACCCCAGGACGTGGGTTACTCGAGGTCCACCTGCAATACCAGTGCCTCCGTATGACAGAGTGGAATTAATTAGCTCAAAATTAGAAAGGCTGTAAGGGGCGGGGAGGGTAATTTAACAAGATCTTTCTTCCAATGTTTACAGGATCATGCAGGAAAGAACCAGCAGAGAGTCAAAATGAAAACTAAAAATATATTTTATTGAAAGGTTCTCTCTCTCTCTCTCTCTCTCTCTCTCTCTCTCACACACACACACACACACACACACACACACACACAAGATCCAAACACTCATGCACTCACACAAGGAGTAACTGAAGGTAAAAGGGAGGAAAGTTGTGGATAGAGGACCTTTAGGGTTCAGATGATAATTACTGGTCTGGAGAGAAGCGAAGAAAAGCAGCAATGTAGCTTAGGTAGGCACCTATGGACAGTTCTCATTTGGGAATCAAATGGACAACAGTGTGGCATTCAGTAAGTCAAGAGACTGCTTGAAATTGAGGGCTTTTATACCCAAAATCTACCTTATGGGTATGGCTGTGAATTGCTTTCCCAGCCATGTGGACAATGGGAGTTGCAATGCAAACAATGAGGTCTGGACAGAGTTAACGGTCTTAGTATTTAGGTGACAAAGGGGTAATGGCTGTCATAATAGTTCTGTATTGTGGAGAGGATGTGCAGACAAAGCAAGGAAACATCCAAGTATGAGGGATCAGGGTTAGAACAATCACAATTTGGTAGTAACTTCCCGTTTTTGCTCCAGCTTTTAGCATAAGCTTGTTGTCTCTGAAGTTGCCTAGCAGTCTGCCTGACAATGACTTCGGTTTCGCCAAGGAGGGGGTGTTGCCACTTCATGTTTACAGTCAGTAATTTTCCTCTTTCCAGCTTGCCCTAACAATCACTTCAGGTTTCCATTTTATATCAATTCCAATTAATGTAGTGCTAATCAAGTAATATTGCCAATTAAACCATATCAATCTTGGGGGTACACAGGGCCATAACAGGATCACTGGATCAAAAGTACCATTACCTGGGATATTTCACTAACATTAATTCCTGTACCAGATCACAATTACACTCATCATGTTTGAAATACCCACATCTAAACCAGGCTCTGAGCAAATCAGTCATAACAGAAGGCAACGAAACTGAAGTTCTATAAAAATCCCTGGCAACCTCTCAACCTTTCTCTCTCTCTCTTACTCTCTGTCTTCCCCTTTTAGTTGCTACTTTTCCTTTGGCTCTGGAAAGAAACAAATTGGATATAATTAGTTGCTAAGGAAAGATCAAATGAGCATAATCCATGGATGTGGAAAGGCCATTGGCATATCTAGCGTAAACAGCACCTAGGGCAAGCGTGGTAGGGATGGGGAAGTTGCGGCCCTTCCTTATTACACCTACCCCCACCCCCCACATACATGGCTTTTTTTGTACCCCCTGTCATTCACACCCAGGACATGTGCCCTACTTGCCCTATCCTAGATACACCTCTGGGAAAAGTAATCTTAGTATGTTTCCCAACTTCTCATCAAGTCTGGCAAGATTAAATTTTTCAATAAAGGTCTTGGAGTGCTGCTTGAGTCAGGAGCCCTAAACAAGGTATTAAATTATGCATGTTGTGGAAAAAGATACAGAGAATGGTCCCCGCTCAGAATCACAGAATGATGCAAGATTCAGAACAGAAGGAAATGTTTTTTCACACAGAACATAGTTATAGCATTTTTTTGCCATAAGATGTGGTGATGCTACTAACTCAGATTGTTTAGTTGCAGAGACTAAGTCATCAATAGCTTGTTTAGCTGCAGAGACTAAGTCATCAGTAGCTTGTTGTGATGATGGTTGATATGTTATGTCCAGTGTCACAATGTCATACCTCTACTACAAGTTGCTGGAGAACAATAGACAATAGGCATGGCCACTGTGGGAAGCAGAATGCTGGACAAAAGGGTCATTTGGTCAGATGCAGCCAGGCTCCTTTCTTTTTCTCTTTTTCTTTGCCTTTCCTTGTCTTAGGCTAGGTTTCTTTCAGTTCAGTTTACTGCAAGTTTGGGAAATAATTTCTCCTATAGATATTGTAAGTTATCTCCCAGTTAAAAAAGATGACTGAAGTGGGGGACCAGTTCCAGAACAGTGAGTGGAAGCATTCCTTGGCCTCATACGTGCTTAACTGTTCGAACTGGAACCATCACACCCCTACTTTCTTTCTATATCTGCTGCTGTAGCCATGCCACCTGTTAGTACTCACCTTCCCCTGCCCAGAGAAAGCCCATCCATCGTAAGATGCCACTGCTTAGATGCTGCTATTCCTGCAGCTGCAGAATTACTCGGATCAAGCGTTGGTATTTCAAAAACATTTGCCCAGGACTGAAAACAATCCCCCATGAATGGCAACTGCACTGCAGCAGGACCCTGAATCATCACTGTCAGCAATCCTGCAGACTGCACAGTTGATCAGGCAGACACAGCTGATATGGGTCTGCCTGCCACCCTCTACAAGAGTACACCTACTGGGGTGAGCGAGCTCAGGGATCTGACTTCTCCCACTCTTCTGGCCATTATAGGCCATTGCTTCCCTGTAGAACTTGCCACCTAGCTTGCAGGCCCAAGTGCCTCAAAATACATAGGACAAGGAGCAATAGATTCAGGCTGCAGGAAAGGAGATTCCACCTGAACTTCAGGAAGAACTTCCTGACAGTCAGAGCTGTCCAGCAGTGGAATATGCTGCCACGGCGTGTGCTGGAGTCTCCTTCTTTGGAGGTTTTTAAGCGGAGCCTGGATGGCCATCTGTTAGGAATGCTTTGATGTGTGTTCCTGCATGGCGGGGGTTGGAACTGGACGGCCCTTGTGGTCTCTTCCAACTCTATGATTCTATGAAAATACAGACCACCCTCTTGGCCTCTGAGTTGGAACAGTGCTCACAGGATCAGCAAAAGAACGGGGGGATGGGGAGGCAGAAGAAGAATAGGGTTCTACACAGGCCATGTCAGCCTCTGAGACCAAAAAATAAAGTGAGTGAAGGGAAAGTTCCATCTTTGTAAGGACACAATGCTGCGGGTGCCCTTTGACCATGGCATCCCTCACTGCCCAAAGTGTGGAAAATCTGTCATCTTGGCCCACAGAAGATCACTCTGCAAGGTTTCCCCTTCCTCCTCCTTGCTACCCCCACAAGGCCAAGCACAAGTCCTCTAAAGACCCTCAGCACTACTTACATGAGGTCTCAGAAGGCAACCACTCTGTTATTCTTCTTTTTTATATATATATTTTTTATTGATTATAAAGGAAAAAACAGAACAAAAAGAAAAACATGACAGTGTTTTCATGACAGTGAAAAAAGAAAATTTCAACAAACCAAACTTACATTGTTATTTCTTTCTAATTCCATTACAATCATATACTTATTCAACATATTCTATATCATACTACACTCTGTTATTCTTCTAGCTGGGAAAGAAGATGGTGCCTTGGACTCCCACATCCTCTCTGACAGGAAGGGGAGCTATTGGAGGAGGTAGAATAGAGCAGCCAGAGGAGCTTCCGCAGTCAAGCTTTTCAAACTGGATGATTTCCTTGTATTGCTCAGCAAACCCATTAAGTCCCTGGCCCTCAGCCACACCAAACATTCCAGCCAAACACATAGATGCAGAACTTCATTAGTGAAGTGCCTTTCTCCAGAAACTTCATGGAGGTGATTTGTGAGGAATGGTTAAATCAGCATCTTCAAAAAAAACATAGCTGCTGTGCAAGGAAATTACATGCCTGTCAAAGAAAATTATGCCAAACTCCAATCCACTGTTGTATCAACAAGAGGGGTTTGGAATTTGGACATAATTTTATTTGGCAAGGTATAGAAGACAAGATATAGCTCCTGTGTCTTTTGGCATGGTATAAGTGCTTTGTCCACACTGGTCTCGTCATTAGAGGATACACTGAAGGTTCAAGAAGAGGAAAAAGGCCAAGGAAGCTCCAAAGAAGGCTTTTGAGTCTACCCACTTGCCTGTGACAGCCTCCATATCTTCCTTTGTCGTGGGCAGGGCCTTCTTATCGGCTAAAAAGATCTTTCATTTCATTTCTCCTGAGGAGTTTAAGATCATCTAGGGCATCAATAGGCTCCTAAAAGCTTCTCAGTGGATGGCAGTCAGACACTGGTAAATATTGTGCCCAGGCCCAGTTCCATGGGTCTAGTCAAGAGATAGGTTTGGTTGAAAACATGACAAGCCAGCTCTACAGCAAAGAATAACATGACTTATGGCCTATTTGGAGTAATTACACTTTTGGGGCACTCACTTGAGCTGATGTTTGTTGATACCAAGAATAAGAAAAAGACTCTAGCCTCGGCACCTAAGAGGGAAGAGGCTTTCTCATGGGTTCCTCCTTTTGAGCCTTTCATTCCTCTTTTAAATACTGGGAGAGCAGAGGATCTAGGTCTTAGCCTGACAGATGCTTTCTTCACAAACCAAAACAGAGTCAACTCTTTCTGAGGCAGGGCAACTGCAATCGTAACACCCTTAGGAATCAGCCCAAACTGCAGCAGTGACAGACCTGATCTAAGCCCCCCCTCAGTAGGAAGGAGGCTACTGAAGTTCCTCAGAGCTTGTTCCTAATCCACCACATATTAATAGGTGCTATGCACAAGGTACTAATAGTATTTGTGCATCTCCCTTCATACTATTTTATCCTCATCCCAAGATCTAAAAGGGTATCATACTGTACCTTGGACAGGAGATGGCAGAGGATAAGGGAGAGAGCAGGAGGTCTAGGCAGGTCCAGCCATAGCAGAAAAAAATGCTGAGTCAGTAAATCTTGGGGTGATGGCAGATTGGCAGGAAGAAGCACTTTTACAGCTATGTCAAGTTGATGAGGTCAGCTGTATTGATTTGTGTCTGTCTGTGTGTATGTGCTTTCAGATTGACTTATGGTGACTCCATGACTTTCATAGGATTTTCTTAAGCAAGAAATACTCAGGGGTAGGTTTGCCAGTTCCTTTCTCAGAAATACAAGTGAAAGCGCCTGGTTTTTGTTGGCGGTTTCCTTTCAGGGTACTAACTGGTGCTGACCCTGCTTGGCTTCTAAGATCAGATGGAATCCAGTGCCTTCAGAGTATTTATGGCCAGTATATTAGAGCTCGGTCAATGGCATTGATTTGCTGACAGCTACAAATTCTGATGCCATTATCAAGACTCCTTGCTTGACACTTCTGTGCTCCTTGAATTCCATCTTAGACCTTGGATTAATCTCTTTGGATATTCCCTTCTGGCACTGGACTGTTTGCTGTGACTGAGACTACAGACTGTTTTTGGAATTTGCTCCAACTTCAAAGATATTGACAAGGGTTCTAGCTCACCTAGGCAGACAGGAGGCAGAGATCTGAGATACTTGGCAGCTGCAAACCAGGATAGATTGTCATCAACCCCATTAGCAGGATGGAGGGAATGCTGGAGCAGAACCATACTGCACAGGTGGATCAACTTGCTGCTGTAGTAACTAATCTGAAGACCCAGCTTGCACAGCTGGGAAAAGGGGAATAAAGAGGAGCCAAACAATTACCACCCGGTCAGCCTGACAATACCAGGAAAGATCCCAGAACAGATCTTTAAACAGGCAGTCTGTACGCACTTAGAAAGGAATACCGTGATCACTAAAAGTCAACATGGATTTCTCAAAAACAAGTCATGCCAGACTATATCTCTTTTTGTGATAGAGTTACGAGCTTGATAGATGAAGGGATGTGGATGTGGTTGTAGTGTATCTTGATTTCAATAAAGCCTTTGACAAGGTCCCTCATGATATTCTTGCAAACAAGGTGATAAAATGTGATTTAAAAAAAGCTACTGTTAGACGGATTTGTAACCGGCTAACTGGATGAACACAAAGGGTGCTCACCAATGGCTCCTCTTCATCCCGGAAAGAAGAGACTAGTGGAGTGCCACCGGCTTCTGTCCTGGGCCCAGTGCTATTCAACATTTTTATCAATGATTTGATGATGGAATAGAGGGTATGCTCATCAAATTTGCAGATGACCCCAAATTAGAGGGGGGGATAACTAATACCTCAAAGGACAGGGTCAGAATTCAAAATGAAATTCACAGATTAGAGAGCTGGGCCAAAACTAACAAAATGAATTTTAATAGGGAGAAATGTAGGGTACTAAACTTAGGAGGAAAGAATGAAATAAACAGATATTGGGTGGGTAACACCTGGCTTGAAAACAGTACATGTAAAAGGAATCTAGGAGTCTTAGATGACCAAAGCTGAACATGAGTCAGCAGTGTGATGTGACAGCTAAAAAAGCCCATGCAGTTTTGGGCTACATCTGTGGGAGTATAATGTTGAGAACAAGGGAAGTGATAATACCATTTTTTTCTGTTTTGGTTAGACCTCATCTGAAGTACTGTATCCAGTTCCGGGCACCACAATTCAAGAAGGGTATTGACAAGCTGGAATGTGTCCAGAGGAAGGCAAGCAAAATAATGAAGGGTCTGGAAACCATGTCCTATGAGTTAGTGGCTTAGGGAGCTAAGAATGTTTAGGTTTGACAAAAAGAAGGTTAAGAGGTGGTATGATAGCCATATTTAAATATTTGAAAGGATGTCATATTGAAGATGAAGCAAACTTGTTTTCTCCTGCTGCAGAGACTAGGACGCTATGGAAGAATGGATTAAAACTAAAGGAAAATAGATTTCACCTAAACATCAGGGAGAACTTCCTGAACATAAGAGCTGTTCGACAGTGGAATATGCTGCCTCAGGGTGTGGTGGAGTCACCTTCTTTGGAGATTTTTAGACAGAGGCTGGATGGCCATTTGCTGGGAATGTTTTCGGTGTGTGTTCCTGCATGGCAGGGGATCGGACTCAGTGGCCATTGTGGTCTCTTCCAACTGTATGATTCTATGAATTGCAGGCTGCTCCATCTCCTGGAACATTTCGTACTCTTCTTCTGTGCCTTGTTGTCCCTTCAGAGAAATTTAGTAGGTCTGCTAACAATTCTATATGTTTCTAGCCCACTGCAAATTATATATGCAACTGTGACTGGAGGACTTCCTGAATGACCAGATAAAAGTGGCATTTGTGATAAGCTTACTCCTTGGTACTGAAGCTAAATGGTCCACACCATATCCACTCCAAAATAGCCCTGTTCTGGCCACTTCACAAGGTTCCTGGAGAAGATTAAGGAAATTTGGGCAGATGCCTTGAAAGAAGAAATGGTCTCTCCCAAGGAAAGGTTCATTAGTGGCCTATGCCCATTAGTTCCTGCTACTGGCTCAGGACCTGGCTTGGAATGACTTGACCGTGATGGATCAGTTCTGGGAAGATTTGACTGAGGAAGGCCTGGATGAGGTAGACTCTCTAGCAAACATGCAGGAACTTATCCAGAAGTGCCTCTGAATCTATGAACACCAGGAGAGTCACTGCCAGATTCAACACTCCTCTGGACCTAGCCCCAACCCCCTTACCAACCTTGCATCTGAATCTTCAGTCTTCAAGCCACAGCCTCCCCCACCCTCAGGAGTCCATGTTGTTGACAGGAATCTGGCCCCAACTCATCCTAGAAGAGAAGGGCCATTGTAGATGGGCTGCTGGACACTTCCGCAGGATCTAAACCTGCAAAAAAAAAGATCCAAATACTGCTTTCAGGAAAGCAACTACCCCAGGATTTCAGGGCTTCTGGGGTTGGCAAGCATGTTTTAGCCTCAAGAACCACCTGAATACCCCTACTGATGGGGCAGTCTTGTGGGAAATTGACAGGCAACCATTCTAAGTAGGGGCCATGATAATTCTGAGACTTCCATCAATTTTATGTTAGCTGAATTTGCCTGACAGCACCATTTCTCCACCCAGCTGCTAGAAGGCCCATGCCTGGTGGGAAACTATAGATGGATGCTTGCTCAGATCAGTTCCACTTCTCCATGAGATGGTGCTGCTGAGGCTAGAGACCCGGAGGCATGCGAAACAACTTCATTTTTTCCCATCTGTGCCTCACTCCTCGTTACTGAGCATGCCTTAATTATACACTAATGACCCTCCTGCAGATTTCATGGCCCAGAAGGGAGCTGTTACTTTTCTCAGACTACTGCCAAGAGCATTGCTTGGCCCAGGTCTCAAACAAAATCCTGAATGGGCCTACAACCTGGTATAGATTTGGCAGGGAGACAAGTGGAAGAACACCTTCCAAATGTGATACAGATACTACAAGTATCCAGTGATGCCATTTGGACTCTGGGCATCCTGGCCATTCTCCAACATTTTATGAATGACATTTTCTGGACCTGTCTTCATCAGTTTGTTGTTATTTACCTGGATGATTTTCTGATTTACTCTCCAACATCTACTGTATGCCAAATTGGAAAAAAAAATGTGCATTTACCCTATGTCTTATAGATTTCCTAGGTCACTCTATGTCACCAGAAGGAACAGAAATGTCAAGGCTTTGGTGTCCTGGCAGCCCCCAGAACAAAGATAGCTAGTGATTCTGGGGCTTGCTAGCTATTACCAGTGGTTCATTCTGGATTTTGTCAAGTTGGTGGTGCCACTCACAGATTTGTTCTGTGCTAAGAAGTGGTTGCATTGGACTCCTGTAGCTCAACAGACCTTCCAGTGGCTCAAAGAAGTCTTTGTTTCCAAACCCATTTTGCAGCATTCTGAACCCCCAACCCTATTTATGATGGAGGCTTATGCCTCCCACAGGCTATTGAGTGGTTTGGCTTTAGTCTTCATCACACAACAACTACTTCCTCCCATGTGCCTACTATTCCAGGAAGTTGACCTTACTGGAACAAAACTATCATCTGGAACTAGTACCTCTTAAGATCAAGGCTGCTTTCGAGGTCTAGTGTCATCATCTGAAAGGGGTCCTGCATCTAATGGAGGTCCCTACAGTTGACTGGAACATGAAATACCTCCATATGGCTTGGAATTTGAACCAAAGATAAATATTTTGGTTTCTGTTCTTTTCATAGTTTAGCTTCTAGGTCATGCACATTCTCTACTCCCACAACCAACAGGAGGATCCATATTCAAGAAGCTCAAATATGTTTCTTAGAAAGAAGAAGAGCCTTGGAATGTTTCCACACTACACTGTTATACTGCTATTATTCCACTTTCAACATCCTGTGGAATCCATAGGGAAGAGAGTTCTTTGGCTTTAGTAAACTACAAATCTCCAAATTCCACAGGATGTTGAAAGTGGAATAATAGCACTATAAGAGTATAGTGTGGAAAGGCTCTTGGAGACAGTGTTTTATCCATAACATTTTGCAGCCATCCACATGTCTGCTACATTATTGGATGTAGTCTGGGAGCAGCAAGGCTGAAATGCCTTCATGCAAGATAGAAACTGAGACCTGAAGGTTAGTGAGGCCAGCAGCAATTCCCTATAACATTGTTGTGATGGGCTTCTGTATCACCAAGAGTGGCTCTACATACTCCTGGGGTGATTTGGCAGGAAATTCTCTGGATGCAATGTGACAGTCACCCTGCACTGGCCATTTTGGTTATTAAAAAAAAAAAAACAACCTCTACAAACATTTTGGTTATACAAAACCCACTCTGTGACCTGCCACCGAACTAAGGACCAGGCAGGTAAACCCAGAGACCTGTTACAGCCCTTACCAACCTTCAGGATCCTAGAGAACAGTTACAATGAATTTTAGAACTGATCTACCAAAATCAGATGGACAGATCTTCATCTTAGTGGTGGCATACCTGTTGAATAAGAAAGCTCACTTTGTAACCTGTGTGGGAATTCCCACAGCCAAGGATACTGCTCAGATGTTTATCCAGCAGGTCTTCTGGCACCATGGCCTTCCAGAGGCTATCATGCCTTATTTGGGACCTCAGTTCACTGTGTGGTTTTGACAGAGTCTGCTTCAACAACTGGACACCAAACCTTACTTCTTTTATACAATATTGGAGTCAGTACATCAGGGAGAAACACCACCACCAGCACTCCAAAGAAGAGAGATTTGTAGCTGTTTCATTACCACTTGCTGTGGCTTTTCTTTTCTCAGATCTCCTGCCTGCCTGCCTGCCTACTGAGAAACCTATCTACATACCTGCAGAATCAGGCTCCAGGCTTCCTCATCATTAAGCCAGCAGCTAATGAACCAGAGTTTACCTATGCCCCTGCCTGAAAGAGGATATAAGGGACTACCTGGATGGCCTGAGGAAATAGGAGTATCACTACTTCAGAGAAGGGGAGTTTGTAGTTGTGCCCATCATCTTTTTGCAAAGAGAGACCAAAACTGAAAAAGGAGAGCCAATGTTGCCATCTTAAAGTAGTATGGAAGAAGTGCTGGGAAGCTGTTTTTAGATGCAGTGCTGTAGCCTTTTGAAGCAACTACTCTGAGTTAGATACTCAAGTGCCCATTGAAGTGGAGAGGTTGAGATGTTGCTTTCTTTGTTTCCCCTGTGCTGGAATGGCTAACAGCTGCTGAAGGAGGTGTGAGTGAAGAGTGGGAAATGAGGCAGAGCAGTGTTTGTAGAGTTGGATTGTTGTTGTGTGTCTTCAAGTTGCTTCTGACTTATGGCAATCCTAAGGTGAACCTATTATGGGTTTTCTGGGTGAGAGACTGTGTGACATGCCCAAGGTTTCTGAGCAGGGAATTGAAATCTGATCTCCAGGATCATAGTCCAGTGCTCAAAGCAGTACACCATGTTGGCTTTCTGGTTGATTTAGGCACTGTTATTAGTGAGGACATAGAAGGGCAAAATTCAGAGTGAACATGAAGAAGCCTGGACTAATACCTGTGTCACAGTGAGAACGTGAAGGCAATGTTGATTAGAGAAGGGGGACTCTGAAAGCGGACCCACCTTTCAACAGAAACAAGTAGAGCATTTGCTCCCATTATTAGAGGAAAGTGACTTCTCTAAAAAGGAAATAACCCACAGTGGAGTTTACATTGGAGATTTGGAAATATCGGATCTAGTTATTAACCACCCAGAAAACCGTGATGATGATTAGAGAAGAGCAAGGTCTGTTTGGGAACCTTACTCTTCTCATTCCTAGGATACTCCTCCCTAGACGTTTTACACCCAATTTAGTGGTACTCATGTGAGTGAAACCTGTGAATATAGTGATGAGCATGTAAAGAATGATTTTGGGCATAATGCAACATCACATGAGTATCTCTTAGCATTCGGTTGAGCAGACGTAGCTTATACACCTGAATTTCAGAAAGAAAGCCCAGTTATTCTTTCTAGAATTACGTACTGTACTGCTGTCTGTAGTTTCAAGGATGGAAGGTGAGGGAGCTACCGCAGTCACCTATAACACTTGTGGCATGTTCCTTTTCTTGCCACAAGATGTTCTCAGGTACACCTGCACCAAGTGCAAGCTGGTCACCTTCTTGGAGGAGAAGGTTTGCCAGCTGGAGGCACGAGTTTCTGATCTTCATCTTATTAGGGAAGGGGAGGAGTTTTTGGATAGGGCAGAGAAGACCTACCGGAAGACCAAACACACAGAGGAGCTGCCAGATCAGCAAGTCAGCACACTGTGCCAGAAAACGGAGGCTTGGGCAAATGCCACACATAGAATCATTGAATCATAGAAATGTAGAGTTGGAAGAGACCACAAGGGCCATCCAGTCCAACCCCCTGCTATGCAGGAACACCCTCAAAGCATTCCCGACAGATGGCCATCCAGCCTCTGCTTAAAAACCTCCAAGGAAGGAGACTCCACTACACTCCGAGGCAGCAGATTCCACTGCCGGACAGCCCTGACTGTCAGGAAGTTCTTTCTGAGGTTCAGGTGGAATCTCCTTTCCTGCAGCTTGAATCCATTGCTCCTTGTCCTGGTCTCTGGAGCAGCAGAAAACAAGCCCTCTCCTTCCTCTACATAGCATCCCTTCAAATATTTAAACATAGCTATCATGTCCCCTCTTAACCTTCTCTTCTGCAGACTAAACATACCCAGCTCTCTAAGTCTATCCTCATAGGGCATGTCTTCCAGGCCTCTCACCATTTTGGTCACCCTCTTCTGGACTTGCTCCAGCTTGACCATGTCCTTCTTGAATTAGGGTGCCCAGAACTGGACACAGTATTCAAGATGAGGTCTAACCAAAGCAGAGTAGAGTGGTACCAGTAGCTCCCTTGATCTAGACACCAGACTCCTATTGATGCAGCTGAGAATTACATTGGCTTTCTTGGTTGCCGCATCACACTGCTGACTCATGTTCAGCTTGTGGTCTATGAAGACTCCTAGATCCCTTTCACAGGTACTGCTATTCAGCCACGTGTCCCCCATCCTATATTTCTGTATTCCACACGGAGCAGTAGAAGGACCAGGAAGGCAACAGAGACTCTTAAACTACACAATCGCTTCAAAGTTCTTGGCCTTAAGAACAATGAGGAGCGCCATGCAGAGGGAACAGAATGTCAACAAGAAGGAATCCAACTTCGGCGACTGGAACTAGATCAATGCTCCCAGCCTCAACAGAATGCCCAGGCAGTCCTAGTACAATATGCTCGTCGAGAAGCCCAGGACAAGCCTCATAGGTGGCAAGTTCTGGTTGTTGGGGACTCTCTGCTCAGAGGAACCGAAACGGCAATTTGAAACCGGACAAGCTCAAGCGAGATGTCTGCTGTCTTCCTGGGGCCAGGATCAACCACGTAACAGAGAGGTTAACCAGGCTGGTCAAACCCACTGACCATAAGCCCCTCATTTTGGTTCATGTCGGAACAAATGACACTGCGAGGAGCAGTTTTTACCACATTGCAAAGGACTATGAGCTTATGGGGACGAAGCTTAAGGGCCTTGGTGCGCAGGTGGTCATTTTGTCTCTCCTCCCTGTTCAAGGATATGGCACATATAGGGAAAGGGCAATAGCAGAGATCAACAACTGGCCTCACATGTGGTGCCACCGGCAACAGTTTGGGTTTTTGGAACATGGCCTGAATTTCCATGAACGTGGGCTTCTGGCAAGGGATGGGCTGCACCTCACGAAACTTGGCAGGAATGTTTTTGCAAACAGTCTCGCAAGGAGGATTAAGAGGTCTTTAAACTAAGTTCCACTGGGGAGAGAGACAATATTATTCAGGGCAAGGACTCAGCGAGCACAGAGGGAAAAGGCCCAAATGATACTGGACAAGTAGTACAATGGCGGGAGGAGTAGAAACAGTAGTACAGGACTTGCAGGAAGGGCCCGGGGACTTAAGTGTCTCTACACTAATGCATGGAGTATGGGAAACAAGCAGGATGAACTTGAACTCCTAGTACAACAAAATAAATACAATTTGATAGGCATCACTGAGACCTGGTGGGATGAGTCTCATGACTGGAACATAGGAATAGAGGGGTATAGCCTATTTTGTAAAAATAGACCAAACAAGAAAGAAGGAGGAGTAGCTTTGTATGTCAAGGATGTTTTCACCTGTGAAGAGATCTGTGACTTAAACCCAGAAAGCCAGGTCGAGAGCATTTGGGTAAGAATTAAGGGAGCGAGAAACAATAGGGATATTCTGGTGGGGGTTTACTACAGACCTTCAACCCAGGCTGAGGACTTTGATGACGCCTTCCTCAACCAAATGACTGCACATTCAAGAAGGAGAGATACAGTAATAATAGGAGATTTCAATTACCCTGATATATGCTGGCAGTCAAATTTAATTATCCGGATATATGCTGGCAGTCAAATTCTGCCAAGACAGAAGGGCCAGCAAGTTCTGTAAACTTAAGGAGCTGCTGGCTGGAATTCCGTGGTCAAGAACAGTGAAAGGGAAAGGAGTTCAGGAGGCATCGGAGTTCCTTAACAAGGAGATGAAACCAGAATGGTTGACTAAAGAACTCTCAGATGAGCTAAGTGTTAAAAGAAACATGTATAGGAAATGGAAGAAGGGGGAAACCACCAAAGAGGAATTTAAGCAAGTAGCCTAGAGATGTAGGGAGGAGGTCAGAAAGGCTAAAGCACAGAACAAACTTAGGCTGGCCAGAGACATTAAAAACAATAAAAAGGGCTTTTTTAAATATGTCCACAGCAAAAGGAAAAAGAAGGAGACGATAGGGTCACTGCGCAGAGAAGATAGTGAATTGCTCACAGGAGGAAGATAAAAGGCAGAACTACTTAACACCTTCTTTGCCTCAGTTTTTTCCCAGAAGGATACAAGCATTCAACCTAGCAGTTGGGGAGCAGGTGAGGAAGCAGGGGAAATGAGTCACATAATAGGTAGAGAGGTGGTACAGGAATACCTGGCCACACTAGATGAATTTAAGTCTCCAGGGCCAGATGAATTGCATCCTAGGATATTAAAAGAGCTGGCAGAGGTCATTTCGGAACCACTTGCTGTAATCTTTGAGAAATCTTGGAGGACAGGAGAAGTTGTAGCACACTGGAGGAGGGCAAATGTTGTCCCCATCTTCAAGAAGGGAAAAAGAGGACCCAAATAATTATCGCCCAGTCAGCCTGACATCAGTACCCGGAAAGATCCTGGAGCAGATCATTAAGCAGTCAGTTTCTAAACACTTAGAAAGCAACGTGATAATCATGAGAAGTCAACATGGATTTCTCAAAAATAAGTCATGCCAGACTAATCTTATCTCTTTTTATGATTGAGTTACTAGCTTGATAGATGAAGGGAATGCTGTGGATGTAGCATATCTCGATTTCAGTAAGGCCCTTGACAAAGTTCCCCATGACATTCTTGCAATGAAGCTGGGAAAATGCGGGCTGGACAGGGCTACTGTTAGTTGGATTTGTAATTGGTTAACTGACCGAACCCAAAGGGTGATTATGAATGGCTGCTTTTCCTCCTGGAGAGAAGTGACTAGCGGAGTGCCACACGGTTCTGTCCTGGGCCCAGTGCTGTTCAATATTTTTATCAATGACTTGGATGAAGGAATAGAGGGCATGCTCATCAAATTTGCAGATGACACCAAATTGGGAAGGGTTGCTAATATGCCAGAGGACAGGATCAAAATTCAAAATGTCCTGGATAGTTTGGAGAGCTGGGCCAAGGCTAACAAAATGAAATTCAACAGAGAGAAATGTAAGGTCCTACACTTAGGTAGAAAAAATGGAATACAGAAATATAGTTTGGGGGACACGTGGCTGGATAGCAGTATGTGTGAAAGGGATCTAGGAGTCTTCATAGACCACAAGCTGAACGTGAGTCAGCAGTGTGATGCAGCAGCCGAGGAAGCCAATGCAATTCTCGGCTGCATGAATAGGAGTATGGTGTCTAGATCGAGGGAGGTACTGGTACCACTCTATTCTGCTTTGGTTAGACCTCATCTTGAATACTGTGTCCAGTTCTGGGCACCCCAATTCAAGAAGGACGTGGTCAAGCTGGAACAAGTCCAGAGGAGGTCGACCAAAATGGTGAGGGGCTTGGAAGCCATGCCCTATGAGGATAGACTTAGAGAGCTGGCTATATTTAGTCTGCAGAAGAGAAGGTTAAGAGGGGACATGATAGCCATGTTTAAATATTTGAAGGGATGCCATGTAGAGGAAGGAGAGGCCTTGTTTTCTGCTGCTCCGGAGACCAGGACAAGGAGCAATGGATTCAAGCTGCAGGAAAGGAGATTCCACCTGAACCTCTGGAAGAACTTCCTGACAGTCAGGGCTGTCCGACAGTGGAATCTGCTGCCTCGGAGTGTAGTGGAGTCTCCTTCCTTGGAGGTTTTTAAGCAGAGGCTAGATGGCCATCTGTCGGGAGTGCTTTGAGGGTGTTCCTGCATGGCAGGGGGTTGGACTGGATGGCCCGTGCGGTCTCTTCCAACTCTACGATTGTATGATTTATGATTCTATTTTCTGATTAGTTTTCTGGTTGACAAAATCTTTGATAACATTAAGCACTTGGAACAAATAACTTCTGGACTACAGGTTACACTGACTGTGATATGTTTCCTGTTAGAACTTAGAATACTGACTATTCCTCCTGCAGTGAAAGACAGCATTATCAAAGGAAAATTTAAGTTGGTGAGTATCCTCACTATGCCATGTTTTTCCTACATTAACTTGCCAGGAAACATGCCAGTCAGCTGGAATCAAAGTATAATCATTCCTATATTTAAAAAAAAGAGTGATACATCCTCTCCATCAAATCATTTAGCCTGATAAACATAGAGGTAAAAATATGTGCCTGGTATTTGTTAGACAAGGTAGAGTACTCGGCCACAGAAAATAATATTATTAATGGAGCAAAGGAAGGATTCAGGAATGAATATTCTACCTTGGATGACTGATTTGTGCTGAACCATCTAGTATATAAATACAACATAGGGAATGCCATCTTTGCACAGCATTTGTTGATTTAAAAGCTGCTTTTGATAATATTGATGGTGAACTTTTGTGGCTCAGGCTACCTAATCCCAATCACCTTTTGTTTCTTACTAGAGCACTTTACTCTGATACATCCCTGAAGGTGAGATTGTCCCAACTGGGATCTCTTATGGAATCTATTTCAACAGGCAGAGGGGTAAAACAGGGTTACATATTGGCACCTTTTCTCTTTAACTTTTTCATTAGTGATGCTGTGTATCACATGAATAATGATAATGCTTCTACATGCAGATGACATAGTACTTCTTTCTTATAATCAAACTGGACTTAAAAGAGTCCTGGTTAATTTGAACGTATATTGTTCAGCCACCAAATTGACAATTAATTGTGCTAAAACCAAAGTCGTAGTTCTCAGAGGCAGAACTAAGAAGCAGAATTGGCATATTGGGCAAAATAAGATGGAAGAGATGACTTTGTATCATTACATGGGTATATTATTTGCTGCTTCTGGCTCATGGCATGTGTATGTCAGAGCTGAAAAACTTAAGGCAGAGCGGCACACAAGTACAATTCTTAAGTTTAGGTATATCACAGGTGCCAGGCTGATTTGTCCCCAGTTTGCATTTAATTAAGCAGAAGCCCCAGCTACAGGTGTTGTGTGGATCTGAGATTTGGACCTTTCCATTTGCTGCAGACTTGGGTGGCATCCAGAATAGAATTTTAAGACCTGTCTTGAGTACTCCAAGATACACCCTAGTAAACAACTTGCAGCTGGAAATGGACTCACAGCCTGACACATAAAGATCTGTCTGGTTTTAATTTTTGGTTAAGACTGAAATGAATGAATGAAAGTTATATTGTAGTGATATATATATAGTGTATGAAAATACTAAAGCACTAGATCAGATAAAAAAATAAGATTAATAATTTTGGCGATTAATCTTGAACATAGTACCTACCAATTATTTCATTGTCAAGAACTGCCTGTAAGGAAGTAAAATTTTGTTTAGCTAACAACTAATAAGGGCGTGTAAAATGGCAACAGTTAGGACTAAAACAAAACTCCAAAATTTGACAAGAAGCTCCCAACCTGAACCAATGACTTCTTCAACACATGCTTCTACAATGGAATCACTAATGCTCAATGAAATGAAGAAATTTACAGAAAACAATGTTTATAGAAAACATTACTCAAAAACTCAAAAAAACCCAGGCAGAAATGAAGGCAGACCTGAAAAGAGAAATGTGTTCCCTAAAAGAAGAATTTGAAATGATGAGAGCAGAAATAAAGAGAATAGACACTAAACTTCAAGAATTTGAGGACAAAGTTCAAGAGGTCGAAGAAGTTAAAACAGATATTAAAGAGATACAAGTTCAGCTACATCATACGAATAATATATTTGAATGCAGATACAGACAAAAATGTTTGAAACTGAGAGGACTCCAGGAGAAAAAAATTAGAAAATTTAGAAGAATGGGTGATACCAGAACTGGTGCAATTCTTAGGATGGCCAGTGGAACAACTGGACCTAGAAATAGATCGGATTTATCGTGTTAATTCCCCTATATCCCGGAGGAATAAACTACCCCCAGATATTGCAGTGTATTTTTTAAGACAACGTGTCAAAGATTTGATAGTATAAAAGAGCTACATTGAAAGATTAGTGATCGAAAAACAAGAGATCTAGATCTATAAAGATGTTCCTGACCAGATCCTGCAAATTAGAAAAGGGTATACTCCCCTAACGCAGATGCTCAGGAAAGCAGGTATTAACTACAAGTGGGGAAATCCTGAAGGTTTGTCATTCTTTTTTAAACGGAAGTGAATTACTATAACATCTAGGAAACAGGCAAAGGAATTTATTGAAGAAAATCAAGAGGCTTTAAGGAAAGAAATTAGAAGGAATGATGAAGAAGATAAATCAAGAGCAATTACAACATAGAGGAAGACAGACATGAAGATTTTTTAGGACTCACCAAGCAAATACCAGACCAGAAGAAGAATTAGAAGAAGTAGAAGAAGATTCAGCCAAAGAGGACCAAAAGGAACAGGTAGAGCAAGAGGAAGAAGAAAGAAGAGAAGAAAAAGACACAGCATCTAAAGACACACAGATATCTAACCTAGATGATCAAGATGAAGAAGAACAAAGAGAGACAGAACAGACTGCCTCAGCTATAGAACAGGCAGAGGAGACACTGGAAGAGATTAACGATGAGGAATCTTAAAATCATAAGCTGGAATGTTCGTGGACTGAACTGGCTGGTGAAGAAGAAGAAGGTGATATTTCATTACCTGGAAAAAGGGAAATACGACGTGCTTTGCTTACAAGAATCTCATATTAGAAAGACTGATGTTGATTACCTACTTAATCCCAAATTAGGCCAATGTTTTATCTCAGCCTACAAGAAGAAGAAGAGAGGGGTAATGATGTATGTTAATAGTCATCTATCCCCTAAAGAGATTTTTTCTGATGAATCTGGATATTTTATAGGCGTGGAAATCAGATTGGGAGACTCGAAGATACTGCTGATTGGAGTTTATACCCTGAATGTGAACAAATCTCAGTTTTTTGGCAGACTTTTTGCTACTATTGAGGACCATGATTATGGGAAAATCTTGTTGATGGGAGATTGGAATGCAGTATTAGATCCAACTATGGACAGAAAATCAGTAAAAGAGATTAAAAGAGCACAAGGAAAACTGCCTAAAAACTTCTTAAATTATATAAAGGAGTATACATTGATTGATGCTTGGAGATATAAAAAAGGATCCAAAAAAGACTTCACTTATTTTTCAGACAGGCACAAGTCATGGTCAAGAATTGACATGTTCTTTGCTTCCAAAGATCTAACAAGAAGTCCAAAAAGCTGACATTCTCCCTCAATTTCTATCAGATCATAACCCAATTTTGATAGCTTTGAAAAAGCCAAAAGCTGAATACATGTGGAGATTAAATGAGAATATCTTGAAAAATAATAATGTTGTTAAACAACTTAGGCAGCGAATTTATATTTCCAAGAAAACATAAACAAGGAAACTTCCATGAACACTGTCTGGGATGTGGCTAAGGCAGTTTTCCGAGGCTTGGTCATATCTCAAGAAGCCCAAATTAAAAAGAAACAGTGAGTGAAAGAAGCTCAAATAGTTAATTTATTGAAAGAGAAAGAAGATGAACTTAAAATGAGACCAAATAATGATAGAATTCTTAAAGAGATTAAAAGTCTCCAAAACAACATGCAATCCAGTTAGAATCACAGTTGGACAGAAAAATGTCATATATGAAACAACATTACTTTGAGTCAGCTAATAAACCTGGTAGATGGTTAGCATGTAAATTGAGAAAAGATAAAGAAAAAGAATGATTACAGAAGTAAGAATTGAAGATAAAATGATACAACAAGAAGAATTAAAATGAGCCTTTCATCAGTATTTTTCAAACCTCTGTGCAGATGGTATAAAGCATGATGCTTCTCAAAGAATCAAAGATTATCTAAAAGAAATTAATATACCACAACTAACAGAAGAACAAGTAGACCAACTCAATAGACCAATCATCTTAAACGAAATCTCTGAAACAATAAAAAAATTGAAACCAGGGAAAGCTCCAGGTCCAGATGGCTTTTCGGCTACTTTTTATAAAGTTTTTGAAAAGGAGCTGATATACCCCCTACATGAAATTATAAATTGACTGATGATGGGAGAAATTCCTGAGTCATGGAAGTCTGTGAATGTGACTTTGATCCCTAAAGAAGGGAAAGATTCTAAATTATTGTCAAGCTACAGGCCAATCTCTCTGCTTAATGTTGATTATGAGATATTTAAGAAGATCCTTGCAGAGAGGCTAAAAAGAATACTATCAGACTGGATCCAGAAGATCAGACTGTTTTTTTACTGGGTCGTCATCTAAAAGATAATATTAGAATTATCTTGAATGTAATCCACCATGTTGAATCTTACAAAAAGAAGAAACTAGGCTTAATCTTCCTTCATGCGGGAAAAGCGTTTGATAACTTTTCTTGGCAGTTTTTATTGGCAGTCCTTCAAAAAATCAACTGTGGTAAAAATTTCCTAAATTGGATAAAAACATTATACTCTGACCAACATGCTCAAATAATTATTAACTCTGAAAAAACCAAAGCTTGCTAGATTAGAAGAGGTACTAGAGAGGGCTGCCCTCTTTTACTGTTACTTTTTCTAATTATCATAGAAGACCTTTGATTCAAATAAAACAAAACGCTATAGGGGTTAAGATTGAGAAAGCCTAAGTTAAAGTATGAGCATATGCTGATGATCTTGTTATAATAATAGAAGACTCACTGTGTTCTTTGGATATTTTAAATCAGATGCTAGAAGGTTTTGGGGACTTACCTGGTTTCAAAATTAATCAAGAGAAAACAGACCTGTTAACCAAAAATATGACTTCAGCAAAATTAAATTTAGAATAGAAAAGATTAAATATCTGGGAATTTGGCTAACAAAGAAAAAGCCAGACTTTTTTCTTAATAATTACTACAAGAGCTGGAAAGAGGTCAAAAAAGAGATCAAATCCTGGGGGAAATCAAAGCTCTCCCTTTTGGGAAAAATTTTGGCAATCAAAATGATGTTACTACCTCAAATCAATGTTCTATTCCAGAACTTACCACTAATAATAAAGGCTGATGTCTTCAAACAATGGAAAAAAGAGATGACTAACTTTATTTGTACTGGGAAGAAACCCCAAATCAAATGGACTTCCATGACGCATGTTAGAGAAAGATGGGACGGTCTCCCAGATCTCAAGCTCTACCTACATGCTAATATTATATGCTGGATAACAGATTGGATAGGATTAGAACATAGCAAAATTCTGCTCTTTGAAAGAGCAGGTATTGATAATGGATTGCATTTTTATTTATGGAACTCTAAAAAAACAGCCACAGAAAGAATTTTTTGAACATCCCATAAGGAAAATTTTATACTTTTCATTGAAAAAGTTCAAATAACGGTTATGCCCCAAGTTCCCACTATGGATATCTCAAATAGAAGCTTTTCACAGAGATGAGCTTAAAATACAGAGATGGTGGACCTATAAAGAACTGGTAAAATTTGAAGACAGCATGCTGATGTTTAAAAAAAGAGAGGACCTTTTGCAGGAGGGGTTTGATTTTCCATGGTTCCTTTATGCCTACCTGCTCTCTAGATTCAAGAAGGTATAAGGCCCCGCTTTGGGGGTCCCCAATACCAGTATGGTTTGGATGGCCACCATACCTAATTGGCATCATATGTAATTGGCAACACATTTTATTGTCTCTGATATCAAATTCAAGCCTGAACGGTGACAGAGGTCAAACCAAGCAAAGGAAAGAATTTGACTGTAAATGTGAGAAGCATAGGTCAACTCCAAAATTCCTCCAGGTAAGACTGAGTCATTTGTCAGGCAAATACACACCATTCCTGTGGATAATAGACTTAAATAGAAGCTGGAATTTTCCAGGGAATCCAACTGTGAGGAGCCCACCAGGACACTGATTGACAGATATCCATCCCTTGTACACCTGAATTCTTTCTTCTGTCCTCACAGCACCCACAATAGACAGCTATTACAACATTCATCATGTCTTTGTCAATCAAAGCACTAAACCCATCAACAGGCAAAAGACCCATTGTCCACAACAGGTTCCCTTTATCTTGCATCTGGAACCTTCACAGCCACAAGCTATCTTCAGGGTACAAATACCTCTGGTTTGAGGATACCCAGTGCAGTCTCTTGAAGATCTACCCATCACTCTGTCCGTCTGGCTCCTGAATAAGAACTGCCCTGAGGTCCTACCTAAGCCAAAATACATTTCTACTCTTCACTACTCTTCTGGACTGGTAATTATAAATCCCCCCAAATCCTTCAGCTTCTCTATAATTTTTCCTCCCTTTCTCTTTCAGCTAGCTCTTGTGTGAATGTATGATTGTGTGTATCTGGTGTGCATGCATGAGTGAATTCCACTCAATAAAATCATTTTATTAGACAGTTTTGCTTGGTTTTTGGCTTGGCCTGACCTCGTAAAAAATGGGTTTAAAGATCTCGCTAGGTTACCCTGCCTCTTGTAGTGCTGCAGCTTGTGCTCTGGCTAATTCCCATTCCCCAGTATTTGGATCACATTGAGGACAGGACCCCAGAAATCAGGGTAGCAAAGGATTGTAGTGAAAGGAATATAAATAATGGAAAGACAGATTTAAATGTTATTTTGGATGGAGGAGATAAACAGTTGACTTCAAAATTTTATAAATTATTACTAAAATGGATCTTGAGCAGGAGACAATTAAAAATATGATGGTCAAATGGGCCCAGAATGTTGGGCATCCAATTGAATTACAAAATTGGGAACAAACATGGAAGAACTTGATTTTTACAAGATGTCAAACATTTAAAGAAAATTATTACAAAATGTTCAATAGATGCTACCTAACACCAATAAAACCTGCAAAGATCTACAAAGGGAACAATGATAAATGTTGGAAATGTAAGGCTGAAAAAGGAACATTTTTTCACTGTTGGTGGGATTGTAAAAAAGCCAAAACATATTGGAAAAACATCCATATAGAGATTTTGAAAGTGTTAAACACAAATTTCCCCATGCTACCTGAAAGTTATTTGCTGAACATGGTTGAGCTAATTGAGAGATTTATTGGGAGGCATAACAGACATTTTTTTATATATATTTGATAACTAAAGCCATTATTATTTGCTGGAGACTGGAAAAAAGAGAAAGTGCTGCAAATAGATGAATGGTTGTATGAGATATATGATTTGATGCAAATAGATAAACTTACTATTTTGCTGAAAGATAAATCTTTGAATAGATATCAAGAAGAATGGGGAGAAGTTTGTAACTATTTGGAAAAGAGATGGGGGGCTTTGTCAGTAATTGCGTTGAGAGATTGGGGATTGTTATTATGCTGGAGTCTGGACCACAGAGAGTACTTCATCTCGTTTTATCCTATTCATTTTCTATTGGTACTGGGGATATTTATCAATGAGAAATTGATAGTTGTATCTGATTGTATGTAATTCTATTAGATTCTATTGATTTTTTCCCCCCTTTTTCTTGTCTGTTTGGTGCTGTTTGTAGTCTGAGAACAAAATAAAAACACAACTCTCAAAAAAAAAAAGACTGAAATGAGTGCTAGAGAACTGCCTATCAAAACTTTATTTTTGAGCGCAACTGGCTCTTACCTCCCCAAAATAAAAATCCTAGTATCAAAATATCACCTATATTCTTCATAAATTTAACTTTTCAGAAATTTATTTTTCCCAGAAAAGATTTTAGTCTTACTAGAAGAACTGTAATTTTTTTAATGGTACCAGCTAAAGCCCATGTAAGTTATTGTAAGGCATTCCCAAAAGACTGATATCTCACTGCCCCATGCCTTTATTTTCTATATTTTAATTCTTATTAGTAAGTTTTAGTATTAGAAATGATGTTGGAAATTCTATGTTATATTTTAATTTTGTTATTTGTTATTTGCATCTATGATTATAAGCAATTAAAACCTGAACCGAATTACATTGCAAATCATCCTCAAACTGATGGCCAGATGGAATGCAAAACACCATGGCATCTTAGAGTAGTACGTGTTTTACAAACTCCCAGCCTATAACTGGCTTGAATTATCGCCACAAGCTGAGTTTGCATATGACAATATCCTGCATACATCTACTCTACAAACCCCTTTTTCACCAACTACAGGTACCATCTACATCTGTTCCTGCCATTGTCTCACAATCTCTAGTCCCCATAACAGATAAGCACCTTCAGGAGTTGCAAGTGGCTCAGTATGAGAGCGCCTGGACATGGCCAAGCAGACACCACGAAGCAACTGGGACCTACCCTCTAGGTAGGATACAAGGTCTAGCTATCAACTTGCCACTTGCCTAAATAGCAATTCTGCTAGAAATTGTATGCTTGGTTGATAAATCATTACAGCACAGGTTAATCCTGTTGCTGTCCAGCTGCAGCTGCCCATGTTCCTCTGTGCATGGTGGATCTGTTTGCCTCTTCAACTAACAAGAAGGTCAAGAGGCTCTTCTCCAGATACAAGTCCCCCAGGGTAGAAGAGGTAGATGCTCTGTCAGCCTTCCAACTGAAGGGTCTCTACTACGCCTTTCCCCCAAACAGCACTACTGAGAAGAACTCTAAAAAGAAGGGAAAAGACATTAGTTCTTATGATTCCCCTCACCAGCTGAGAAGGTTCTTCGACCTGGTGAATCTCACAGTGGACAGCCTTCTGCCCCTTTCCCAGAATCTCTTCCATGCAGGCAGCAATGAGCCATACAGATTTGGGCTGCTCAGGTTCACATGTTGAAGTTCAGTAGACCAAGTATGCCAAGATAAGGTATGTCCCTGCAGTGACAGATACCTTTCTTATTTCCTGCATGGCTTCAGCTAACAGGGTCTGGTGGTCTCTCAGTAGGAGGAAAGGATATCCTCTCCCCCTACCATTTAGTCTCCATTCTGATTCTTCCCTTCTTGCAAGATGGGTTAGATCAGTAGTTTCCAGACTTTGGTCCACCAGCCATTTTTGGATTTCAGTACCCAGAATTCCTGATTGTTAGCCAAGCTGGCTGGAAGTTCTGGGAATTTAAGGGCGTAGGCCTAGCTTTCTAAAGTGCCAGGTCTCATCAATCTTTGCCACAATCAAAGGTATCCCCATATAAAATACTTCCTTAGAGGAGCATCTCTACTGAAGCCTCCAGTTATTTCAAAGATTCTCTTCATGGGAGCTCAACACAGTTCTGAAGGCCCTGACTAAGCTCCCCTTCAAACCCCTTTTCTCAGTGCATCTCAGGTTTGTTACGTGAAAGATCCTATTCCTAGTTGCTTTTATACTGGTAACTGCAGAAAGTCAGAGCTGGACACTTTATCTGCTAGGCTAGAACTGTGCCAACTGCTCCCAGACTTAGTTCCCCTAATCCTGGACCTTCCTTTTATCCCTAAAGTGAACTCAGTCTTCCACAGAGCCCAGGAGCTGAGTCTCCAGTTCTTCTGTTCCAGACAAGAAATATTTCTATGTGGCACAAGCCAGACCTGAAAAGAACAGTTAAATGCACAAAGCCCTTCCATGCTTCAGATTCGCCATTCATCTCTTTCCAGGCAGCGTCTAAGAGATTGAAGGTCTCTAAGAGCACTCTTGTCAGAGGGATCAGGGACTGCATAAAAACATGCTATGAATGCTCCAGGCAACTGGTTCCACAGGGCATGATGGTTCACTCCATCAGAAACACAGCTACCTTGGCTGCCTTAGAATCATAGAATCATAGAAATGTAGAGTTGGAAGAGACCACACGGGCCATCCAGTCCAACCCCCTGCCATGCAGGAACACCCTCAAAGCACTCCCGACAGATGAGCATGCCCTCTATTCCTTCATCCAAGTCGTTGATAAAAATATTGAACAGCACTGGGCCCAGGACAGAACCCTGTGGCACCCCGTTAGTCACTTTTCTCCAGGAGGAAAAGCAGCCATTCGTGATCACCCTTTGGGTTCGGTCGGTCAACCAATTACAAATCCAACTAACAGTAGCCCTGTCCAGCCCACATTTTACTAGCTTCTTTGCAAGAATGTCATGGGGAACTTTGTCAAAGGCCTTACTGAAATCGAGGTATGCTACATCCACAGCATTCCCTTCATCTATCAAGCTAGTAACTCTATCATAAAAAGAGATAAGATTAGTCTAGCATGACTTATTTTTGAGAAATCCAAAATCCATGCCTTCATGAATAAAGAGTTCCCCCAGGGGACATTTGTAGATGAAACCTGAAAAACCTTTTGCAGTTTTGTCAAGCAATATGAATTAGACAAATTTACCTTTGGCTGCCAGGTGCTTCAGCAAGTGGACCTTAGGAACTGTGACTCCCAGAAATTGCAGGGCTCAGCCATTGCCAGGCCCACAAATCACTGTGAGTGCTGTTGTACCCTGCTGCAATATGTTCTCTTCCTACTGCCAGAGAAAGTAACATTCGCATTTAACATTCTTTTCAGTGAAAAGAAGACATAGGCCCTTTCCACACGGGGGACGGGGGAACGGGGCAGCGCACGCAGGGACGGATCTTACCTGAAAACGAGTTGCTCCATCCCTGCGGGGAGCGCGCGTTCGCCGCTCCACACGCTGGCGAGTTTCGGCGGCGTTTGGCGGCGCCCAAAATGGCGGCCGGCGACTTCCGGCGGCGCTCCGCCAATCAGGGCAGCGCGCCAGCCGGAAGCCCGCCCCCAGGCAGCTCTGCAGGGACGCGCTAGCGCGTCCCTGCAGCTTCACACGGGGCGCTGCAACAGGTTAGCGCGCTCGCGTTTCGTAAAAACCACATAAAATGTGGTTTTTAAAAAACGCGCCGCGCCACCCCTTGCGGCCGCGCTAGCGCGGTTTGAGGTGTGGAACCTCCACTATTCAAACCGCTCTAGCGCGCTCCATGGTGTGGACAACCTCCGGATGAGGTCGCCCTAAGCCGTTTTTTTTACCCCGTGTGGAAAGGGCCATAGTGGCTCTCTTAACTGTACCAGGAAGTTGCCTTTTCCAAAAGAAGTGAGGTGAAGCCCCCAGATCCTATCTCATCACCCTGCCCTCTAACCTTGCTTGTATTTTCCAAGTTTATTCTGTTTTTCTTGTTTTTATATGTAGATAGTTTGGCAGTTTTTGAAAAGGTAAAAGAAAAGTGCTTCTCTTCAGCTTGCTACAAGACCGGGTGTGCATGATTGTCCTCTCACTAAAGGGAGAAAGCAACCTTTCCTCTGTTGGTTAAGAGCTTGCCTGTTGGAGTAGGGTGGGTGATATCTGCCTTAGTATGTTCTCTGCCCACTATGCAGAATCACTTTCTCGCAGCCAATGTTTATTTCTTCTTCACGCCAACAGTTCTGAATTTAAATTGACTAGTTCACTAGTCAGATTCGCAGTGGCTTTCAGGGGTCTCAGGCTTATCTGTTCCCTTGAGTGGAAGTGCAAGAGAGTAAACTTGGGACTTTCACTAAACAAAGTGAATTGTCATTTTGTCTCTTCTCCCAGGGGAATGGGAGAAATGCCAGCAGACTGGGGAAGGGCAAATGTTGTCCCTATTGTCATAAAGGGTCAGGGAGAGGACCCAAACAATTACCTCCCAGTCAACCTGACATCAATTGCAGGAAATAGCAGGAAAGATTCTAGAGCAGATCATTCAATAAGACAGTCTATAAGCTCTTGGAAAGGAATGCTATGATCACTAAAAATCAACATGGTTTACCAAAAGGAAGTCATGCCAGATTAATCTTACCTCTTTTTTGATAGTTAATAGCTTGATGAAGGGAGTGCTGTGGATGTAGCCTATCTTGATTTCAGTAAGGTCTTTGACAAGCTCTCTCATGATATTCTTGCAATCAGGCTAGTAAAAACGTGGGCTAGAAAATACTACTGTCAGGTGAATTTGTAATTGGTTGACTGGCTGACATATGAATGAAAAAGCAAGCTTGTTTTCTGCTGCTCCAGAGGCTAGAACGTGGAGCAGTGGCTTCAACTTCAGGAAAGAGATTTCCTCTAAGCATTAGGAAGGTGGTGAGAGCAGTACCACAGTGGAATATGCTACCTTGGATCTCCCTCTTTGGAGGTTTTTAAATAGAGGCTGCATGACCATGTGTTGGACATACTTTGATTATGTATCCCTGCGTGTCAGGGGGCTGGACTTGATGATCCTTCTGGTCTCTTCCAGCTCTACGATTCTATTATTCTATATGGGTAGTTAAATAAAGAGATGCTGAACAATTTCCTTTAGTGCCTATTTTGAGACAATTAACTTTGTATGTACTTCTTTGGCTAGCCACAGAATGAAACACAACTGTGCTTCAGGCTATGCAGTTTTGCAGATTTAACTGTGTAGTTCTCAGCTCAGAAGATGTGTACAACAAGAAATATTTAGAGGAAAACATAGCAAAAGATACATATTGGGGGGAAATTAAGAGTGCATATTTTAAATGGAAATACATACAGCTTGTCCAAAGAATTGCTTTTTAAAAAATTTCAAAAAGTGAAATGGAACAGACCTGGGACTGAATACACAAGAAACTGAAAGACTCAGTAGACTTTTCACCTACTCCTAAGTGTGTATGGAGACAAGCAGTTTGGTTTACTTTTTGATGTAAGTAAACTCACCCAATTTACATTCTGCAAATATAGACATTATCTAGAATGCAGTTGTATTCTGAAATCCACACATTTCTAAATATTGCAATCAAGTTTATAAATTTAACAGACTCCTTTTTAACTGGTACAAACTTGAAGCAACTAAAGCTTCGAATATTAGTTTTTTTAGAAATAATTAATGCTGAAACATAGAAGGGGAAAATTATTTCAGTTGTATGTGGACTTCAATTAATTGTTACTGGTAAATATATAGCTTATGCCTGAATCCAATTGCTAGTCTCAAATAGCAGCTCAGTTTTAGGGTTCTAAAACTGTTCCTTTCCAAATGGAAATTGGTAACTACCGTAATTTTCCTAAATCTGTCAAAATAAGCATGATTTGATTTAATATTCCAAATCCATCATGGTCTGAAGTACACCTCTATTTTTTTATCCTCCCAACCTTGTCTCTTGATATTGTACATCTTCTGTCTGCTAGCAGAAGACAGCTCAAATACTGTTCAATTCTAGCACCTGCACACAGTAGCAGAATGATACTGTGTTTCTCCCCTATCTTGCAATACACCCTGTAGGGATGGGCCTTTGATTTATTACAGCGGGTTCATCTTACATTCTTTCCGCTCTTGTTGTTTTTAAATCCACTTGTTATGAAAAGCTGATACTTCTCTTTCTGTGCACATAATCTTTATATATATGTATCTATGCATATTCATTGCGTATTCATGTTCTTAATGATTAACTTATTTAAAGGGAACTCGAAGAGGAGCATGAGAAATCTAATGTGGCTTTTGGTACAAGCTGTAGGGAAGGAGGAAGAAATCTCCTGTTCATATATGTAAGCGACTGGGTTGCTATCATGTGAATTCCCAAGAAAAGCCATAAACTAGCAAAGATTTTTGTTTCTGAGAATGTATTTCCGTTGCAAAATCTACATATATTCCTGCTTCCCAGCTTTTTTCACTTAGCTTATGTTGTCCATTTTTCCCCATGTATGTTCTATAACAATTATTTAAAGTCTCTTGAATGTAGGAAACATGCATGATGAGGACACTGGGTTAAGGAAAAAATTGGATTTGGAGATGCTGAAGAAAGCATGCTGAATGAGATCAGTGATCTTCCAAATTTAGACTCCCCCCTGCAAATCTGGATTCAATGAAGTTATAATTTATGACAAAATGGGTGGGTCCTGCTTCCTCTTGAACTATTCAAAGAACACGCAACTCCCATTTGGAGCTTTTTTTTTTTAAAACTCAGAAGTCTACTGGCACATTGCTAAAGCTTACTGCATAATCTGCATAATCTGCCACATCACAAAGATCTGGTGCTGCTTAATTTCAGGCAGGGAAATGATTCTGAACTGTATTGCTGCAAAAAATGGATCTGTTGCCAGAGATGTAGCTAGTGTTGCATTGTGGTCATTTTAATAAAATCTGACTTTGTCCTCCCCAGTGCCCTGGAAAAAAATGAAATATACATTCTTTTCTGTTTCTTCCAGTTTTTTTCTGTTTTATGCAATCGTGTTTTCTTTTAATAATTGAAGCAATAGCATTGTAACTTGTCACCAAGAGGACACAGTATATATTCCCACTCAGTTTCACTGCTTCCTTCACAATCAGCAAGCCTTCCTGGAGCTTCCTGTGCATTGTAGAAACCTGTTCCAGAGGGCTGGGAAACCCACCTTGATTAGGTTTGGAGCAACATGTATGACTGTATTGAGAAAGTGAGGAGAAGAAGGCCCTGATTTTGCTGATATTGCCTATAAAAGTACACTATGCTTTTGTCCTTATCCCAGTGTTTCATCAGAGAGTGCATGGGACTAGTGGGTGTATAACTCCGCCATGAACTCTTAATTCCTGTTACCAAATGTTGATTTTTTTCACTCAAAAGTGAATATATCTTAGCAAAATATATCCTAGCAAAATATATCTTAGCAAAAGTATGCAGCTTTAGGTTAGAAATTTATTATTGCCACTCCAGTGAGCTTTCTCTACTGTCCTTCCCGCACTTCCTTCCTGTCCCCTACCTGCCGTGATCCTTCTTTTCCTTTGTCCTCATAGTTCAGCCTGTTCCAGCTTTATACATATTACAAGCTGTAATGTGTGGACAAAAAAACCACCACCCATCAGTGCTGAGTGCGAAAGGCACACCCAGGCCTCGCACTCAAGGGCTGCCCAGCCTGACATCTCTTTGTGATCAGAACTGAACAGCCAGGGAGATTTCTGAATCAAGCCAGGGCCAGGACAAACGGGTCTGCCTCAGTTCTCCCTCTCTGAGAATGCAGTCCCTTCCTCACTCTTGTCCCCCCTTGGCTTCTTCCTTTCAGGACTCTCCTCCTTTACTGCCTTCCTTAAATCTGCCCTTCTCCCAGATGTAAGGATCAACAGTTATTTATATTTTCCAAGACTGTGGTACTGTTGGCACTAAGGTCAAGATGGTATTATTGGAACGTGTATATTCCAGGATTCAAAATAAGATTCTGGGAGACTGTTATGTGGAACACAGAAATTCAAATATTTATTGTAACACTGTTGCTTAAATTTGTTTTGTGTCTCAATGTTTATAAACAGCACACCATTCTTTTCTCTCTCTCTCTTTCAATTTATTCACTCTCTCTCCTACCCCAGTTTCTCAGTTCTCTCTCCCACAGAGCTCTTCAAATCCCCAAACACACCACAGTTCACACTTCTCTTCAGACATACCCCAAACAGTTAAAATCTGTTATTTTTCCTCTTTGCACCAGCCCCTCCCCGGGGCTATCCAAGGTTCCATTTCACCAGCGAATCAGCCTAAACACTCTCAGTTGCCAAAGAGGCCCCGCTGTCAAGACCCCCTCCCATCAGGTTTGTTGCACAAGCTTTTTCTCTCTTTGCTCTTGGCCTCCTCTCTCCTGACTATTTCTCCATGCTCACTGAGTAACAGGGACTCTTCGTGGTCTTTATGATTCACGTACATGAAGGTATTCTATTCTTGCACAGCTTTGGTTAGAATATTACAAAGCTGAAAAAAGCATCTTGGCCATAGCCCAAAGCCCTTCCATGCATGACTGTGGTGGTACCTCACAAAAACCCAACTGCTTTTCATCTGCCGCAGCTGCTGCGTAGTATTTAGGGACCTTCTGAGATTGTTTTTTCTTTATTCTCTTTCTTATTTCTCACTTCCTCCTAGTGCAAGGGTATCTGGCCTCCAAGCAAAACTTCAAAACGTGTCCACCCTGTAGGGCAAAAGATTAAGCCCTTGCTCCCATTCTGTCTACTAGCACAATGCAGAGGCCTCATTCAGTGTCTGTGGCACTCCCCATCTGCTTTTGGCAATTGACCCTGGGGATCTCTCAGTGCTGTCTTATCTAGTGCTTGACATAACACTGATATCAACCTTGTCTTCAAGACTCAGCAGCCAGGCTTTGCTAGCATCCACCTTATCAATTGTTGTTTAGGCACTGACAGCTTCAGTGGAGACCATTCTTCCCACTCTGGATTGTTACCTTAAAACCTCAGACAAACCAAGTAGATAAGGAAGAAACAAGGGAAAAGAACAGCCAACAGCCTCTATACATTTCCTATGAACAGCAAACAATTGAAAAAGACCAGAACAGCTACAGCAGTGGTTCTCAACCTTCCTAGTGCCGTGACCCTTTAATACAGTTCCTCATGTTGTGGTGACCCCCAACCATAAAATTATTTTTGTTGCTACTTCATAACTGTAATTTTGCTACTGTTATGAATCATAATTTATATATCTGATATTTAGTCCACCATAAATGATATAAAGTTTGAAGATTTGGTTTCACTGCATTCAGTCTGAATTAAATCCAAAAATAAATCTGGCATGGGAATAACACTAGATTTTGTAGGTTTATTCCTTACAATTGATGCAACATTCTTGTTTTTATCAATATCTGAAGTGGCACTCTCCAGACTGTCCAGTCCCAGAGTTACCAACACCTTTTTCAGCAAATTTTTAAAAGAATCTGAGGAAAATAATCTCCCTTTATTATCATCTTCTGCATCCTCCTCGGAAATAGAACCATCTGCTATAGAGTCCTTATCCCCATGAGCATCTGCCAAATCTGGTTCCGCATCCTTTTCAGATTCAGTGTGGATTGGTTCAGAGTGTGAGGACAAAGCAGATCCCTCCACTCCGGTCACTTCGGACCTACAGGTAGACTTTTTTTGGTAAACACACACCGGCATCACTTGATTCAGCTTGAATAACTTTTGTATCATCAGGAAAATCGCATGAAAATGGAGGATTCACGGAAGTGGTTTGTTGACTGCTTACATTCAAATTCAATGGATTGTCCAACTTGCAATACATTTTTTAAACTTGTTATGTGTTTTGTGAAATCACTTCACTCATATTGCCTGCCTATTAACATGCACCTCCCTTTCTCCAGCAATCCTTTGTTCTATCACCTCCCTGCTACCCTCAGACCCATTCCCCTGGGAAGACCCTGAGGACGCAGGAGGTCCAAATCCTCCTTCTTTACGTTCCACAGGCACTACAGTTTGACTCCTAGTGAATAAGGACACCGGACACCGCACTAAGCGGCCCTGCACTGCTGCCTTCACCAAGACAGAAGGGCCAGGGGCTGCTGCCTGAGAGGTGGCCCTTCCTCCCAGCAGGGGCTGCTCGCAGGCTTGTGTGAGATTGGCTGTGCAGCTGGCGAGCTGGGATTGGTCAGGAGAGCTCCTTCCTCTCCTGGCCCCCTCCCTTGCTTTGTGTTGCTGGCGAGCTCGGATTGGTCAGGAGAGCTCCTTCCTCTCTGGGCCCTCTCCTCCCTTGCTTTCCGAATGCCGCTTTTCAAAATGGCCACCAGCGGTTGGAGGAGTGGTTGGGAGCCCTTCCCAGCCCTTCACAGACTTTGCTGCATTCCCAGGTAATTTTCCTTTCGCCTTCTTTTTATTTTATAACATGTATTTTCCTATGGTTTTAGGCGACCCCTGTGGGGTCGCAACCCACAGGTTGAGAACCACTGAGCTACAGTGATGTAGTTCTCATTCCGGATTATGTTCTTTCCACTCATTTACATCTTATTGTCCCAGCACTTCCACCACCACCACAGGTTCAGAGGTCTCCAGCTATAATCCTGGAGAGAGTCCATCATTATCTCCTTTTCAAGGATGGCCTTCATCTCACTGAGGTCCAAGAGCAATTATCAGTTCTGTGAACTAATGAAGTTCAGGTCATTGCATCCCATTCAGAGGGACAATCTTCTTGTTCCTGGAAGAGATACTCAGTCTACTTAAAACAAGAACTGCACTTCTAGGCAAAGCTCCCACTCATGGACAACTCCTCACATTAGGCAAAACGAAAAACACTTACCTCTTATCTGATTGAAACATGCAGATACTCAAGTGAATCTTTCCGTCTTTCAGTCTCTTACGCCCAGGGTGGAAACAGTCATTGGCACTGTAGAACTGAATTCAAAGATGGCTGTCCTCAGTCCAGAGCCACTGGCTTTGGGACTGGGACCACCTTCCTGCATGGATTTACTCTCACCACTGTGGGCCTACAACCCATAGAGTGACTGGCCTAAGTTCCTGTCATGCCCCTGACCCAGGATCCAGACAGGACCCTTCAGCCACATGCTAGAGGATGAGAAGAACCATACTTACAGCAGCCAGTACAGGTGGAAAAGGGAATGCCCAGGCTTCTGGCAGCATTTATATAAGAAGGGCTTGTTAATTATGCCACAGCTGGATAGGATGCTGAGACGATATAACCAGAGACCAGCATGACAGAAAGATGTTGGAGCCTGCTGATTCCATGTGTGGTAACAGCCTCACTGATTCCTGCATTGCTTGCTCGTGTTACTGAGACCTTGGACCTTTGCCTAGACTATGAATTCTGCCCTTGGACACTCTCTCCCTGGGCTCTTGGTAAATTTGGACTTGGTTGCTCTAAGCTTGTTAGGAACCCAGACTGATAGACTTTGTCTGCTAGCTCCTGCTATCAGATTATTTAACTGGGAAGCCTTGGCCAACTGTCAAGACAAGAGAATCCAACTATTGCCCAGATAGTATTTCACTATCATATGAACTGGCTGGACTACCTTTTAGCCAGCTTACATCAGTGACAACTTGCCCTATGGATACAGCCTCTATATCGAAATCAGGGGACTGCTTTCCACTACCACTGAAACATTACCATCTTCTTCTATCTCTACTTCCTTAAGATTCTCCACACCATCAGGTGTATCTATAACCTGACAGTAGTGACTCATACACACCAGATCAACTGGTAACCTCAGTTCCTAACCTGGACCATTGCAGTGGAGCCCTCGACCAACTTCCTCACAGTGATCTGCATCCTCTTCAGATTGGAATGACACTGAGGGAGATCATGATACTGATGCCTTCTCACCTTCTCATAATTCCCCAGCATCACTGGGTGATACAGGAAGGGGCCAGAATACTCTTTCCTCCTTTGACAACAAACAGTCCTACACAAATCAACTGAGTCAGTTGACTCAAAAGACTCAGCCCTGGGGTCTCAAAGTGGCAGTAATCTGGTATTCTAATGGGTTAAATCTCATATCTCTGCCTCAAATCACTCTACCAGTGCTACCTTGCCTCCTATAAGTGGTAAGACAATCCTGGAAGACACCTTTTTCAATCCTGCTACCTTGAGAAGACTGGAAGTCCTCTACAGACTACATGAGGACTTTTGCACCATGCTCTTTAAACACCTTGTGGCTTTTTATCATTGTCAGGGTTGTACAGGGCAAAAACAAAGAAAAGGTTCACTCGGTGCCATTGGATAAAGAGGGTGCAAAGCTGGACACCATCTCCAAAAATTTTTATTCTTCAGCTGCACTTGTTTTCTGCACAGTGAATTACCAGGCATGCTTCAGGGCTTATCAACAAGCTCTTTGTGAGAGAGTGGCCCTGTCATTTAATGAGCTTCTAGATGACACACTGACTGTCAATACCAGCACTCACTGATTTTCTGGACACATGGCTATTTGTGAAGGCAACAACCTGTGTGATCACCTTCTGTAGATACACTTGTTTCAGATCCTCCACTCTTCAACACATGCACTTGATGAGCTTGGCCTCTTTAACTCATCCAGAAAATGCACACAACAGCTTGCAAGATGGGGATGTCCATGTCATCTGTGTCTGCTCTTTTTAAACCTTCTTTGTGTCAACAACAGCTCTTTACTAAACTTTTGTTTTCAAAGTGCAAGTGTTTTCAATCATGACTGCGGTCCTCATCATCCACTTGTTCTACCTTGCACCAGTGCAATTTCAAGTCCCCTCACCAAGAAACACTTTGACTCATCCTTTGATGATGCCTGTTGACATTTTCCAAACATCTCCATTTTGCTTTTTAGGAGCAGGCTGTTCTGGCTTCATTCAACATGGGCTACTATCACCTTGGATGGAGTGTTGGGTCCTATCTATCATACAACTACTGTATAGAATTCAAGTCATCCTCAGCAAAATTATCTGTGGTTCTCCACTTTCTCCTTTCATTAAAGGAGAGAGGCTTGGCCTTTTCCTCTCTCAAAGTGTACTTGTCAGCTGTTGTTGCCTTCCAGCCCACAGATTCTCCATCATACTTCCTTTTTTGCAACTCTACGGCTAAGCGCTTAGGGCTTCAGCATCTCTACTTTCTGGTCGTGCCTCTATTTCCTCCCTGGTTTCTTTCTTTCAGTCTTTCTCAACTCATGAAGCATCCCTTTGAGCCTCTTGCCATTGTCAACAAGCGCCTTTTGACTCTCAAGACAGCCTTCTTTGTGGCTATTACATCAGCCAGATAAACTAGTGAGCTAATGGCTCTACGATCTGATGAGCCTTTTCTGGTCTTTTACAGGGACAAAGTGGTCCTCTGCCTGGACTTGACATTCCTCCTCAAATCTGTCTCTCACTTCCACTTAAACCAGGACATCATCTTATTAACCTTTTATCCTGAGCCATCATCTGCATTGGAGTGCTCACTCCACTCTCTTGACGTTCACTGGGCACTTGCCTTCGATGTATACTGCACTGCCACCTTTTGCCTCCCTCCCCACCTCTTCATCTGCTATGGCAGAAGGCTCAAGAGACTCAAGGTGTTGCCCTAACATTTCTCCAAATGGATCGTCAAGATCATTCTTATTGCCTACCAGTCGGCCAACTGTCCTGTGCTGTCACCCCTTAGCTTTGTCTGCTGCTCTCCTCCGAGACATAGACTTCATCGAACTGTGTCGGACAGCAATGTGGTCTCAACCTGCCACTTTCATCCAACACCAAAAGCTTGACTGTAGAGCCAGAAGAGATGTACAGTTTGACTGCACTGTCCTGTCTTCCTTCTTCTAGGACCTGACCCACTGTCCTCCAAGATGAGCTCTTCAATCACCCATTGTGTGAGGCACAGAGACCACAAAGAAGAAGGACAGGTTGCTTACCTGTAACTGTGTTTCTTCTAGTGGTTGTCTGTGCTTTCACACAACCCCCCACCCCCCTTTCAGGTCTCCCTTTTTTGGCAGACTCTAAAACTGAGGAGGAGGTAGCTTGGCAGGCCCAAGTATGCTCAGTACTCGGTATGGGAGGAGCTACCACCAAGCTACTCAGCTCTGAAAACTTCCAAAAATGGCTACCGTGCAGATGTGAAGAACCCATTGTGTGAGGGCACAGATGACCACTCAAAGAAACACAGTTACAAGTAAGCAACCTGTCCTTTCACAACTATATGCATAGATGTACCTTTGAAACCCAAACAGATTATCAACCACTTCTTACAATTTTTGCAAAAGACAAACTATTTTATCTCCCTGCCTGTACAAAGTTAAATGCATACCATTACAAGTTAACATACAAAACAGGGACATTAATTTCTAGTGCTGACACATTGAGTGGTTCACTATTGCAGATATTTTGGGGATGCCAGATGTACAGTGGGATGGCCAGCTCATCTGCAGGAGTACTAAAGGCATCCTTTGTGCTTCATTTTCTCCTGTAAGACTGCTGTCATCACTGGCTGACCCCCTCCCCACTCTTTCTTCTCTGAATTTTGCGTTTAACTTTGTGAGGTAAAATGCCCTGTATTTTGGAAAAACTGTGTTTCTTAATCTGTAACCTCTTTCTGCACCCATTGCCTACACCCCTTGTACCACGTACCCCATTGCTATGTTTCCTAGCCTTCTATCTTCATTTGCTTTTATCACTTGATACAGTTGCCTTATAAGTCAGTGATTGCTGCACAACGTGGCTAGTGATGCTTTAAACAGAGGATTATTCAGTGGCTTCATTTGAGATCCTACATCATAGTGTTGCTCCATTGTGGAGATTCAGGGGAAAAACAAGGCCCTCCTTCCTCTCAATGCTGCCTTGACTAGGAGCTAGGGATTTCTCCCCAAATTCTCTTAATTGCTTAGCTTACCTTTCTTGCTTACCTTGCATGTTTCAAAGGTCAAAGTTCCTTTCCCTTCCCTCACCTCCTATTTCTGAGTGAGAGGAATCCTATCCACACGTGGGCCGAGGAATGCGTGGGAATGGAGAGGGAACAGAGGCTTACAGAAAAGTTTATTTTAAACATGCAAGGTAAGCAAGAAAATAATACTCATGAACGGGCTTCCCCCCTCAGGTACACTTGATAGTTACAAGCACAGATAGATTCTCAGGATCAGCCAAACTGTCCAAAATAACAAAGTTCTAACGTAGCTAACTAGACACATTCTGAGCTGCTCACAGCAGTTGGTCATTTCTGAGATGGTATTTTGGGGAGGCCCAGGAGGCAGCTTTGTCTGCCTCTACTGGCATCTCTCATCCTCCTTGTGGTCTGTTGAGGATTTTTTTTTTCACTTCTTGTCAAAGCATCTAGAAGATTCTTTCCTTTCTCCCCCATGATTGGGCAACTATCTCATGTGGCCTCCAATCAATGTAACCTAACCCTAACAGTCCATTAACCCTTTATATGCCTGAGGGAGAACTATCTGTTAAGCTCTGTTACCTAGATAATGGGGAAACCCCACTATCACATCCATCCATGCAATTTCTCTCTTCTTCCCTTGGGTGGAGTTGCTTCTGGTGCATACTGATGAGGACAATTCAAAACTATGAGATAGCATCTAGACTCAGCTTACAGAGGAGAGGTTATGAGACAGACTGAAGGGACAAGCGAATAGCATCTTATAGTCTCATCAAAATAAAGACATCCACATGTGTAAACCGCACTTATATGCATGCATGTCATTAACAAGAGTGCCAAAACCACTGCAAGGTAAGGAGCAAGGGCAGAGAGGAAGGGAGAAAAGCAAGACTCAGGATGGTAATAAATGAGAGGAAACAAGTTGGAATGAGCTGTGGAGAAGAGACAATAAAGGTGGCTCTTTTTCTCATGCTTCAGGACTAGCTGTACTTCAGCGTCTGAATCATACTGTTCTTTAAGAATTCTTTAATGTGTGACAAGACTTTCTGGGGATCTACCTGCAGATAAGATAACCTTAATTGCTTTAAAATTTGATAAAAATTCAAAGAGAGAAAGTGAGAAAGGACTTTCAGCAGAGAACCACTTTGGATTGGTTCTCATAAGCATGTGGCACTACTAAGATGGCCTGTCCATAACAATCTCAAGAACTGAATGTGCCTATAATAAAGAAGATAGTCTCTGTGGTCGCCAAGATTTAAGTTGTTTAGGGCTTTACAGACTAGCCCGAAAGGAGAAAAAGGGCCTAATAGGACATTTTACATTTATATGCTGCAAGTAAGTTACATGCTACTTATTGCTTCTGGACCACCCTTAAACACCCCAAGTAGAGTATGTTGCAATAAACATCATATACCTTGACAGAGATATCCCTGTCCAAAAATGGCTACAACTGTTATATCAACAAAAGTTGATCACAAAGTTAATCACTCCAATGGAATAAAGATCAGTTCCAGAGGACTCTCCAGGCTGTGAACTTTATCTTCCAGAATATGTAGAACCCCATCTGGTTTAGGTATCTCATGAACATGGGAAACACATGGGAACCACCCTTCTGTAGATATTGCCAGAACTCAACCTGAGTTTATTGGCTCTCATTCAGAATCAGGATCCTGGTCTAAAACCTACATAAGTGTACATCATTCAGATGTGACAGATTAATATAATAATATAACTGATTTTCATCAGAATCTTATTTCCGCAGATCACCTGACGGGCTTTATATAAATATTAAACAGCTTAGTATATTTTTGAAATTTTGCAACCAGCACTAGATCCTTAGAAGCCAAAATATTCCTGCCCTAAAAATTCTCTTTTAACATGTTGATTGGTTTAGCTGAACTGATAAATCAAAGGCCTTGAATTTAAAAACTTTGTAATATTGCTAGCCAGAGTAATTTAAAGATGTAATTTTTTCTCCACCATTCTCTAGGACTCCAGCTATGATAGGATGTTCTTTTGTGGTGAACCGACAGTTCTTTGGAGAAATTGGTCTGCTTGACCCAGGAATGGATGTTTATGGTGGAGAGAATATTGAGCTTGGAATTAAGGTGAGACTAATGTAATTAGATTATTGAGGATGGATGAGAGTCCAGAATGTCCTTCTGCTGCTAGAAGTGTATTTTAACCATCTAGAACTGTATTTTGAGCATTGTATCTTATGTAACGTTATCAGCTACTACAAGTTCAAAAAAGGGAGGAATTAAAGCAACAGTAGTGTACTCAATACACAAATTGCAAAGTGCATCAAGGAAATAGAAAAATATATAACTCCATTTTGGTTGATCTAGATCAATCTCTAAAAGTTATAACCAAAGAGCCCCTCCATTTATGACCATAGTATGTGATTAGATCATCCCACTGTTTTCTGAAATTAGCTAGTGATTCATCTTTTAATATCATTGTTAATTTATCCAATTCTAATATCTCATAAATCTCCATAAGCCATGAATCAATACTAGGAATTTTTTCCTCTTTCCAATCGTTTGCTTAAAGCAGAGCTTTCCAAACTTTTCATGTTGGTGACACACTTTTTTAGACATGCATCATTTCGCGACCCAGTAATTCAGTTTTACTAGCAAACTGGAGGTTAAGATAACCCCTTATAAGAGATACAGACACATAAATAAATTGTAATAACAATCTTTCATATATTTTTAAAAATATATGATTTATAAATAATAACATACATTTCAAAGATTGTGGGCGACACACCTACACACTTCAGGCAATACACTTATGTGTCGTGGCACAGCATTTGGAAAGCCCTGGCTTAACTAGCCTTAGTTATTAGATTAATATATATATATAACTCTCTGCAGAATATATAACAGCCAATTTTGTTAAGTCTTGTTTCCATTGATTAAAGAAACCTCGTTTGATTATAATGGGAATATTTTGAAAAAGAAAATTCATTTTAGTCAATATATTCATCTTCATGGCAGCAATTTTCCTTAACAATGGTAATTTTAATTTATTCCAATATGTCAATTCTTTCTTAATTTCTTTCCAGAGTTTTAAGATAATTATTTTCAAATAGCTCTCTATTATTTTTAGAAAGCCAGATGCCTAAATATTTGATTTTCTTTTCAATTTTGATTTTTTTCTTACGTTTCAGTTACTCCTTCTCTTTTGCAAATAAGTTTTTTGATAATATTACAGATTTTCCCTGATTAACTTTAAATCCTGCCACATGACCAAATTCTCTCAAAATCTGAACCAGTTTATCTATGGAATGAGTAGGATTTTCCAAGATTAGGGCAAGGTCATCTGCATATGTCTGAAGCTTGAATGTCGTATCTTTGATTTTTAAATCGTTTTTATCTTCTTCATTTCTTATTGCGTTATTCAGTATTTCAATTACAATCAAAAAGAGAAGTGGCAAAAGCAGACAACCTTGCCTGGTTCCTTTTTTAAGGAGCCCTGGTGGTGCAGTGGTTAAATGCTGGTACTGCAGCCACAAGGGCTCCAGGTTGACTCAGCCTTCCATCCTTCCGCAGGTCGGTTGAATGAGTACTCAGCTTGTTGGAGCAATTAGCTAACACGCTGTAAACCACTTAAAGAGCACTTAGCTGATAAGCCGTACAGGAATACACATGCTATTGCTATTGCTTTTTCAACTTTAACAGAATTGGTTCTCTCTGAATTGACAATTATATGAGCCTCTTGATCTGAGTAGACTGTGTTTATCCATTTAATAAAGTTGTTTCCAGTATTCATCTTTCTAAGGACTTGGATCATGAAGTCCCAGGAAACATCGTTGAATGCTTTTTCAGCATCGAGAAATATCAGTCCCATTTTCTTATCCTGATGAGATTCGAAGTGTTGTATTATATTTATCAAGTTTCAAACATTATTTCTCAAATGATGGCCAGGTAAAAACCCTGACTAATCCTCATGAATCCAGTCAATAAGAATTTTCTTTAATCTTTCTGCCGGGACTATAGTAAATAATTTGTAGTCTTGATTTAATAATGAGATTGGTCTATAATTTTGTAGATTTGTTGTGTCTTTCCCTTCTTTAGGACCTAATCAATGTAATATTTGCAGTTTTCCAGGACTGGGGTTTCTCCCTGTTTATTACTTGGTTTAAAATTTCATGTAAAGGCAGAATGAGCACTTTCTCAAATGTTTTATAAAAGGTGGCCGGAAATCCGTAAGAACAGGGACCTTCCCTGGTTTAGCCCTTTTAATGGCATCAGATATTTCCTCTATTGTTATGGATTGATTTAACTGATCCTTTTGTTTGTCCATCATTTGTATAATATTGGTTTTCTGTAAATATTCATCTATTTTTTTGCAGCTTGATGTCTTGCTGCTGATCATCAGCGTATAATTTAGAGCAGTATTCATAAAATGCTAAAGTTTTTCTTGTTGAGTGATAGTTTCTTCTCCAGTTTTGATTTCAGCAGTTACCCTTTTTTCTTTTTCTTCCTCAATTTATATGAAAGCCATTTACCTGGCTTATTAGCTGATTCAAAGTGTTTTTGTTTAAGATATTTGATCTTCTTCTCTACTTGTGTGCCCAAAAGGTTGTTACGGTAATTGATCTTTCAAAATTTTTTATTTCATTCACCAATCTAAGTTTTCCTTCTCTTTCCTTGACTTCTGACAAGATTTGATTTTCTTTTCCAGTCTTTTCTTCCTTGATTCATATTCCAATTGCATAATTATTCTTCTTATATAAGCTTTTGCTTTATCCCATATGATATTAATTGGTTTTCCTTTGTTCATCTTTTCCTGAAAATACAAATCCAAATGTGTTCCAAATGTATTCTGATTTCAGATTCTCTAAATGGAGCAGAACTGGATTATGGTCTGATGACGTTTGAGAAACAATTTCTATCTTTTTAACATATCTCAAAAGTGTTTTCAAAGCAAAAAACATATCAATTCTACACCATGACTTATGCTGCTGTGAATAATATGTATACTCCCTTTGACTCTCTTTTTTTTGGTCTCCAAATATCTATCAGGCTATAGTTTGAGACATAATTTAGAACATTCTTACGTAGTTTCCCTTGTGTCCTCTTTATTTCTTTATCAGATTTTCTATCCATTATCGGGTCCATGACAGCATCCCATTCCCCATCAAGATAATCTTCTCATATTGATGACCAGCTAAGATTTTGAAGAGTTTCTCAAAAAACATTTATTTATTCTCATTAGGAGTGTAGACGCCCACTAACTGCACATTCTTATCTTGTATTTTGACTTCTGTTGCAATGTAATGACCAGATTCATCATGGAAAACTTCTGTTGGTGCCAAGCATTTATTTATGTATAAAACACCTCCCCTTTTTTTATATTTATTAGCTGAGACAAAACATTCACTCGGTTTAGGATTATTCAAATGTTTAACATGTGTTTCCTGTAAAGCGGCGACATCCCATTTCTGTTTCTCTAAGTAATGAAAAAAAATTCTTCTTCTCCCTCTTGCTCAATCTATTTTTCTTCCTCTTGTCTTCTTTGCCCTTCTATTTCCTCCTTTTCTTTTTCCTCTCTTTCCTGTTCTTCTGCCTCTTCATCTTCTCTTCTTTCTTTTTGGGTCTCATTGAATGTTGGTTGTTTGGGCCCCTCTCTCTATGTGCAGCTTGTTCTCATTGTTCTTGCTTATCCTCTCCTTCATCTTTATTCATCTCTTTCTTCAGTGTTTCACTCTGTTCTTCAGCTCGTCTCGGTGATGTTCAGTTGTATCTCTTCCTTTTAAAGTGAAAAGAAATCTCTTCTGGAAATCTCCATCTGTAATTGATACCAACTTTTTTAAACTGTTGGGTCAGAAACATATTCTTTTCATTTCTGAAGTATGGAGCCAGGTATATCTTTGAAAATTTGAATCCTCTGTCCATCAGTTATCAATTTATCAATTTTTCAGTGTAACTCTTTTGAATTATAAGATCTTTAACCCTCTGATGAACAACAACAACAAAAAACCTATGTCACGGGTCAGCTTGTTTCTTCTAGCCGCTGTTGAGCTTATGTGATACAGTTTATCAATTTCAAGATCTAGTTGCTCAGCAGGCACCCTAAAAATTTCACCAGTGTAGGTATCACTCTCTCAGCCAAATTTTCAAATTTCTTCATGTTTGGACCTCTCGGTTTAAGGAATTTCTCTCTATATCTATTTTCAGATGGATCCTGAAGACTCTGAAGCTGAGATTGTATTGATTTCTTGACGGCTTTAATTTCATCTACCTCTTTATTTTTTCCTGATTGTCTTGTATTTTACTGTTTATTTTTTTCGTTTCCTCTGTTAACATTTCAAATTTGTCACCTAAGGATTTTCTTTCTTTCTCCAGATTGGCTTTCATCTTTCTCGTCATATTCTGAAACTCTTGCATTATCTGAGTAGCAAATCTTTTCATCTCTTGAAGCATTGGTGACTCCATTTTTTGAGCAGGAGCTTTAGATCCCTGGGTCTGATCACAGTCCTGAGTACAAGGCTGTGGTTTTGTCCTTGCTCTTGTAATTGACATTCCCAGGTGTCTTTCTCCTATTTCTCTGCTTAATTGTGTTTAAGATTCTTCAAGATTCTGCCAATCTCCACTTTTATATTAACTTATATATTAACCAGAGAACAAAACACAGTGGGTTTGGTAAATATCATAATACTTTAAATGTTTTCTAGTTATTACCACCAGGTGTCACTGCTATATTAGACTGAAACTATGCTTACCAGTTAGCCGCTTCAGTCTGGTTATATTTCAGTCCTCTGTCCTTCAAGGCCAACAGTCTTTCTGCAATTCCTCTTATCAGAAACAAGCCTAGCTGTGAGATATTGGTAATTCTGGCCTTGAATGTGCTAGCTTTACAAAAATTAAATCTGTCTCAGATGTCTTTCAGATGCTTCTCTACAGACTGAGATTTTTTAAAAAAGTGAGCACGACTATATTTCAACAATAATCAAACTAGAAAAAATTAAATTCCCAAATTTTTCAAGTGAATTAAAATTCCAAATTAAACCTTATTTTATGATGTTATTACAACTTTTTAAGGAGTTGTTATTCTAATGAGAAAGTTTCTCTCAAACAAAATATCAAAGATACGTATGTACTGCTTAATGATAGATACTGATAATTCTATATATCTAATTTAACATAAGTATCTTCAGCATGTTCAATATAATCTGTATATTCTAAATGAAGTAATAAAATAGAGTAGTGCAAAAAGAAAAAAGCAAAGAATAAAGTAGTGCAAGACAGAAAACAAGGCATTCATTTCAGTGGAAATTTTGCATGTGTACAGTGTCAGAGTAAGTGAACAAAACAAAAGCAATGGCCATTTGAATTGCGCAATGTAGATCAGTCTATAGTTTCAGAAAGAATACAGAGGACTGCTTTTTATATCCTGCTCGAAGTTAGGCATTTTTCCAAAATGACCATAAGTATAGGTTGATCTTGTGGGATAGCAGAAATTATGAATGCTCATTTTTTTTTCTTTGCCCATGTTTGCTCTTAGCATTTCCCCTTTCTCTATCCCCAAATCAGTAATAATCAGGCAATCAAACCCATTGTCTGATGTAAAATAAGCTGTGATGGTACAAAAATAACATTTCATTGCAAGGGCACCCTAGTGCCCATTGTTGTTTCTACTTAGTTATTGACAATTTCCTTGTTTCTGTAGTTCAAGTAAAACAGAAGGAGACCCATGTTACAGACAGGCGTTCCAACTGTAGAGTCTTTTCCAACCATGCCTGTTGGAATAGTTAACAGTTGGGTGTCAGTTATCAGTACTGTTGGCCTTGCAACCCTGTCATGTACTCAGTTCAAGAAGAAGAACCTGTTACTCTGTTCTCTGGGGGTCTCGGGAGGGACACCTAAATAACCAAACAACAACACACAATTTTGGGGAAATTAGCTGGAGCACTCACTTAAGCTAGCGAGAGGCAGAGAGGCGGGATCTTGCAACCCAATGTCTACGGGGTCAGGTCAGTCAAGCAGCCAGATGGGTTTAAAGTAGTGGAAATGATATTTTGTTACATACAAACAAATATTAAAGACACCACATTCACATAGCTAACCAAGAAATTAGAGGTTGAATTAAGGACAGAGATTTTCAAGGAAAATGGGTGATACAACACCTGTCATAGAATCATAGAAATGTAGAGTTGGAAGAGACCCCAGGGGCCATCCAGTCCAACCCCCTGCCATGCTGGAACACCCTCAAAGCACTCCTGACAGATGGCCATCCAGCCTCGGCTTAAAAAGCTCCAAGGAAGGAGACTCCACTACACTCTGAGGCAGCATATTCCACTGCCGGACAGCCCTGACTATCAGGAAGTTCTTCCTGAGGTTCAGGTAGAATCTCCTTTCCTGTAGCTTGAATCCATTGCTTCTTGTCCTGGCCTCTGGAACAGCAGAAAACAAGCCCTCTCCTTCCTCTACATGGCATCCCTTCAAATACTTAAACATGGCTATCATGTCCCCTCTTAACCTTCTCTTCTGCAGACTAAACATATCCAGCTCTCTAAGTCTGTCCTCATAGGGTATGGCTTCCAGGCCTCTCACCATTTTGGTTGCCCTCCTCTGGACTTACTCCAGCTTGACCATGTCCTTCTTGAATTGGGGTGCCCAGAACTGGACACAGTATTCAAGATGAGGTCTAACCAAAGCAGAGTAGAGTAGTACCAATACCTCCCTCAATCTGGACACCATACTCCTATTGATGCAGCCGAGAATTGCATTGGCTTTCTTGGCTGCCACATCACACTGCTGACTCATGTCTCGTCGTCCTGGACTTTATGGGAGAATCCGGGGGTGCAGAGAAGAAACTCAGCTCGATAAGCTGAGGGGAGCTTTCCAAGCACAGCAGCAGCAAAGCTTGATGGAAGTTCAGAGTGATCCGAGGAAGGTCTTGGAATCAGGGGTTTTTATAGGATGAATTGGGACTACAGGCTGTGCCTTACTTGGGGAAAACAATGAGTTTTGGGTGCGAAACAATGTCTCAGAAAGGTCACAATTTAGCATGATTGAGTTAAGTCCGAATTGACAAAGAGGTAGACTGTATGCAAATGCTCAGTGCTTGGCCTTTAAGCTTCTAGCTTGCCAAGTTACCTGCTCAGGGCAGGGAGATAAAGTGACAAAGCATTAGAGTATTCAGTCATCAAGGCAGTGCAATATTGGTGAATCAGACAATGGACAGTTTCCTTAGCAACCACCAGGGTAAGTGTATGGATAGCCACCCTGCTCTAATTGTTTGAGTCCAGTCAGTGGTGTGGTTCTGTTGGTTTGGTCTGGATGACCTCAAGGGTTGACAGATATACAAATGTCCACCCTTCTGGGCAGGATAAACCCATGTGTTAAAGGATTCCCTCAACACCTTCCTCTCTTTGGGGAACATAGAATACAGAATACCATATAGGTTTTGTCAATGTACACCCCCCTCTTTCCAGGACAAAGCACAAGGCAGGTCAACTTTGCTCTCCCTGCCATGCTTATGGCCCAAAACTCATAAACATGGCAGGAGGAGCAAAGAATGCCCAAAAGAAGCCTCCTTTCATGGCCTCTACAGGCCTTGCCTTGTTCACTTCATTACTTCAGCTTTTATCAGGTTGCTAAGCTCCCTGCCATGAAAATACTAACCTGTTGAATGTGTATTTTTTGCTAACTACTACTTTGTATTTTACCATTCTAAAAGGGGCTATTTGTATTGAGGCTTAAGTACTGCTAATTGCTGCTTCATTGTAATCCCAAGGCTTCTTGTTGTTACAGTGCGTTTCATGTTGGGGAAAAGCGCAAAAATAAAAGTAAGTCTGGCAGTGCTAGGATGTTGGGAGAACAAAGTACTGTGAAGATAGGGATAGAGAAATATGCAAGGAGGGGTCAACCTGGTCAAGGGTGTATGGGGTTGTGGCAAGCACCAGCCTGGGAAAATAAAGCCAGAGGATAGACACATGGGGGGATTTATGGCTTTCACCAATAATAACCTATAAAAGATGTATGTAATATGTGCTCTCCAGATTCAGAAATTTCTGTGGAACTGTGCTGTGTGACTCATCATGCTTATCCATACAAATCTGCTGTCAACTTCAGAGTGAGTTTTGTGGAGTGTGAGTTATCCAGTACATGACAGCTGTGTCTTCCAGTGCACCAGTGGATCATGCTGGTACTGAGAAGACTCCCCTCATTCATTAGGGAGCCTTGTTATGGTCCATTTTGGATTCAACCCGATTCAGCACAATTTCATCAGCAGTATGCAAATCCAAATAGGCTCCACCTGAAGTCTCTAAGATTAGCACATCACATTCAAAGAGATGTGATGGGCTAATTGCGCCTGGTGCGAGTGACTTGATGGTACTGTCTGTTCCAGATCTTCCAGTTATGGTTAGTCCTAATGATGGATGCTTGGTTTGTTGATGCCCTGGTCACCTGCTCCAATTCTGGAACATTTGAAAGAGGGGCTTCTTCTCTCAGAATTAAACCTGATGGATAGCCATGAAAAGAAGCATTTCAGAGTTCATTAAATGTGAAAGATGTGTGTGAGAGAGCACATGCACCATACAACTTTAATGTTTTAATGTTTATAAATCATAAAAAATCTCATAACTTCATTGCTTGCTGTCTCTTTTTTAATACTCACTTATGGTTGGCAACCCCAAAATATATGCTTACTTTACCATTTCCATTTTTAAAGTAAAACGGCACACAAAGAAAAATTAATGTAATAAATAACATGATGCATTTTATATAGCAATCTTTAACATCTGATTGCTGAAAGACAGAAAAATGAGGTGACTAAGTACCCTATTTGCTGGCATACAAGACTTACTTTTTTCCCCTCAAAAAATACTGTTTGAAACTGGGGCCCTTTTTGCAGCGCCGCTTTTCATGTGATGGGGGAGGGCGGCTTGCGCAAGAAGCCTCACCCGAAACGCCGCTGCTTCCCCACTCCTCCTTACCGCACCTGGTTTCTTCTAGCGCAACGGTTGCTCTTCAGCCCCGCCCCCAGCTCCCGCAGCGCAGTCTGGGAGCTGTAGGCAGCGCTGGGGGAGGAAGCACGACCGGCTCGCCTGCGACGATGCACCGCACTCAGGTAAGTGCACGCTGCCGCCTCGAGCATTGTGTGAGTGCGGTTTATTTTCGGCTTCAAGCCGAAAATAAAAAAATACATGGCTGCCCCGCTTGAGGCTCGTGAGTGCCACACGAGTGGGAGTGCGTCATACGGAGCGACGCTCTCACTCCCGCGAGGCTCAAGGGGCTCTTGCACGAAAGAAAGGCCATGCGAAAAGGGCCTGGGGTGCGTCTTATATGCCATTGTGTCTTATACACCAGCAAATAGCATTTGCTGATGTAGAAATGAGGTGCGTTCTATACGTCTCTGCGTCTTATACACCAGCAAATATGGTAGATGGTTCCAGCACAGAGTTCACATGCAGTTTGGAGAGCTTCAGTAACTTCTCAGTTATGTGAAAGCCCTAATTGGTTTTTAAAGGTATCCTTCCACAACTTTAACTGTTCAAAAACTTTCCCAGTACTTAGCCACTCTATCCAAGGAATATACTTACATTTTGGGACCATTATCTTTGAAATGAATAAACCTGTGACTATATGGTGTGAGGTTTATATGTAGCTTTGGGAGATCTCCATCTGGATCCTGCATTAAGCATAGGATTAGACAAGACCCAGCTATGAATTAATTAGCTCCTTCTATTCCATTGAACTATCAATTATCAGTTAGCTGTCAATTATATTTTACGATAGAAGCTTTTATCAATATTCTAATAAATTTTAACATAACTCATAGACAGGTTTGTTGTCTTTAAAATTTAAATCTTACAAGCTTAAATTTTACAATTCTAACTCCGCTTACTTGTTGTTGATTGTATTTTATGGTCAATGCTTTTAACAACTTTTTAATGGAATCTTTTACTGTTTTAACTGTACCTTATTGTCGCTCTAAATTGTAACTTCTGCTGGCTGTTTGCCGTAATAAATGAAATGAATGAATGAATGAATGAATGAAAATCAGCTATCTGTGCATGAGTCTTTCAGCAATTTTTTTTCCTTCTGTAACTTTGATTCTTTATATCACCAGGTATGGCTCTGTGGTGGTAGCATGGAAGTCCTTCCATGCTCTCGAGTTGCACACATTGAACGCAAGAAAAAGCCTTACAACAATAACATTGGCTTCTACACGAAAAGGAATGCATTGCGGGTGGCAGAGGTGTGGATGGATGATTACAAGTCTCATGTGTACATTGCATGGAATCTGCCTCTGGAGGTATGTGTGTGTATGTTGCATAAGGCAATTAGAAGCCTGCAATTTCCCAGGAGCTAGTTTGGTGAGTGAGCAAACATATGCCACGAAACCTCTTATGACCAGGACATATAATTGGGGGAGGGGGTACTTTTTAGAAGAAGCATGGGAGAGAAAATTTTCCCCCCAACTACCAATACATTTATTAAAATGGCCTTAAATATTATTGTAAATAAAGATGCAGCAACACAGCAGTATGATAGAATGCCAGGGCTTTTCACCAATCTGGTGGAAGCCAATTTCTCTGAATGGGATTAAATGTTGGGAACCACTATCCTAAGGCTTTTGAAGAAAATAGAAGAGGTCTCTATAGTTCAGAAATAATATTGCAAGCTGTACAGGATTTTGATGTATGAAGAAGAAAGAGTCATGTCAGGAAGAACTAGACATTAAATAGCATGTCTGTTTCAGAACCCAGGAATTGATATTGGAGATGTTTCTGAACGAAAAGCGCTCAGAAAAAGTTTGAAGTGTAAAAACTTCCAATGGTATCTGGACCATGTCTACCCAGAAATGAGAAGATACAATAACACCATTGCCTATGGAGAGGTAATTGACTGAGCAAAGTGTTATACAAAGTGCTATGAATTCAGAATGCATTCAGTGTTTTTGTCTTTCCCCTCTCAGGAAATTCCTAATGAGCCAGGATTACAGGGCTGCAATGTACTAGAATGATCCAGAATCAGCAAACCACATTCCTGTTGGAGAGATAACATTAGTTGATGTAGCATGACCCCATGTGATATTCCATAGATATTTAAGGAATCAGGCTCCAGCTGCACAGAGCTCTTTTTTTGTGAGAGGAGGAAAATTAATTTAAAGAGATCATTGAAATTCTGGTAGTCAGAGGTTCTAATGCATTGCAGCTATTGCAGATTGCTTTGTCTCTGAAGCTATCCACTCTGAAGCATTTTTTGTTATAATAATGAAATATTATCAATTCTTAAAAGAATGATTATGTCATACCCAGAGCTAACTATATTAAATCGTAGGCTCATAGAATCTTTCAATTGCAAGGAGTCACAAGGACCATCTAATCAAATTAAGATAGTTGGACAAATTTTCCAGTTTTTTTTACAGTGAATTTTAATACATTTCTTGATCTTTAAGCTGAAAGTATTTGCATAAAGTCTTAGGTCCTAGATTTGGAAAACACTATTCAATTGTGATTTGGTAGAGAAATTAATGGAGAGATGTGGATAAAAAGAGATGATAATCACTGGAATAATACATAATTAAAAAAAAAAGAAACAGTCAACACAAAAATTACAAAAATACAATCTCAGGGACCACAGAACCATCTAGTCCCTGCCATACAGCAATACACAGCTAAACCACCAGTAAGAGATACCCATCAAACCTTCGTTTAAAATCCTCCTGAGAAGAAGAGCCTGAGGCAGTCTATTCCACTGTCGAACAGCTCTTACAGTAAAGAAATTTTTCCTAATATTTAAGTGGAATCTCTCTTCTTGAAATTTGAATCCATTGGTTCATGTTCTAGGCTCTGGAGCAGCAAAAAACAAGCTCATTCCATTTTCTACATGACATTTCTTCAGCTATTGAAAGACAGCGATTGTGTCTCTATCTTTTATTCTCTAAGCTAAATAAATCTACTTCCCTCATAAGGCTTGATTCCCAGGCATTTGATAATCTTGATTGTGCTTCTCTGGACACATTTTGGCTTGGCAATGTCCTTCTTGAAATGTGGTGCCCAGAACTGGATACAGTGCTCCAGATGAGGTCTGACTAAAGCAAAATTGTGTGGCACTATTACTTCTTTTTCATGGTCTCTATGACTCACGCAAACGGGGTTTGCCTGCGCAGTAGGCCCCTTTGGAACCTTCTGTTGCTTAGGCCTAGCATTTTGGCAGGAACCTCATCTACTACCTTGAGGCTATATAAGGTCCCTTCCCACGATCATCCCCAGTTCCTTTTCTTCCACTGCATTAGCTGCACCCTTAGGAGCCTTCTATTCAAACAAGTATTTATGGACTTTGACCTGCCTTTCGCTTTTGAGTTTGCTTCTTCTTGCATTTCAGCTACAACAGAGAGGCCAGATTCAGATGCATTCTTTGGGAGAAAGTACTTCAGCCTTTGAGGTCATCCAGGAGTTTGGGCACAGTGCTTCCATCTCCAGATTGGCCTTCAACTTCCACTTCTGGCCTCTCAGCCAAAAAACCCTCTAGGCTTCCACGAGTGGAGGCAACGTCCAAGAAGGGATCCCACTGACCATCCTTGAAGGAAGTTGCTCGTGAGCAATCTTCCTTGATGCCTGCAGCAGGCAGGGATCAACCCCCCTCAGTGCAGAGAAAAAAACGCTATTTTGACTCCTTCATTGACCTTTCCCTTGAAGCCCTATTACACTCCCAGATATGCCTGGCCACTCCCTCGAGAGGGAACTAAGTCCAAGAGGGGAAGAAATTGAAGGACCCCCCACGCTCTTATTCTCTGAGGCTATGGTTCAACTTCAATTGCTGTTCATAGTGACTGTTTCTCAAGGTCCTTCCACTTTACCTCTACCACCTCCAGCTGCCTCTTCAGGTTTCTTCACTACTGCAGAGTCTTCCTTGTTCTTCAGCACCATTGATGTCGATGGGAGTTTCTGATGGCAAGATACTTGAGGCCACATGTGCCAGGCAATGGCCTCTGCAGGAGGCAGAGCAGCATCTTGGTTCAGACTCCAAACATCCCATTGAGATAGCTACTGTAAGAGGGGCTTCTCAAGAAGATCGCCTGCCTTCTCCACTTCGATCTCAAAGCAAACCAAGATTACATTCTCCATCTTGTTGTCCAAAGTCACACTCTTAATCTCATTGATGGAGATCACACTCCTGGTCCTGTTCAGAATTGTCCCACATATCTTGTAATTGACGCTTAAGTTCCCAGTGTAATTACATGGAATACTCTCATTCCCATAGATTCAGAACCTATGTGTGATATTCCCCACCTGGCTTGGAATATGACTGTTCATCTGAGGAGTATTATGTTCCATGTAAAAGTCACTGGAAACATGGATATGTGTATGAAGAAGTCTATGTCCCTCAACATCAGCCATCCTTCAACACCAAGGCAATCGGAGTCTTGATCTCCTCCTCTGCCTCCTAACATACAGAAGCAATTGCTTCTACTGAGAGTTCTCAGTCTTTGCCTTCCACTTCTGCCCAGGCACTAGAGGCCCAAACTCAGGCCTATCTTCAATCCACTCCTCAGCAGTCTACCAGAAAGGATACGCCTGAAGTCCCCTCTCGACATTCTCCATTGGCCTCACTGTCACATGCTCTACCTCTAATGAGCCAACAAGTGGTCTCTAGGAGAAGCCTTCTGACCCCTCTGTGCCACAGGGTGAGGCCATCTCCCCAACTGATGGTGTCCGGGTGTTCTTCGATTTCATGCTTCAAATGGCCAAATCTATCAACCTCAGGACTGACACCGTAGGGAACCTGTGGAGGATCCCATTTACCATCACTGCCACTGACTCCAGCTTTGATTTCATTCCTTCCTTACCTTCTCCATGCATTTTAAGAAATCCTAGTCTTCTCCTGCTTCTGTATCAGCCACCACTAAGAAGCTCAATTCCCTATACAGGATCATCAACTCTGCTGAGGAGTGGCTTCAACAGCATAGAATCATAGAAATGTAGAGTTGGAAGAGACCACAGGGGCCATCCAGTCCAACCCCCTGCCATGCAGGAACACCCTCAAAGCACTCCCGACAGATGGCCATCCAGCCTCTGCTTAAAAACCTCCAAAGAAGGAGACTTCACTACACTCTGAGGCAGCATATTCCACTGCCGGACAGCCCTGACAATCAGGAAGTTCTTCCTGAGGTTCAGGTAGAATCTCCTTTCCTGCAGCTTGAATCCATTGCTCCTTGTCCTGGTTCTGAAGCAGCAGAAAACAAGCCCACTCCCTCCTCTGCGTGGCATCCCTTCAAATATATAGCATCATAGAAATGTAGAGTTGGAAGTGAACCCAATTCTATCATAGATGATGTGGCACAGTCTAAAACTTTTCAGACCCTTCATTCTATACTGGACAGGGAAGGGAAGAGGCTTGATACTCTAGGCCAGTCGTTCTCTACCTTGGGTCCCCAGATGTTCGTGGACTTCAGCTCCCAGAAGCCCTGAGCATTGGCCATAGTGGCTGGCGCTTCTGGGAGCTGAAGTCCATGAACATCTGGGGACCCACAGGTTGAGAACCACTGCTCTAGGCTGTAAAAATTATTCTAATTCTCCCCTTCTTTTCAAAATCTCTCGTCACAGTGCCTGCATGGCAGTGTACGATCAGTTCCTTTGAGATGCCCGACGCCTGACAAATCAACAGATCACTATGGCCTAACACATCACAAACTGTGCCTCTAAAGGTCACTGCTATGACTCTCCACTGTCACTCTTGGTTAAGATCCTCTGGTCTATCCCAATTCATCAGATCTGTGGTTGAGGACCTGCCCTTTGACAGTGCCGGCCTTTTCAACACCTTCACTGATGACCGACTCAAACACACTCATAAGATGAGGTCTATCTTATAAAAGTATGGCATCCAGACTCAGCACCAATCCTGTCAGTACCATTACCATTGATACCATGCAATCTCGAGAACCTATAGCCCAACAACCTCAAACCATTACCCCCTGTCATCTTCACAACAGATGTTCAGAAGACTACTGGCATGTCCTCAAAAGATACAGTGCAAGAAAAAATCAGACTCGTCTAAACGTTGAGTTCGACTCTTTTGAAGACGACTCTGTGACTGTCAATACTGTCTCTGCCACTTCTTCAGATTCATCACTTACCTCCATCGATCCAGACACTGTGACATCTTTGTCTTCCATTGCCACCTCTATAGTGACACCAATCATTGCAGATCCATTGTTTGGAAACAAACTCAAGAAATATCTGCATGCCTGGGCATCGATCAATAACACATGGGTGCTCAACATCGTAGCCAGAGGTTACACAATAGAGTTTTGCAGGCTACCTCTTGTGGGCAGGATATGGATCACCCGACTGTCACACCCCCTCAATGAGGAGATAGATGCCCTCCTAGGGAAAGGAGCCATAGAACCAATTCCTCCTTTCCTGGAAAACAGCATTCCTCATCGCTATCACCTCTGCCAGGAGGGCAGGTGAATTGTGTGGCTTCTATGTGTATCTTACCTGCAATTCCGCAAAGAAAACGTCCTGAAACCAGACATCTTTCCTCCCGAAAGTTGTTTCTGCATTCCCTCTCAACCAGCACTTACTTCTGCCAGCCCTTATGCCTAACTCCTCTTCAGACTTGGAATGCAACTTGCATTCCTTGGATATTTGACGTGCACTTGCATTCTTTGTGCAGCACATGGCTGACTATAGGAAATCACAGAGACTTTTCTTTGCTGTTCTTCAAACAAGGAAGGACTCTCTGTGTTAGGACAGAGACCCTCTAAGTGGGTGGCTTCCACTCTCAGACTGTCATATGAACTGGCTAGCCAACAGCCTCCAACTCAGTTAAGAAGCCACACCACCAGAGTTGTGGCTGCATCTGCTGCTTTCTTAAGAGGAGTTCTTCTACATGAGATTTGTAGGGCTGCCACATGGTCTCAGCCCACCACCTATTTTTCACATGAGAAGGTTGATAACACAGCTACTAATGATGCTGTGTGTTGGGAGGACTGTGTTATTTTCATTTATTCAGTGACTTGTCACATGAATAAAGTTTTTCTGCATTGCAGTGACATATTGTGTAACAATAAAATTTGTCCATTTGCTGCAGATTTAACTCCTTCTTGTGTGAAGTGTCAAATTCTGTTGTAATAAGGTTATAAAACAGTTATATAATGACCATTCATGAGCTGGCTTATTAGCATGACACTCCCACATCCTAGATCAGTAGCTCACCAGTCTCCCATTTGTGTGAGTCACAGAAACCGTGAAGAAGGAGGACAGGTTGCTTATCTGTAACTGGAGTTCTTCAAGTGGTCACCTGTGAACTCACACCATCCCACCCTGCCTCCTCTCTCTGTGTCCTGCTATGTCTTATGTTCTAAGGCTGCTGTGTGGCCACGGAATTGGGGATGATGGCAGGAAGGGACCTTTAATTTCAGGAGAGTGGGCGAAGTTCCTGCCAAAATGCTAAGCCTAAGTTCCACAAGATTCCAAAGAGGCCTGTTGTGCAGGCGCAGATAACCCCATTTATATGAGTTCACAGATGACCCCTTGAACTCCAGTTACAGGTAAGCAACCTGTCCTTCTCTTGATGCAGCCCAGAAATACATTGGCTTGGGTGAGCAATATGGCTTGTATCTCATACAGACAGTGGCCAAAGGCTGAGGGAGCTGGTGATGATTGGGAAAGACATCTAGAACCTGTGCTAGTAGCTTTTTTGACCTTGCCTGCAATACAACTGATTCCAGAAGGGTGAGGTTATAGGGAAGGCTGAGAATTTAAAAGGCTGGAAGGAGTGGAGGTGGGGGAGAATTAAGCATGGGAAATGGTGAGTGACAGGCAATATGGAGAATAAGGAAAGGAAGAACAGCAGAGCCAAAGATTGGGAAGAGCCCACTATGTGAGTGGGAAAGTAGTGGGCTGGAGGCCAAAGTCCTGCAGAACCACTGATCCCTGGCCTATAGGGCAGAGCAGCCAGCAGAAAAACTGAAGGAATAAACAGAGCCAGGAGGTGAGGGAGGATATATTGGCTGAGAACCCAATGAGTCTCTCTGCAGCCGGATTTGTTTCAAGGATACTTACCTTTATGAAGAGGGAAATGACTTAAATCCTGGATGCAAGTTGAGAGCATCTGAGTAAAAATTGATAGGGAGAGAAACAAGGGCCGTGCCACTGTGGTAGGATCCTTAGGTGGGAGTGACCATATTCTCCTGGAGTTCATTATATAGTGGAAAGGGGACTGCATGTATATTCAGATACACATTCTAGACTTTAAGAAAACTGATTTCAGTAAACTTGGAGAAATATGGGTGAGGTTCTGTGGTCAGGAATGCTAAAAGATAAGGGAGTTCGTGGCAGATGGGAGTTTCTCAAAAGTGAAATATGGAAGGCACAATTTCAAACAGTTCCAATGAGGAACTGTTGAAGACAAAACATTCATAATGGAGAGATGTATTACTAGTGGGAGAGTTCAGCTATCTTGTTCTTTGTTGGAGTTCTTTGCCAGGAGTATGAGATCAAACAAGTTCCTCACTTGCTTTGCAAACAATATCATTGTGCAGAAGATGGAAGAGGAAACGAGGGGATCAGCTGATTTAGATCTGATCCTAACCAACAGTTATGTCCTAGTTAATAGGGTGGAAGTGGCAGGATCTTGAGGTGGAAGTGACCATGTTCTCCTGGAGTTTAATATACGGCAGAAAGGGGAGGCCAAGTGTAGTCAGACATACATTCTAGACTTTAAGAAAGCTGATTGTAGTAAAGTTAAGGAAATATTGGGTGTAATCCCATGGTCAGGAATACTAATAGAGAAAGGAGTTGATGATGGACAGAATTCTTAAAAGTGAGCTGTTGAAGCCTGTCACAGGGGCACCTTTCTCCATGAGGAGGGGGACCTCAAATGTTCTTGCATCCATGCTCTAAACAAGTCCACTGAAGGAGATTAAGTGATGGGTGAATGTTTATTGCAACAACTCTCCATACACAGTACAACAGGTTCAACAGTTAGTTGTGCAAACCACTCTGGGTGCCTACACTGGCATTTTTCCTTGCCATAGTCTTTTATGGATTTTTAGCCAGCTGCAATGACAGTTCAAGGACACTGGATGGAGCCAGAGGATAACAAATCACTTTTGCAGTTCCTTTTCTCCATGAAATAATCCCTCTCCTTTCTTGGCTTCCCACCAGTTACAACTCTTTGAAATGGCCCTCACCTCCTGCTAAGACCACGTACCCAACCTGATAGGTCTAGAGGCTGAGGACTATGCTAGCCATGTACTGCCTCCTTCCTCTCCCTTCCTGTGGACTCTAAGGGTTGTATTTTGCACAGCACTTCTTGCTCTTCCTTCTCTAACTTCTACCACCCCCTCTCTGTCTTCACAACACCTTCTGAGGCTATATCTTGAGGCTATATCTCACTAGCATTCATCCTCTCCAACTCCACAGCTGTTTCTCCCCTCATTCAACCAACTCAGCATTGGTCTGTGCTCCAGGACCGTTCCCTGCATAAATTCCACCTTCTTACAAAGGCACAATTTCAAACCATTCCAATTAGAAAAATAGGAGGAAACGAGGTAGTACAGGAATACCTGTCTACTTTAAATGAATTTAGGTTTCCAGAGCCTGGAGAATGGGAGAAATGCCAGCAGACTGGAGAAGGACAAATGTTTTCCTCCTCTTCAAAGAGGAGAAAATTGAGGACCCAAACAATTATTACCCAGTCAGCATGATATCAATACCAGGAAAGATTCTAGAGCAGATAATTAGACAGTCTATAAGTACTTTGAAAAGAATGCCATGATCGCTAAAAGTTAACATAGGTTTCTCAAAAACAAGTTATGCCAGACTAATCTAATCTCTCTCTCTTTTTTTTTTTTTGGATAGAGTTATAAGGTTTGGTGGATGAAGAGAATGCTGTGGACATAGTTTATCTTGATTTCAGCAAGGTCTTTGACAAGCTCTCCCATGTTATTCTTTCACATCAGCTAGTAAAATGTGGGCTAGACCATACTATTGTTAGGTAGATTTGTAACTGGTTGACCAACTGAGACCAAAGCGTGTTCATCAATGGCTTCTCTTCTTCCTGGAGAAAAGTGGCTGGTGGGGTGCCTCAGGGTTCTGTCCTGCACCCTGTGCTATCTTTTTATCTTTATCTTTATCAATGACTTGGATAATGGAATAGAGTTTGTGTTTATCAAATATGTAGATAACACCAAATTAGGAGGGGTAGCTAATATCTCAGAGGACAGGATCAGAATTCAAAATAACTTTAAGAGATAAGAGAGCTGAGCCAAAACCAACAAAATTTATTTTAACAGGGAGAAATGTAAAGTACCACACTTAGGCAAAAAAAATGAAATGCACAAATCTAGGATGGGTAACACCTGGCTCACCTGAGCACAGTAGATGTGAAAGAGATCTAGGAGTCTTAGTAGACCACAAGCTGAACAATGTGATGTGTCGGCTGAAAAAAACCAATGTGTAGTACAGGTATATTTAGTTTGAAAGAAGTTATAGTACCACTTTATTCTGCTTTGGTCACACCTCACATGGAGTACTGTATCCAGTTCTGGGCACCAGGCTTCAAGAAATGTATTGATCGCTAGAGGATGCCCTGAGGAGGGTAAGCAAAATTGTAAAAGGCCTGGAAACAATGTCCTGTGAGGAAAAACTTAGAGAGCTGGGCATGTTTAGCCTGGAGAAGAGAAGGTTAAGAGGTGACATGATAGCTATGTTTAAATATTTGGAGGGATGTCATATGGAAGATGGAGCAGGCCTGTTTTCTGCTGTTCCAGATTCTAGGACATGGAAGAGTTGTTTCAAATTGCAGAAAAAGAGATTCTACCTCAACATTAGGAAGAGTTTCCTGTGTTCAGCAGTGGAATATGCTGCTTCACAGTGTGATGGAATCTTGCTCTTTGGCAATTTTTAAACAGAGGCTGGGTGGTCATCTGTCAGGAATGCTTTGATATTGTATTCCTACATGGCAGAGGGTTGGACTGGATGGCCTTTGCAGTCTCTTCCAACTCTATAATCCTGTTATTCGTCTTCAGGCAACTCTGAGACAAGCATAGAGACCCAGGTCTGTTCTCAAGGAAATAAGGGGACTGTATTGTGAAAAAATATGAATGGGATCTTACTGACCAAGGGTTACCAGAATGATGGTAACGGAGACTTAGTAGTACTTTGTTTGCAAGTAGCTTTTATTCAAGATACACTGTTTAAGGTGCATTAAATGTTCAAAAGAACTGAACTTTGGTCAGGAAAGTCCTGATTTTATTTATATTTGTCGCTGTATAACTGAAATCCCTAAAGGAGTGCACCATAGTTTAAACACACACACACTTAGTTAGACACTGTTCATTCTCATGCAGTCCACAGGGCACAATGGAGAGGAAGGCCATGAAAGGAAGTATGTCCACAGTGATTGATATAGTAAAAAAATTCCAAAGGGATTCATTGTAGCTTACCCCAAATAGTACTATAATGTATATAACAATATTGTATAATAATATGCTGTACAAAGCAGTTCAGAATATAATCAAGAGAAGTGGGGGGGTCACTAAGGTGGGCACCTCCAGTGCAATTTAGAAATACGTCGAGCAGTTTCCTTCCATACAGGCCAGTGGGGGATGATGCTGAAAGGGCTCAGTCTGCTTGAGGGCCTTGGTCTTCTGCTAAGTAAAGAAATCACTCTCCCACTGTGTTTCCTGCTTAAAATTCACTTTTTTCTTTTCCCTTTTCTACTTTTTTTTCCATTTTCAGACCTATCTATTCTCCTGCTCTATAAACCCAGTGTGACAGACCCTTACTCCCAGATTGATGTGGCAATTCCTAATCTGAAAAAGCGCCCTGTCTTTATTACACAGCTTTGCTTCCCCCTTATAAACACCACCTCTGTGCAAAAGGGTGTGGGTTTTCAATGTTTATTTGGTTAGTCATTTTAGGTAACATGTTTTGTGTTACTTTATATATTGTATATAACGCAAACCGAGTCAGTGGTTACAAATATAAACTGTAAAGTTTATTAAGATAACAATAAGAATAAAGTAGGGTTCATATGCAGGTCAAGGTTGATGTATTTCACCAGTGGACTTTTTAGACAATATAGCAGGTAACTCTTTGCTCAGGAACAGTTCAATTATATCTTCAGATTTTCATAAAAGGTACAATTACTATATAACAGCCCTTTGGTTAAACTCCCATAGAGGCTTAGCCCCCAATCTAAGTCACACTCTTTGTCCAGATCCTGCTAGGGTTCCGTTACTCTTGCGCTTTCACTAGGCTTCCAGTGAGAACTAGACCTCCCAGAACAGTCACACTCTCCGACTAGCTAAGGGACTCTTCTCCCTGGCCCCTTGCTAGGAATCATTGAAGGAATCAAAGGGTACTTGGCTTTTTATAACCATAAGCCCCTCCCACCAGTGATGTAGACTCAAGTTGACTGACTCAGACTCAAATCGCTTTGGTGACTCAACTCGGCCATAAATGAGGCACTGACTTGACTCAAGACTTGTATATTTTTAGTGACTGACTTGTTGCTCTTGGTTCAGTAACATAACACAGTCATCCAGAAACCCTACAACTTTGAACAAGGCTTCCATCTCTTTTTGCCTACTGGTCATGTGATGATCTGTCTCAAGCCCAAAGTGTGGGCATGTTTCTCAAAGGGGAACAGCAAACAGGTGAGGCAATGGGCTTGAGGCAGGCTTGAGGAGCCTTCTAAAAATTTTCTTAAGAGCAGAAGGCAAGACTCAGCCCTAGAGTGCAGGCTGCATTTCTCAGAAAGGAACAGCAAGTGTGTTAGGCAGTGGGCTTGAGGAGGAAGCATCCTTCTTTCTAAAGCTTTTGAGGCTTCAGTAATGGGGGAGGTTAGAAGGATCCCCACTTCTGAAAAATCTTCCAGCTCCAGAAATGAGAAGTAAGAAGGATCCTGTTTCCCACTTACGAAGCTGCAGACTCTGTTATGCCCGTTGGCACAAAAGCCTCCAGCTTCAGGAAGTTGGGGTAAGAAGGATCCTATTCCCTACTTCTGAAGCTGAAGATGGCAAAATCGCAAATGTGACGGGCTGGCTCTGCTTAAAGTGTTAAAACTGACTTTATTTGACACTGCCCGGAAATTCTGGAATATAAGTTGTGGTATAAAGTTGGCTCCCAGTCTTGAGACTTGACTTGAGACTTGACTAGAAAGTATCTTTAAGGACTTGAGACTTGACTTGAGACTTGGGGTAAAAGACTTAAATACATCACTGCCCCCCACACACACTGCTGAGCTGGATTTCTCTCCTGGAATGCTGGTCTGGTTGTCTAGTAACCTGCTTCCAGGCTGCCTTGGCACTTCAGATAGCAACACCCCCAGAACTTCATCTCACCTAGTTGTCTGACATGGGTTACTGAAATTTCTCTCTTTCTCCATTCCTTTTCCTGCTGTCTCCCCAAACAAATCACACAGCTTAGCAGGCCTAACAGTGGCTTGTGACATATTTCCTCCAGTTCTGAAATTTCTTCTCCTATGATGCTACGAATTCCTGTTTTAGTAAATCTAACATAGCGACAGGCACCTTCCTAACAAATTTTAACAAATTCACTAAATTCACCAAACTCACTAAATCAGAGTTTAACTAGGGAATCAATAAATTAATCATCAGCAAGTTAATTCTATGATCTGATCGTGCCCTTAGCTGCTTAGTCAATTTTTCAGCCGGGATGTTATACCACACATATGGAAGCCTTTAACCCAGTGGCTGATTATTTACTTACCTTTGTGTTTTTGTTTTGTTTTGTTTTTGGTCTTTCTTTGGTTAAACATACCTAGAATCTTCTGGTTTAAACTTCATAATGTTTCCAGCACTTTATGTCTGCTGGGTTTCTGTCTTTCTTAAAAAATTGATAGGAACTCATAGCCAATGATTCAGGGACCAGCACTGGTCCAGGGACCACCTCTTTGAGTAGCATTGGCTTAAGCTGTTAAGTGTAGTTTAATAGTTTCTTGTTTGTCAACATGTTGAGAGCACTTGGGTAAAAATTAAAGGGGAAATAAAAAAAATAAATGAAAAAATGAAATTTTTAAATGAAATTTAAATTAAATGAAAAAATAGCATAACATTCTAAAGTAAATAATAAATTTTACAGTTGGCTCAACTGAAGGTTAATCTGCCATCCAGGGTAACAGACGCTGAACTGAAAACTACTTATTCACATGGTCTTTACTCAACAGATACTCTTGTTCAGAAAATATGTCTTATTCATTTGAGTGCCATTCTCACAGAGGTACGGGAAATAATTCTGATTTGAATTTGTTTCAGCTGCGCAATAATAAAGTGAAAGATGTCTGCCTTGATCAAGGACCACAGGAAAACCACACAGCAATCCTATATCCATGTCATGGATGGGGGCCTCAGGTTAGAGCAGATATGTTACCATTGCATGATAGAAGAGTTATTACATTTAGAATGAATTGATAGTACGTTTAGAAGATGTAAATGAATTATGAAATTGTCTAACTTGCAATTCTTGATCTTATTTGAAAACTATCTACACTGGTTTAAGAGTTCATCTCATCTTGGATAAAGGATCTCAAATACGGGTGGTTGAGAACACTGGCTCATTTTTGTTGTGTACGATATCCTCAGTTATTATTTCTTTTTTTACCTGCCGGCTTTCTCTATTCTCTGGGCTGGTGAGTGGATGAATCCACACATCCCAGATTTTTCCTGTCACCACCCAGAGACAGGCAGGAAGTGCTGTGAGATCTGAAAATAAGATTTGGTTGCTCCTTCCAGCTTAGCCACCTTCTTTTGGTTATCTCTTTTCCTCCTTGTGCCCAAAGCAGAGCTTCTCCTCCTGCTCCTCAGTTTTTCTTCATGACCTGCTGTCATGAACTGTGACTAGTTCCAGGTTCAAAGAAATGGCTCAGAATATTAAAGAACATCAAGAGCACCCCCAAACTCAAATCTAAACCAAAGCAAAAAACAAACAAACTGAAATTGCAGCATAAACTTAGAAAGTTTCCAGGACTAAAGACCTAAATAATTTTACAGGCTTATATAAGCAATACATACATCATGAAACATAAATCAGGCAAATCATACAAATCAGCACATGCAAAATCCCATTCCCTAACGAACAATAAGTTTCCCAGATATAACTATAAAGTGTCTCAGGCACATGCACCACTTTTTCCACTGCCCTTGAAGACCAGCACTTGGGACTTGTCATAGTCCTTATCATGCTGCCTTCCCTGTTCCTGGAAGATAATTTATAACCATTCCATCTTTCTCCCCTTTTCTCAGGCCTCTCAGTCAAACCAAGTGTTGAAGACTAGGTTGCTCCTGGCTTTCCAGTAAAAACTACCAGATCACATTTCCCTGTTCTCACACACGATTCCAAACCTGTCCCACCATCCTTTTTTATAGCATAACATTCCCCCTACTAAATAAATGCTAAGCAATAATGTGATAGTATAATATTAGCCCACATGCTGCATGGCAGTAACACAAAACTACATGGTAACATAGGTGGTAATATATTATATTTTTCAGCCAGGTAGATAACATGTAACATATAATAAAGCATATAACAACACAGTAAACAGATATAACAGAACCTTATATCAAGATTGCAGACAGATTGCAAACAGGGTCTAACATATGATGACATGTAATGCATATTGGGAGTCAAAGTACCTGGCCATTCCAAGATGATCACTGATTACAACAGGGTAGCATACACTTCCAGCACAGTTTAAGCTTTATATGAGCATAAAGTATCCAAAAGCATCCAAAAGCTTAAAATAATCAAGAAGAATTCATCATCATGACAGGACATTTTAAAACATGCCCAGGAACAAAATCAAACTGACAGTTGCCCCCCCACAAAATCTTTGTAGCCCAAAAGAAAGAAAGATAGATAGAACGATAGATAGATAGATAGATAGATAGATAGATAGATAGATAGATATAAAATAACACAAAGCAAAAACAACAAAAAAATAAACAATCAGACAAATACAAAGAAAATAATCACAAAATAATCACAAAAGCAAAACAGAAATATTAACATCATTCTATACTAATCAATACAAACCTATCCAAACTAACAAATTTATCTAAACTAGAAAAACAAGTAACTAACAAATAACTAATAACTAAACAAACAAACAAAAAACATAAAAAACGGTTCCCGTCCCCACTATCAGCTATCCATAATAACTCTATAAAAACAGTAATATAATAATTCAAGAAACATCATTACATCTAACCTTTGTTGCTTAATCTTAATTCTATATATGGAATAATTAAAATAGTAAATTGCTGTCTATGTCTTTCTTTAAATCTATTTTAAATATAAGAGGAATAATGTAGTGTAACAACAAATTAAAATCATCTATAATTTTCTTTAGCTCATTTGCATAATATCACAGTAAATAATCTTCTAATCAGAAGAAAGCAAAATAGCAACAGCAAATTCAGAAGCTCAAAATCATCATTTCACTCTCATTTTTCCTCAGGTATTTGTCAATAATTGCCAGTTTTTTACAAAGTCCTATTCAGGAAGCCCTTTTAATTTATTTGTCAGGCTGTCCATTTCCACAGTTGCCATCAATCTGCTGAGCCATTCATTCATTGATGAGATTTCTATTTTCTTCCAGTACTTTGCATAAATCAGTCTCGCTGCCAGTAACATGTATTGAATTATTCCCTGTTATTGTTTGTCATAGCTGGTATCTTTTTGCCAAATTCCCAGTAAAAATAATTTTGGGGATTTAGTGATATAGCTTTCAGAATTTTTTGAATTGTATTCTATATCATCTTCCAAAACTGCTTAACCTTATCACAAGTCCACCCCATATGTCGTAAAGATCCAATATGATCCTTACATTTCCAACATCTATTATTCATCTTATTATGCATCTTACAAAGTCCTTCTGGTGTAAGATATCAGCATAATATCATTTTATAGTAATTTTCTTATAAGTCATAGAAGAGTATTTTTTAAATTTCCTTTATCCACAGCCTTCCCATTGATTCATAGATATAGAATATCCAAAATTCTTTGTCCAGTTAATGATATATTCTATTATCTGTTCGCCTTCCATCTCCATTTTCAACAAAAATCTGTATACGTTGGCAATCAGATGTTCATTGTTATTACATGACAAAGTTTCAAAATCTGATTTGGTCTTTTCAAAGTCTTTATACTTTTTGTCTTCCATGAAACTTAAATAATATTGCCTGTGTGAGACATTGTATTTTATGACCATCCTCTTGCAGTTGTATTGATTTCATATCTCTTCTTTAATAGATCATAGTAGGTTAACCATGACTGATTGGCTCTCATTTCTGTTCTATAAAATACTTCTTGTGGTGAAATCCAAAGTGGTGTCTTTGGACATAATTTCAGTTTATATTTATTCCAACATTTCAGTGAGGCACATCTTATACGATGATTATTAAAGGCCTCATTGACTTTAACTTTTTCATACCCTAAATATATGTGCCATGCCCTTCTAAAGTTAATAGTTTCTTGTTTTTTAAAGTTATCCATTTTTTAACCGAAGTCATACATGCAACTGCAAAATAAATTTTAAAATTAGGTAGTCCAAGACCACCTCATTCTTTATCATCTTGCAGAATCTTTAATCTCACTTTGGCATTTCTTTAGTCAGGTTTGGGATCATTTGAAAAAAGAAACATCATTTTTGGGAGTATTTCTTTATTACTTTATTAATAATCTTTATTATGGAAATTCTACCCAGTAGAGATAAACTTAGCTTCTGCCATTTTTCCATATCAACCCTTAATTTCTCTGCAGATCTTAACATAATTATCATATAATTGGGTCAAATTAATACCTAGGTATTTAACTTTCTTTTCAACAGTTTTTAAATGTAATTTATTTTTGTCTTTTGTTGTCATATTTTTAGTCAGTACTTTAGTCTTCTCCTTATTTATCTTCAAACCAGCTAAATTTCCAAAATCTTTTATCTTTTCTTGTACTTTCGTAATTGATTCAGGAGGGTTCTGGAGCATTATTATCAAGTCATCTGTAAAAGCTCTTAGTTTAAAGTCTGCTTTTCTAATTCTACTTCTGGTGATCTCAACATCTTGTCTGATTGCAGAGTTCATGATCTACATCACTAAATGAATAAAAGTGGAGACAATGGACATCCTTATTGTGTCCCTCTGTAAACAGGAAAAAAATTTGCTTGTATCTCCGTTTACTATTATTTTTGACAGTTGATTTGGATATATAGCTTTGATCCAAGATAGAAAGTTCAAACCATATCAAATCATATCAAATTGTGATATGATCTTTCATTTGTTGTCCTGGTAAAAATCCACTCTGATCTTCATTGATATACTTAACAAATTCTTTAATCTTTCAGCTAATATTAAAGCAAAAATCTTATAATCATTATGAAATAGAAAAATTGGTCTGTAATTCCTTGGTAGTGTTAAATCTTGTCCTCCTTTCGGAATCAATGAGGTAGTAGCTTCTTCCCAAGAATGAGTCTAGTTTCCTAAACCCTATTCATTATCATTTGCAAAGGGATTAGTAATTCTTTCAGACATTTGTAATAGGGAGTACAAAATCCATCTAATCTTGGTGTTTTTCCCACTTTTAATTTTTTAATAGCTTGTTCTATCTCTGTGATAGTAATCTTTTTGTTAATATGTTCTTTTTCTTCCTCTTTCAGCTTAAGGTAAATTTTGTCTCTTCAAATATTCTTCCATCTTAGTAATTTCAATATCAGTGCCTGAATATAGTTTCAAAAAGTTTTCATAAAAAAATCCTTTGTAAGTCTTTGTCTTTAGTATATTCTTTGTCACCTTTCAATTTCATAATCATATTCTTCTGTCTCTCCCTTCTTAGCCTATAAGCTAACCATTTACTAGACTTATTTGCATATTCAATTTTTTTTCCTTCCAAAATGTCAGGTTTTTTTCTATTTTGTCTAACATAAACAGTGATAATTGATTTCTCAGTAGTCTCAATTTTTTCTAAATATCTCCACTTCCTGGTGATTTTTTAAATTGCTCTTCTTGAATTTTAATAGCATCTAAAATTTTCTGTGTTTTCTCCATCTGTTTTCTAACCAAAAGGTTTTATACTCCAAACCAGTAATGGCATCTTTAGTTTCAGGTGCTTTTGTCCAAGGAGAGAGAGGAATTTCTTAAGGATTCCAAGAAAAAGCATCCTGAAGGCTCCTTTTTGGAGCTGGCTGGAAGGATGTTTGTAGCTAGCTCCTTGTTTACCCTTTTATGGATGGAGGATATTTAGCAAAATGATAACCTAGATCAGTGGACCTTACATAGGGATTGCACAAAAATATACACAGCTCTGAAATTCATTGTGGATGGCACCCAAGATTCTCCTTTGCAGCTTGGGCCATAGGAGCCATCACAGTGGCCAGAAGGTCACCTAGTTCTGACTTTGGGAAGTAGATACACACTCTGGGATGAATCTTATCAACTGCAGCTTTCAAAGGTTCTGACTTGTTTATGGATGATGCATTGAGGAACATTTTAGTCAAAAGACATGAATCAAGCCATTCCTTCCACTTTTAAGAAGGTCAATAGAAAACATATAAGAGGGCTTCCCAGAGGTATTATTTTTGTCCCTCCCAGGGTTTGGGGAGATTGAGGTATTTTCAGTCCTTCAGACCTACTTGGTCCAAGTCCAGGTTCCCATACTCAGTCTGCTCATCCCTCTCACAGTAGGTGTGGAGGTTTCTAGAGCTCATGAGGAGGGGATAGATAACAGCTCTGACATCACTCTTCTACCAGTGGGAGACAAGTTTTCTTCCTTAGGCTCAGGCTATCTCAGATAGATGGGCCCTAACAACTATTTGCTGAAACTACTTGATAGAATTTTATCCAGATCCCCTTCCTTAGTCCCAAAGGATGCTCAAAAGAACCACATACATATTTAAGCCATCAAACATCAGTGCTATAGAGTGAATCCCTTAAAATGAACACTTTTCCAGAGTCTACACTCCTTCACAGCGCTGAAGAAGGGAGAGAACATCAGATCCATTATAAACCTAAAATCCACAAACTCTTTCATCTGGGGTGTCAAGGAGAAAGACCAAAGTATCAGTTGGAGCTCAGGCAAGATCACCTGATCCTACCTCACTTCATCTCTTCTTCTCCAGGGAAATCATGTTACTGCAACATAGCCACAACCAAAACAAGGAAGATTAAGGTTCCAGTTCCTCTATAGGGAAGCAAACCTGCAATTCAGGTGGGCAAAGAGTCAGATATCTCCACAATAGCCCAACATGTTGAGGATGTAGCCAACTCTCAGATTACCTCAGCAGGCAAACCTTCCTTCCTGGAGAATGGAGTCTGAATAAAAGTATTTCAGCAGCTCCAGAATAGATTTGTAAGTCTCTTGGCAGACATGTTAACATCATCAACAAACCACAAACTGTCCAAAATCCTTTGTCCCCAGGCAGAGGTGACTGATGCGATGCGTTGCAGATGGCTACTAGCTCTACTATATTATCTGTTCCCACCCTTTCCCCTGCTTTTCAGGATGCTCAGGAAAGCAAGGAAGGAGAGGGCTCAGGTGGTTCTAAATGTTCCCTTGTAGCTGTAGAGCCCATGGTTCACAGAACTTCTACACCTGGCTCTGTCCGACCTGGGGCATGTGCACATTCATCCAGACCTGCCAACTCACGGGCCCATTCAATAGCTAGATGTAGCTTGGCCCCAGCCAGCTGCCTAGAGGTTGAACAGAGAGTGTTAATGGACTTCAGTTACTCCAGTTCATCATTTTCACTCTCCTGTCTTCTAGATGAAACTCAACCATAAGGATCTACAAAGCCACTGGGAAAACATTCACAAGGTGATATAAGATGAACTCTGTTAACTACTACTTGCCCCCACCTCTCATCTTTCTCTCCTTTTTACAGAAAGGCCTTACAATTTGGGTTACAACCAAATACTTTAAAAAGACACTGCCTTATCCTTGACTTTGACAAAATCAACCAGTTCTTCCACTTTCTTGTCTTCGTATGTCCTCATGTTAGCAGATTCCTCAGAGGAGTGACACTTCTCTCTCCACCAGTGATTCACTCTTTCTCCTCTTGGAACCTTCCCTTGTTTTGAAACAACTGACAAACCCTTCAAACCACTTAGAAAAGGCTCCCCCAGACTTCTCACTCTAATGCTGGCTCACTCTAACACTGGTATTATCACTGTGTTTCAGAGTTTTCTGCTCTGTCAGTACACAAACACCTATGCTCCTTTTCAGAATAATCCATCTAGATCCTTCCTTCCTCCCTAAAGTACTTGTTCTCTTTCATATCTCTCAGGACCTCATCCTTCCTTTCTTCATTCCAAGACCATCACGCCCCCAGGAGAAGCTATGGCACAAACTGGATATGCACATATCTTTAAAAGCCTACATTCATAGACTAGTTCATTTAGACATTATGATTCTCCATTTGTCTTTTTCAGTACAGCCTCCTTGGGGTGCTAAGTGTCCTGCTGGACCATAGCCACCTGGATTAAGGAATGCATCATAATGAGATAGACTTTGCCAAAATTCCTTGACCATCATACATTACAGTTCACTCTACCACAGCTGCCATCACTTCTGTGATTTGTTGAGACACCACCGGGAGCACACTGTTCCAATTTTATCCAACAATATCACATTAACAACTCCGCACCTGCAGATGCTACCTTCAGCAGAAGGGTGCTCCAGGAGGTTATCAGAAATTAAAGGCAGTTACCCCCTTGAGTATGTCCTGAGATGTGTGGACATCTCATCTAATGAACCCAGAGAATGCGATGGTAACTTATTGTGAAGATGGCTTCTCGGTTGTTGAAAAGAGGAAGCCACCCCTCGCTGCTTGACTGCCTCCTTCCTTCCTTCCAGGGGACACAATTTTCCTTCTTGTTTTTCTGTGGTTCTTACCTAGTTGTACAGGGGTTTGGCTAGGGCAGGAACTGACCAAGATAGCTGAGCCAGAAGGAGCAATCAGTCTCATTTTTAGATCTCACAGTACTTCCTACTTGTTTCTGAGCAGTAATGAGAGAAACCTGAGATGTGTGGATACCGCCTGTCACCCAGAATGCATCTTCACAGTAAGTGATCAACACAGCAATCTGTCACAAACTCAAGGTAATCTAATATTCCTTGTATATTCCTTACTCCCCAGCTCCTTCATTCCTTTCTCCCCATTCTACCTATTTGCATTCTTACAAATTTATCTCCACAAGCTTAAACTATCTTGCACAATCATTCTTTATAGTTCAGGTGTGCACTAACAAGAATGATATTTGTACAAAAAATGAGAGTGTGCCCCTATTGGTATAGAGCATAACTACAGGGAAGAACATAAATACCAGCATTACATAAATCCTAATCCTCATCAGTGACTGCAACATTTCGAGGGATTTGGGAGCTGGTGGAAAGGATAAATTCAATGAACAAACTTGTAACGACAAATGGAATCACACATAGCTCTGAATCTGAATATCTGTGATGTTCTCCCACATATTCATATGCCACAGCATGTTTTCACTATAAATAGGGATAAAAATGAGTTCCAAGTGGAACGGCATGATAAGCAAGGTTGAGACTGCTGCAAGGAAGACTTTGAGGATGATTCCAACAGTATAGAGTGATTTGGAAGTATAGGTTTTTTCTTCGTGTTCAGTACTCTCAAAAAATGCTTCTGCATATGGTCACCTCCATCTCATTTTTCTTCTGCAGTTCCAAGTACCCATGTGCAGTTTTTTTTAAATGAAATTGTTGGTGTAAACTTTCTCCCCAGCCTTCTCATTGCTTTTCTGAGAGCTACAAGTATGCATCTAATGTACATTCCAGCTAGGATGTATACTTGCAGACTGGTGAAGTTGTACAAGATGAATTTTTATCTGGCACTTTTACTAGTGTGGATTGTATGTGTGAATGTGCATCAGTAAAATCTAGTTATCTTAGTTGGGAGGTCTGAGCAATGCCGTTTCAAGGAATAAACTTATTCTTATGTCCATGGACTGGATGAAATGTAATGTTAATCCTGGCAAGACAAGAAATGCTTCTGGTCACCAGAAGGCAGGCCAGAAAATAGATATTCAGTCTGTGGTGGATGGCATAGGTTTGGAGCTTGGGTGTATTCCTGGATTCATCCCGTAGCCTGCAAGCTCAGGTCTCAGCAATAGCCAGGACTTCTTCTGCACAGTTAAGGCATCTGTGCCAGCTGTACCCATTCCTAGAAATGATGGAGACATGCTTTAGTTATATCCCATTTGGATAGCTCTGTGTGGGGTTGCCTTTGAAGTATTTTCAGAGACTTCAATTGGTCCAAAGAGCTGTAGCTAGATTGGAGTTGGTTGCAGGAATCACCCAAGTCCCTTGTTACAAAAGCTCCACTTGCTGCATGTCCATTTCCATTCTTATTATGACATATACAGCTCAGGTCCAGGTTATATGGACCTGCTATCTCCCTATATTAGCCTGCTTCATTTGCCTTGTGATCTTTTGGAGAGTCCCTTCACTCTGCCATGCTAACCTCACAGGTACATTTATTGAGGACACAGGAGAGGGCCTTCTCAGTGGGTGTCCTAGAGAGACTACAGTGACACCCTCCTGGCTGTCTTTCCACAGGCAGGTGAAGACTTTTGTGTTTCGTCAGGCCTCTAAAGACTGACTGTCAGGAAAATTTTTATTTGTTGTCTTCTCTTTAATTACTATGTTTTAATTGGTTTTAATTTTATTGATTATTTAATTACATTTTTAACTTCTGTATGAAGTAAATTTTTGGCTGTATTTGTTTTAATGGTTAAACTGCCTTTTAATGGTTAAACTGTCCTGGGCAGAAAGTAGGATATAAATAAACATGATGATGATGGTGGTGATAGTGATGATGATGACAATGATGGAGGAATTGGAATGGTATTTCTGTGTAGGATTTCCAGATTATGGCTTTGCACTAAAAAGTCTGATTTTAGAACTTGGACACTGAAAATCTTGACAATTGATGCCTGCAATTGGCACTGAAATGAGGAGGTTTCCATGTGGACACCATGGTAATTTGTCACATGGCAGGTGTACCACCCAATCATGAGGGACGTGTGAGTTTTGGTAAGCTGGATTTGACATTCTGTTCCTTTTTGAAAAAATGGGAGCTTTGTTCTTGAACTTGGATTTTGTAGATAGTTCTGAAATTGTATGGAGTGGTACTGGACTGCATTTGGGTTGTTCAGTTAGCTGAAAGGTAACAGTTTGTGGAATATGTATTTTCTGCTTGTAAGGCTTGTGTCACATGGAATGACATCTGAATGATATGGGTCAGGGATTAATCAGTTTTCTTTTAAATGGAAATCCGTGAAGGTTCAAAACAGATGCAATGTCTTTTAAAAACAGTGTTAAATCATGCTGAAAAATTATATCAGTAATGAAGGTTTATTCTTTGTGGTCTCTGTGCCTCACACATATTTGGTGTTTGTGCTTGCACAGAGAACTGTCTCAGAAAGTTCTAGAGCTAAGCAGCTTAGCAAGGCTCTGCCCCCCTTGTGCGCTGTGCGTGCTCCAGCCTGCCATGCTGCTCCTCAGGGTTTTTTTGTCGACTGGTAGAGCAACACGTCTTGAATTGTTTTCCTAAGCACCTCTCACCTTTCTTTTTTCCTCTCTTTGTCGACTTCTGCCTTGGCGTTAGTGGCTTTTTCATTCCTTCTTGACCACTGCCTCTAAAAAAAAAAAATGACTCTTTCCTCACCTCCATTTCTCTCTATTCCTTCCTCTGGCCTCTATGATCTCCACCTCCCTCTTCAAGATCTGTGCCATGTGTACTCAGAAGGTCACCCTCTTGGATGGCCACTCCCAGTGCCTCTGCTGCCTTAGGAGTCCAATATCACCATGAAGTGCACCATTTACTTCACCCCTCAAATGCTGAAGAACAGGGCAAACTGCCTGAAAAGCTACTGTTGAGAGCAGTCCCTCCAGGTAGCCACCAAGTTGGTCTCCAGTGTCCCACTCTATTTGGCATTTGTGGCCATTGCTAACTCCATGAAGTTGAAGACTGCATGGCGAACCTGGACCATTCTGATGCCACCCCTTTTGCTACCAACACCTTCAGACCAAGCCATGTTGATGGTGCCTTCAGCACTGATGGCCCTGGAACTGATGCCTCCTTAATCCATGGAGTCCACTGACCCGACAGCCTCCTTCTCCAGCACTCACCTGGTGCCAGCCATCAAATCAAAGAAAAAAGAGAAGACCACAAGCAGACAAACACTTCCTGCACACTGAAGCCTCAGGCCCATGCTCAGACCCATCATGCTCCCACTCCTTCAAAGACTTCCCTGCTGGCATGGGATCCAACCTCCAGCTGCCGCCACCGACACTGCTGACTTTGCAGCATGCCTGTCCAAGGGAGATGTGGCCAACCACCATGCAGCCACCGCTGGCTGTCTCACCGTGGCTCCCATCGACACTGGGGAGGCATTGTCTCTCTCACTCCCCTTGAAGGGAATGGTTTCTGTTTTGCAGTGGAACCTCCTGCTTGTTCTGCCAAGGTGACTGGCGCTACTGGAAGACTCGCCCTTCACCTTGGTCCCATAGATAGACTGTTACAAGCAAGAGCACCTCTGGAGAGAGTGCCCAGATTCCCTTTCATATTCTCCAATGCACAGAGACCACCACCACCATCACTATAGCTCCAGTGACTGCTTCTCCAGCACAACAGCACCAATCATTATTCCACTCACCATGCTGCACAGTCCTGCCTTATCATGGCCACACTCTTGACTGTTCACCATCCCACGTGCCAGTCTCACGCAGGACCTGCTGTCTGTCTGTCTCTGCTGCCAAACCCAGGCCGGTTTCTACACAGACAACCACAACTTTGGTCTTGGTTGCACAGCCAGAGACCTCCGCAGTTGACTACCATGGCACTGGCCCCTACAATTGCTGTCACTATCACCATGGACCCAGCTACCCTACCACACCCTGTCACGGCCATCACTCAATTTCTATCTGTCCCGCCTCCACTGGTCCCACTGACAACCCTGGCAGACACACTGCTCCCCTCCCCAGCTACCAAATCCTCCAAGGAGTACTATGAATCAGAAGCTTTTTCATCTGACTGGCTGTTGGTCCACAATCCCTCTCCACCAGTGGCAGTCGAGGACACTACACCAGCTTTTTCACTGGAGAATGTGAAGATGTTTTCAGACATTATCCTGTGGATGGCCAAATGTATAGGACTGGATGTAATACCACCCCCAACACCAGTGGCAGACCCAATCTTTGCAGTGGTGGATTCCCAAGCACCAGATCCAGCCAGAATCCTCCTTCTACAGGAGGATCTCAATGAGGATTGAGGTTCTAAAACTATTTTGGACCAAGCCTGCCATTCTACCATTGGCATCTCAGAGACTGGAGCACCTATACAAAACAAAACAGGACAGTGCTCCCTTCCTTTTCAACCACCCAGCTCCAAACTCCCTTGTGGTCAAAGGAGTGGAGGGAGACAGCACACCACTCTGGTGGATGAGGAGGGCAGACACATTGATGTCTTCAGCAGGCAGTTCTACGCCTCCTCAGCTCTCTCGATTAGGGTTACCAACACACAGGCTTGCATTGTGGCCTACCAGATGTTCCTGTGGAAGAAGATGTTCCCTTGTATCCCTCACCTCCTGAAAGAACATCATGCTGCAAGCCTCGCCATACAATGTGAGGCCCACAACCTAACAGCAGATATGATCCATCAGGCACTCTGTTGACTGTGCAGCCAAGGTCATGGAGGGAATGATGCTCTTCCATGCATGGCTCAGACTGGCTAGCCTCATGGACAATACCAGAAATTGCATGGAGGGCCTCCATTTTGATGGTATCAGTCTCTTTCAGTGGTGGCACCATTGAGGTCATCGACACCATTGTCAAGCCCATCTCACAGTGAAGAGAATGGGTTTTGGGGCACTCCACCACACTCAAGGATGCCCAGGCCATTGTGGAGATGATCCTTAGCTCCTTCTCACAACCCAAATCTCCTGCCAAGTCATTCTGAACCGAGTCACAATATCACTTCTGCTCAGAGTGGCCACTCAAGCAACATAAGTCCCAACACCCCCTGCCCAAGAAAAAGCAGGATACCATGCCTAGGTCTTGCCTTTGACTCTGATCCAGACAATACTGCAGCCAACTGCCCACCTACAACATACCACCAGCCTCCAACCATTGAGGCTCTAACACCATTATTCCACCTGGTAGAACATCACCACAGACTCCTGGTACCTCTCCATTGTCTGCTTTGGTTATGCCATAGAGTTTGGAATTACTCCTTCCATTGCGTATTCTGCTCCACACTAATGTTGGAGGTCCTCGCAGAAGAAGTCTCAACCTTCCTTGAGAAGGGTGGTGTGGAAGAACTCCACCACTCAGACACATTCGACAGATACTTCTCCAGATCTTTCATGGTACTGAAGAGGGATGGGGACCTCTGCCCAATCCTAGATCTCTGAGGTGTGAACAGACACAGGAAACCAAGGAAATTCAAGATGGTAACATTCCAGACCATTCTCCTCTTCCACTGCCATGGAGACTGTTTCGCCTCAGTCGATTTTTGAGATATATACTTCCACATCTCAATTCAGCCTCAATACCACAACTTCTTCAGATTCCAGTGGGGAACTCTACCAGTACTGAGTCCGCCTTTCCTGACTCTCCACAGCACACAGGGTGTTCACAAGGTGCATGGCGGTGGTGGTATTCTTCCTTAGAATTCACAGAATCAAGATCTTCCTATATCATAGAATCATAGAATCATAGAAATGTAGAGTTGGAAGAGACCACACGGGCCATCCAGTCCAACCCCCTGCCATGCAGTAACACCCTCAAAGCACTCCCAATAGATGGCCATCTAGCCTCTGCTTAAAAACGTCCAAAGAAGGAGACTCCACTACTCCGAGGCACCGTATTCCACTGCCGGACAGCCCTGACCGTCAGGAAGTTCTTCCTGAGGTTCAGGTGGAATCTCCTTTCCTGCAGCTTGAATCCATTGCTCCTTGTCCTGGTCTCTGGAGCAGCAGAAAACAAGCCCTCTCCTTCCTCTACATGGCATCCCTTCAAATATTTAAACATGGTATCATGTCCCTTCTTAACCTGCTCTTCTGCAGACTAAACATACCCAGCTCTCTAAGTCTGTCCTCATAGGGCATGGTTTCCAGGCCCCTCACCATTTTGGTTGCCCTCCTCCGGACTTGCTCCAGCTTGACCATGTCCTTCTTGAATTGCGGTGCCCAGAACTGGACACAGTATTCAAGATGAGGTCTAATCAAGACAGAGTAGAGTGGTACCAGTACCTCCCTCGATCTAGACGACATACTCTTATTGATGCAACCAAGAATTGCATTGCCTTTCTTGGCTACCGCATCACACTGCTGACTCACGTTCAGCTTGTGGTCTATGAAGACTCCTAGATCCCTTTCACGTGTACTGCTATCCAGCCACGTGTCCCCCATCCTATATTTCTGTATTCCATTTTTTCTACCTAAGTGTAGGACCTCACACTTCTCTCTGTTGAATTTCATTTTGTTAGCCTTGGCCCAGCTCTCCAATCTATCCAGGTCCTTTTGAATTTTGATCCTGTCCTCTGGTGTATTAGCAACCCCTCCCAATTTGGTGTCATCTGCAAATTTGATGAGCATGCCCTCTATTCCTTCATCCAAGTCATTGATAAAAATATTGAACAGCCCTGGGCCCAGGACAGAACCCTGTGGCATCCCGCTAGTCGCTTCTCTCCAGGATGAAAAGCAACCATTCGTGATCACCCTTCGGGTTCGGTCGGTCAACCAATTACAAATCCAACTAACAGTAGCACTGTCCAGCCCACATTTTACTAGCTCCTTTGCAAGAATGTCATGGGAAACTTTGTCAAAGGCCTTACTGAAATTGAGATATGCTACATCCACAGCATTCCCCTCATCTATCAAGCTAGTAAGTCTATCATAAGAAGAGATAAGATTAGTCTGACATGTTTTATTTTTGAGAAATCCATGTCGACTTCTTGTGATTACCGCATTGCTTTCTAAGTGATTAGAAACTGACTGCTTAATGATCTGCTCCAGGATCTTTCCGGGTACTGATGTCAGGCTGACTGGGCGATAATTATTTGGGTCCTCTTTTTTTCCCTTCCTGAAGATGTGGACAACATTTGCCTTCTTCCAGTCTGCTGGAACTTCTCCTGTCCTCCAAGATTTCTCAAAGATTATAGCAAGCGGTTCCGAAATGACCTCTGCAGTTCTTTTAATATCCTAGGATGCAATTCATCTGGCCCTGGAGACTTGAATTCATCCAGTGTGGCCAGGTATTCCTGTACCACCTCTCTATCTATTATGTGCCTCATTTCCCCTTCTTCCTCACCTGCTCCCCAACCGCCAGGTTGAGTGCTTGTATCCTTCTGGAAAAAAACTGAGGCAAAGAAGGTGTTAAGTAGTTCTGTCTTTTCTCTTCCCCCTGTTAGTATCTTGACAATTGGTCCTGATGTTGTCCTCCCAGTCTTCCCTATACTGGGACGTCTATGGGACCCACCCTCCTCCATGACCGTGGCCTTGAGGTGAACTCAAAGAAGTCAGTCCTTGATCCCACCAGTGTCATCAACTTCATTGGCACCACCCTGGACTCTCTGATGGCATCAGCATCCCTGCCTACAAAGTGAGCCCTCATCTCGTGGCCCACAGCCCACAACCTCAACCCACCAGGTTCAGAAGGTCCTTGGGTCTCATGGCAGTGACCACAGTGTAACCTATGTTTCCCGTCTCCATTCCGCAGACTTACAAACTTGGTTCATCTGGAACTTCAACTCTTGCAATCATTGCCAAACCCGGATAAGGAAACTTCCCCCTGAGATCCGCCACTCCCCCTCCCACCCGAGATCGAGGGATGCAACCTCCTCATGGGCATCTTCTTCTGGATCCAGGATCCAGACTGTATGGTCACCACTAACACTTCCATGATGGGCTAGGGAGCCCACTGCAGAGATATCACTGTATGGAGCCCTGGAGCCTGGAGGACGCCACCCTATACATCAACACCCTGGCACTCTTGCCAGTTATCAAGGCCCCCAACTCCTTTGACAGGGAGCTTTGAGGCAAAATGGTCCAAGCCATGTCAGACAACACGGTGGTTACCTGCTACACCAACAAGCAGAGCGGAACACACTCAACCACCCTCCTTTGTGTATCAACTGCCCTTTGGAACTGGTGCCTCCAGAGGCGAATACACCTGATTGCAATCCACATAGCCAGTGTTGACAACACAATAGCAGAGTCTCTGAACCATTCCAGGGTCCTTCAGTATGAGTAGATCTTCTCCAGGGAGGCATTTGGCCTCAACATGTGTCAATGGGGCGAACTGACCATTGACTACATCACCTCACCGATGAACACAAAATGCTGATGCTTCAGCTCGAGAGCAGGCATGAGCACTGACTCACTTGATGACGCCTTCCTCAGACCTTGGACTGGGGAACTGAGATACTTTTTCCCCGATTCCTGCTCCTCACCACGACCATACTTAAGTTGAAGAGGGATGGATCTGACATCATTCTAATCATTCCCTACTGGCCCAGACAGCCCTGGTTCACCCACCTTCTCCATCTATCCAGAGGGAACCACCTAGCCCTCCCATGTGCTCCTGATCTCTCCCATTCCAGCAATAGGATTCTCCACCCAGATGCCAAGACACTGCACTTCACAGCTTGGAGGGTAACCCGTTAAACTCCACTTGCCTCACTAGAGTTCTAATAGCACCGAGGAAGTAGTCCACAAAACACTGTTATGTGTACAAGTGGAGCAGGTTTGCAGCTGCCAGGAATGAACCAGTGGCCCTAGCTGATTACTCCATCATGCTCCGCTTTTTTGCTGCACCTCTAGAGACAGGACTCACCTTCTCCTCCCTGAAGGTCTACCTCAACACAATTGTAGCACACCAGCCTGGGCCCAGAGCCTTTACATTTTTTTTCGTGGACTCGCCCACCTCTGTCTGCTGATATCGCTCTGATTCCTCTGTGGTCAATCTCCCTGGCTTGTCAAGAGACTTTCAAACCCATAGCGACTACCAATGATCACCTCTTAACCTGGAAACCAGCTTTCCTCCTTGCCGTCACCTGAGCAAGGAGAGCCAGAGAGTTCGCAGGCTTGTGCTGCACCTTCCCTTATCTGGTTTTCCATAAGAACAAGGTCATCCTCTGTCCTGACATCTTCTTCCTGCTAAAGGAGATTTCCAACTTTCATCTAAACCAGCTGATCATCCTTCCCTGCTCAGTGCTGGAGCAATCTCTGCAGTCTCCTGACATGAGACACACTCTTGCCTACTATGCCCAAAGGACAGCCTCCTACTGTTATCTCACCAGGCTTTTTGTGTGCTATGATGGACCTCAGAAAGGCAAGCAGATCTCTTCCCAATGACTCTATAAGTGAGTGTCCCATGCTATTGCTCTGGTCTATGAGCTGGCAGACCAGTCAGCTCCTGGCCCACTCCAGTTGTGCTCCACCAGGGTCCTCTCGACCCTGACAGCCCTTGTGTAGGACATTTCTCTCTCCGAACTCTTCAGGGCAACATGGTTGCAACCATCCACTTTCATGTGCCACTACAGACTGGCGTGCAAAGTAAGAGTTGACATAACCTTCAGCCATGCTATCCTGTCATCTATCTTCCAGTGACCTGCCCACCATCCTAAGGTAAGCTCTCCAGTCACCCCTATATGTGAGGCACAGAGACCAAGAAGAAGAAAGTACAGGTTGCTTATTGTAACTGTGGTTCTTCAAGTGGTCATTTGTAGCCTCATACTATCCCACCCACCTTCCCCTCTTACAGGTCCCTGGATCTTCCTGGACTAACTTTGAAAGTGAGGAACAGCATGGTGGCCTGCAGCATGTATGGTATGTGAGAGGGGCAGAGCATCACTAACCTGCTCAGCTCTAGAACTTTCTGAAATGGTTCTCTGCACAAGTGCAAACATGTGTGAGTGCACAGGTGACCACTCAAAGAATGACAGCTACAGCTAAGCAACCTGTTCTTTTACACCCACTTTAGAGTGTTTAGATTTGGGTTTTTTGCACATGATTTGTCATCTAAAAAGGATGGAAGGTCACTTTTTAAGGCACTTCAAGGCCTTTTAAGAAGAGACCTATATTATCACAGTTGCAGCAGCTTTTATGTTGCAGGGTAACTACAAGTAGCTACCCTTGCTACTATGCAGGTCATGAAGTAGCTAGCGTTTAATATTTCTCCTTTTGCTTCCATATTCAGCTTGCCCGCTATACCAAAGAAGGATTTCTTCATTTGGGTGCCCTTGGAACAACAGTGCTCTTGCCAGACACTCGCTGCTTGGTGGATAATATGAAGAGCAGGTTCCCTCAGCTCCTTGATTGTGACAAAGTAAAGAGCAGCCTGCATAAGCGATGGAATTTTATACAGGTTCCTACTTTTTCACAAAGATGCCTTTTGCTATACTAGACCTCCCTGATTAAACATGGCTGTCCTATACTACTGCACTGAATGACCAGCCCTCTTTGTTGGACATTCATCCTCCAACAGCAATGTTCATTCAGGAACTCTTTAATTATTTTTTACTTTTTAAATATTGGAACTTGCATGTTTCCCTGTTTTCTTTCTGTTGCCGAAGCCTGTAAACCGGGAGTACATATGCACTGAAGGTTAGTGGGCCTATTTTAGTTTGTTCCTTAGTTTCTTCCTCTTCCCCTACTGCATGCAAGGTTTTGGCTGCATAGTCTACTAAACACAAATAAATTTTCTGTATGGATAAAGCGTTGAGGGAAAATAGAATGCAATACAAAGAGAAATAATGACCCAATAAGCACATCACCAAAATGATACTTAGAGGCTAAATCTTGTTAAAACCCTTTCTGCACTCAGTTCCAATTGATTTGTTTCCTTTTTTTAATGAATATTTAATTAATTTTCATTAATTGTCAAAACAAATAGACAATGAAAATTATCGCAACAAATAGACAATGATAAACAGTATATAAACAATGAATGGGAAATAGTAGCCACAGTATCATATAAATAACAAAAAAAGACAACAATAAAAAAAAATACATATACATCACTAATGAATAGTAATACAAAGAAGACTTTACATAAACATTAAAATAGACTTCACACTCTGCTAGAGCCACAGATTGGATTAATTACATTCTTATCATATACGTTTCCTTTTGTTTTATTAAGAAAACTTGATTTTTTAAAAAACATCTTTGTTGTTTCAGCATGGCGCAATTCTAAATAAAGGGACAGGACGCTGCTTAGAAGTTGAGAATAAAGGCACTTCAGGTATGGATCTTATTCTTCGAAGCTGCACAGGACAAAGGTGGGCAATTAAAAATTTTATCAACTAGAAACCATCCTTAACTCTGCGTTGAGCAAAACGAGATTTTATAGGGGTAGCCATCTTAATAAAAACTCTGCTCTGTTCAGAATATCAGGGAAGACTCTTTAAGGGAAGGGAAGATTTTTGTTTTTTAACTTGATTACCTCTCTGCTGACTCCAGTGGGATGGCTGAAAAATACTCTCCATGTGAATGTTTCATCAATTGAAAACTCAAGACCTTTCTGAAGGACTGTAATTTATGCTTGTAAATACTTCCCAGATTGCAACAAAGGTACCAAAACAATGGTTTAGTGATGAAAGAGTTTGTTCCTATTAGAATGAGAGAGGAAAAAATACCAACTGTAATCTCAACAGTTTCTCCAGGGTGACTTGAATAAATTCTCAATCATTTTCCAACCTTGTTTTAGGACACCTCTATATTTTTCCAGACACCTGAACTAAATGTATATAAGGCTTACATATTTTTGAAATCTGTTTCAAGAAAGGAGAGGGAGAGTAACTTCCAAAATGTTCTTTCAGAGACAAACTGAGTGCAATGTCGGGTATTTTCGACATGAACATAGACATGTTCTGTGTTTCCCAATTGCACTGTGCCAGATCAGCAGAGTGAAAGGGTATTTTCAGCAAGAACATAACATTCTGTCTGTGGATTTCTAGATGTATAGCCATTATTTACATTTTAAAAATCTTTCACAAATTTGAAACCCAAAGAGACAACTGCCATTATGGCCTGACTTGGGTATCTGGGAATACTCTTATATTTATGATACATTGACAAAGAGGATTGATGGGAACACTCTAGCTAGTATGAGAGAACTTTTTCAGGTGATAGTGTATTATTTCATAGAATCATAGAGCTGGAAGGAGTCTCATAGGCCATTGAATTCAATGCAGGAAATCCAATTAGAGTATCCCTAACAGGTAGTTGTCTAACCATTTTTTGAAGATATCCAGACAAAGAGACCCCACCACCTCTCTAGGTTGTTGGTTCCATTCTCAAATAGTTCTTACAGTGAAGAAGTTCCTTCTAATGTTCAATGGAAATCCATCCTCCTGTAACTTAAAACCATGAGACCTGGCCTCTGGGCCAACAACAGAGGACAAACTTGCCCCCTGCTCTGTGTGACAGCCCTTTAGATATTTAAAGAGTGCAATCAGGTCACCCCTCAGTCTTCTCTTCTCAAGGTTGAACAGCCAAGCTGAACAAGCCCAGCTCCTCATATGTTTTGTTCTCCATGCCTCTTATCATCCTTGGTGCTTTTCTCTAGACCTGCTCCAACTTGTCTGTTTAATCTGAATGAAAATTTTATGATTTGCATAAAGCTTTAAAAGACAAATAAAGTGCAGTCAAAGGAATTTTGATGTTCAGTTAAAATGTCCCTCAATAACTGTGGAAAATAAGATTATTGGAGAATTACTACAGGAGAAAATGCCTAATTTTTCCCATGTTGTCTGTATACCAGACCAAAAAACATACATATGCGCACACACATGCGTGCGCGCGCGCACACGCGCACACACACACACACTAACTAACTAATATTCTTTCTTCACATCTATCAAAAGGTATATTAGGGCTTATGTTTCTTTCTATTTATGGTTTGTGTTCTCTGTATGACAAATGAAACAAGGTTAAAACACTTGCTCATGACGGCCTATTCATGATATTTCAACAAGTGGGTAGGGAAATGGAGTGATATTAGAAAAACATGTTCACACAGTTGCCCCATTTTCTTTTAGAATAGTTTGAAGATAAGCACCAGAACATAAATGCTTGCCCTGGCTATTGAGCTTCATAGAGTTCTTTTAATGAGAGACTACTGGAAGCTCTAGTGTATTTATATATAGGACTCTGGAAAGCACCAAGTCTGCTTCCTCCCAGATTTTGCCTTCTTTTGTAGTGTCCTGCTCAGTTTCCATATGCCTCACTTTCCTTCCCATGTACCCCCATCCAAAAAACCTTTGGAGGTTTGAGAAGTTAGAGGATAGGGGGTGATAATGCCAGTTTTCTTGATAGTTAATAATGTTAAACCATTGAATCTTGGGGAATATAGCATTAAAAATGAACAGTTTCATATCACATTACATTTTATTTTTATTATTTATTTTATTTATTGTATTTGTAGGCTGCCTTTCTCTTGGGATTGGGACCCATTTCCATGTGAAAACTTATAGGAGACCCAACATTAAACTCAGTTGTCATGAAAACTGGGCAAATAGTACAAGAACCCAACATTTGGAGGGGAAAAAAAAGCAGCTAGGGGAAATAGACTCCCCAATTTCCCCCTTCTTAGAGCATGGGAAATGAACTCTTAACACAGTAAAGCAAATATGAAACCTGGTGGGATGCGTTTCATGATTGGAATGTAGTAATGGCGGTATAACATATTGCAGAGAAACAGACCAAAGGAGGAATAGCATTATATGTCCAGGATGTTTACACATGTAAGGAGAACCATGGCTTAAATCCTAGATGCCAAGTTGAGAGCATTTGAGTAAAAATTAAGAGAGCAAAACAACAGCAATGCTGTAGTCTTTGAGAATTCCTAGAAAACAAGGAAGTCCTAGCAGAACAGGAGAAGGCAAATGTCCCCATTTTCAAAAAGGGGGAAAAGAGGACAATTATTACCAAGTCAGCCCGATATCAGTACCAGGAAAGATTCTAGAGCAGATAATTAAACAGACAGATAATTAAGCAGACAGAAACAAATGCTATGATAACTATGGGACTTTTCGCACGCAGTTTCTTTTCCGAGAGGGCCCCTTGAGCGTCATGTAAATGGGAGCGGCGGTCTGTACAACGCACTCCCATTTATGCAACACTCACCAGCCTAACGCGAATCACGCACACACCTTTTCATTTTTGGCTTCAAGCCAAAAATGGTGCGCAGTCGTGCAAGGCTCCTGGGGCTCATGCACACTTACCTGCGCTGTGGTACGTCGTCCCAGGCACGCCGCTCACGCTTCCTCCCCCAGCGCAGCCTACAGGTCCCAGGCTGCACTGTGGAAGGAAGGGGCAGGGCGGTTGCGCAACCAGGAAGCCAGCTGCAGGACGAAGGAGCAGTGAAGAGAGTGCCTCGCGCAAGAACCTGCTTGCGTGAACGGCACCCCTACCTCCGCGATAAGGTAACATGTGGAAAATTCCTAAAAGTCAATATGGGTTTCTCAAAAACACACCAGGCTAATCTTATCTCTTTTAGAAATAGAATTACAAGCTTGATAGATGAAAGGAATGCTGTGGATGTAGCATATCTTGATTTCAGAAAGGTCATGTCAAAAACCTTTCTGTGGGCTAGACACTGGTGCTGTTAGTTGGATTTGTAATTGGTTGACTGAACCCAAAGTGTACTCACCAATGGCTTTTTTTAATCGTGCAGAGAAGTGACTAGTGAGGTTCAACAGGATTCTGTATTGGGCCCTGTGCTATTTAATATCTTTGTCAATGATGGGATAAAGGGCATTCTTACCAAATTTGCAGGTGGTACCAAATTAGATAGCTAATACTTTCAAGCACTGGATCAGTATTCAAAATTATTATTATTATTATTATTTACTGAATTTATATGTCACCTTTTCTCCCAAAGTGAAACCCAAGGCAGCTTCCACAAAGTTAAAAAAATAAAATAAACATTTAAACAAATTAAAAACATTAAGAAACAAAAAATTATAGCTTACAATAAACTTTAGAAACACTGAATAAATAAATAAAGAGTAATCCTGCTATCCATTAAAGGCCTGATTAAAAATAAATGTCTTCGTCTGCTTCTGAAAGGAAAGCAGGGAGGGGGCCAGCCTAGGCTTTCGTGGAAGGGAGTTCCACAGGGTGGGAACAGCCACTGAGAAGGCTCTGTCCTGTGTCCTCACCAGGCAAGCCTAAGATGGTAACAAGATCCAGAGAAAGCTTCCCCCTGCAGATTTTAGGGCTCTAGCAGGTTCATACAGGGAGGTATGGTTTTTCAAATAGTCTGGACCTAAGCTGTATAGGGCTTTATAGGCCATGACCAGCACTTTGAATAGTGCCCAGGAATGAACAGGTAGCCAGTGAAGCTGTTTTAACAAGGGAGTTATGTGCTTCCTGTTAACTGGCCCTGGTCAGCATTCTGACTAAACCCACTGAAGTTTCCAAAGGCAGCCCCACATTCAGCATGTCACAATAGTCGAACCAAGATGTAATCAAGGTGTGTGTCACTGAAGCCAGATCTGACATCCCAAGGAATGAGTGCAGCTGGTGCACAACTTTTAACTGTGCAAATGCACTCCTGGCTACTGCTGAAACCTGGACATCCTGGCTCAGAGTTGAGTCCAGAAGAACACCAAGGCTGAGAGCCTGAGATTTCAAGGGGGAGTGTAACCCCATCCAGCACAGACAAAGTCCCTGATCTGTCTTTCGACTGACCAGGAGCACTTCTCTCCTGTCTGGATTAAGCTTCAGTTTGTTTGCCCTCATCCAGTCCGTTACTGACAACAGACATTAGTTCAGCACTGAGACAGCTTCCTTGGAATCAGATGGAAAGAAAAGATAGAGATGGGTGTGATCAGCATATTGATGACACCAAACCCCAAAACTCTGAATGATCATCCCCAGCTGCTTTTTGTAGATGGTGAACAGCATGGGGGACTTCCACAGGCCAACAGCCAAGGAGTCAAACAGGAGTCTCCTAGCACCACCTTCTGGGTTCTCCCCTCCAGGAATGACTGGAACCCACTGCATAATAATGCCCCTGTTCCATCTCAAAGAGTCGGCCCGGAAGGATACCATGGTCAATGGTATCAAAAGCCACTGAGAGGTCTAGCAGAACCAACAGGGACACACTTGCCCTGTCTAGTTCCTGGCATAGGTCACTACTAAAGCTGTCTCCGTCCCATAACCAGGCCTGAACCCAGATTGAAATGGATCTAGATGATCAGTTTCATCCAGAAACCCTTGGAACTGGGAGCCACCACATACTCTAGAACCTTGTCCAAAAATGCAGTATTGGAGACTGGCCAATAATTATTCAAAATGATGGGGTCCAGGGAGGGCTTTTTTTAGAAATAGCCTCACCACAGCTTCTTTCAGGCGGCTTGGGGACTTTCCTTGCTGCAGTGAGGCATTCACCACCTCTTAGTCAGCTAGTCCCCCTCTAGCTGCTTTCAGAAGCCAGGAGGGGTAAGGATCCAGTATACATGTGATACCACTCCTCTGAGGATTGTGTCCACATCCTCAGATTGTGCCAATTTAAACAAATCCAATAGTACAGAACAAGCAGGTGCCAAGATTACATCCACAGGGCCAACTACAGTATTCCAGTCGTAGTGAATCTGAGTTATTTTGACTGCAGAGTGTCTCACAAATTCATCTCAGTGGACAGTAGAGTGGTCTTTATTTCCTTCTTGTGGGCCAGAATGTAAAAGGCCCCTGACCACCAGAGACAGCCAGGCTGGACCACACTGTGCAGATGCAGTGGTGGCAGAGATGTTTAATTTCTTTGCTGCCACCATTGCCACAGTGTAGGCCAATGGGCTCTAGACCATGTTTAGTCAGACTCATTCTGAATCTTCCACCAATGTCGCTTTAGTCTCCGGCCCACTCATTTTGTCTCCATCAGCTCCTCGGTAGCTCACTCAGGGGGCTCACTTGGCTCCAATTTGTGGCAGGGGATGCTTAGGGATAATCATGCCCACTGCCCTGGTCATTTCTCTGTTCCAGGAATCAGCCAGGGCTTCAACAGGATCATCTGTCAAGGCAATAGGGAACTCCCCAAGAACCATAAGGAAGCCATCTGGATCTATAAGCCTCCTGGGGTAGACCATCTTAATCGGCCCCCCATCCCTGCAGAGGCTGTGAGTCATAGTGAGTCTAAACCCCTCAAGGTGGTAATGACAATGGAACTATAGAACTTTATCCACACCTAGATCACCATCATCCTATCCAGAACAGAAAGCCAGGTCCAGCATGTGTCCTGCAGCATGGGTGGCACCAGCTATTACTTGGGACAAGTCTATGGTTGTCATGGTGGACATGAAGCCTGAGCTGCTCGTGATAGAGTAGTCTTTGTGTGGATATTGAAGACCTTCAGTACAACAAGATGAGGAAATTCCAGCACCACTGCTGAGATCAGCTCAGTCAGCTCAGGAAGGGGGACCGTTGAGCAGACGGGTGGTGGTACACCAACAAAATCCCTACTCTGTGCCAGTCACTCAGCTTCAAAAACACACACTTGAACCCAGCAGATTGTGGAATAGAGCACCTGGTAGGAAGATGGAATCCTGATAGACCACTGCAACTCCACCTCCCTTCCCCCAGGCCTCTCGTGCTGCTGTACAGAGAACCAAGGTGGATAAAGCTGGGAGAGATTAACTGCCCCCCTCCCCCAGCTTCATCCATCCAGGTCTCTGTAATACAGGCCAAGTCAGCAGGTTCATCCAGTATCAAGTCCTGGATCAAAGATGTTTTTCCATTCACTGACCCGGCACTGAGCAGCAAGATTTTGAATCTGGAGGGGGGGTCTGTTGCCAAGGCCATCCAGACTATTTGAAGTGGGGGGCAACTTGGGGGTAATCAACACCCTGTGGCTCTGCCTTCTACGATTGTAGTAGGATTGTCTCCCCACACCATATCTCCCTCTGCCCTTCACTGTCGTAATGGCTGCTCCTTGGGCTGCTTCCCTTCCTTGCTGTCCACATGATATGTTTTTGGGGTAGCGGTTTAATTAAACTTACAAAATAGGCCACATGCATTTCCCCTGGCGAAAGGGACTGGCCCTGGCCCTTGCTCCACCCCTGTAGCTGCTCCCCCAAATGGGCAACGCTCCTTTGGTGCTGCCCCTTCAACAGCGCCCTTGCCCCTGCCAGATTCCTGCTTTTATCTGCCAGCTTCCGCAGTGCTAGAGGAGGCAGGTGGAGCTGGCTGGCAGAGTCTGCTGAGTCATAGTTGGAGGCAGACCTGAGCCTGCAAAGACACAAGGAAAGCTGGCTGTTACCTCCACAGTTCCACAGGTAGAGCCCAGTCAGATAATGGTAGCAGCAGCAGCAAAAAAGGCTTGCCTTTGATGGACTCTTCTGGTCAGGCTTTCTGGGCCTTTGTCTTCTGGCAGGCAGTGCTGGAAAATGACCCTAACAGATTCAAGAATTGGGCCAAAACTAACATAATAAATTTCAACAGGGAGAAATGTATGGTTCTACACTGAAATAAAATACACAGATATAGGATGGGTGACATCTTGCTTGACCACAGTACATGTGAAAGGGATATAGAAGTCTTAGGTTTCGAGGGCCCTCCCTAAACTGCAAACCTCAGGATTCCATAGGAGGTTGAAAGTGGAATAATAGAACTATAACAGTCGAGTGCGGAAATGGCCTTAGTAGACCATAAGCTGAACATGAGTCAGGAGTGTAATGCAAAACCTAAAAAAGCCAATGCTTGCTAGGTTCCCTAATTATAGTTATATTGTCTAGATCAGATCTGCACAACTTGGCAATAGGTAAGGGCTGAAATTAAATAGGCTGAACTCCTTTGGGCCACAGATAGATTTTTAGCATCTTACTTTCCAAGTAAAGTTATCATAATAATTATTATAATATAATATTATGCATAATATATAATTAATGATTAAACTATTTTGCAAACAAAATAAACCATATTATAAAAAATAGGAAATTAGGGAAGTTTTTCCTAATGTTTAAGTGGAACTTCTTTTCCTGCAGTTTGAAGCCTCCTCTGTGTCCTAGGGCCTTTCCACACTACACTGTTATAGTTGTATTATTCCACTTTCAACATCCTGTGTATTTTCTGAGGTTTGTAGTTTCCTGAGGCCAAAGAGCTCTCTGGCTGAGAGTTCTAAATACCCCTCCCTAAACTGCAAGTCCCAGGATTCCACAGGATGATGAAAATGGAATAATAGCACTATAACAGTGTAGTGTGCAAAGGCCCCTATTCTCTTAAGCAGTAAAAAACAAACTTGCTTCATCTTTTACATGACATCCTTTCAAATAAAAGCTTCACAAAAGTTCCTTTTGGTGAACCAGAACTTCCCAAAACCCCAGGTAGCATGATTACTGACAAGGGAGTTCTCGGAGTTATAGTCTTAAAAAATAATTGCTTTCAAACTCTGGGTAAACTTTTATCTCACCAGAGTAGACTTGGTGAATTATTGCTGTGGTATGCCTTCAAGTTGTTTCCGACTTATGACAACCCTAAGGCAAACCTATCACTGGATTTTCTGGGGCTGAGAGTGTGTCATCTGCCCAAGGTCACCCAGTGGCCTTCCATGGCTGAAATGTTACGGTCTTCCCTCTGCTACAAACTCGCCCAGCAATCTTAGGGAAACTTCCTTCCTTAAATTTCACCCTCCATCACCAATATGTGGGGAATAACAACACTGGCCATTTCTGCCCTACACTATTATAGTGCTATTATTCTACTTTCATTGTCCTGTGGAATTCTGGGGTTTGTAGTTTCCTGAGACCAAAGAGTTCTCTGGCTGAGAATTCTAAAGGTTCCTCCCTAAACTGCAAACCCCAGGATTCCATAGCATGTTGAAAGTGGAATAAGAGCACTGTAACAGTGGCCCTTTTCGCATGGCGTTTTTAAAGTGTATTAAGCATGCTCCCTCTCCCCTTCACAAGCCGCTTTACCGCATGACGTTCTGGCGAACCAGGTGCTATCAAAGCCATGGATAGTGCTGATAGCGCGTTTTCTTATTTTCGCCTGAAAAGTGAAAACAACCTCCCTTTCACGCATCGGTTGCACGGCCAGAGGGCCTGCAGAGCCATCGTCCGGTGTGCTTCCGGCAAGGACCCGGGAATGGGCGGGGTGTGGGCAGTCCCTGCTGCCTGTCCCTCACGCCACAGCTCCGGGGGATGCTCCACCCAGCAGCAGGCTGGCCACTGCCCCCATCGCAGCAGGGAACACTGCACGATACGTCACCAGGAGAGGCCACCCCGGGGCTGCGTAACCACTCACACTCGAGACGACAGCAGCCCCCGGGGTCCGGCTGACTGTGTTTTTTTTTCCAAACCTGGTGCTATCGCTAGCACATTAGCACGTTTGCATGTTACCAATGTAGTATGAAACAGCCTGTTGGCAGAATCTATCGTGCTAATGTTAGCATGATAGGCCAAAAAAAAAGAAAAAAAAGAAAACCCACCGACCAATCAGGGCCGGTGGGGCAGGGACAGGGTGGGACCTGGGCATGGCCCAGGACACTGACATGCAGAAGAGGCACCGGGCGGGGACCGGTGCTCTCTCGCAAATGCCCTACTGTGTGCGGAGTGCAACAGGCTCTCTTGTGATGTTTGTAATAGCATGAGGGCTCTAGTTCACTGTGCTATCAAGCTACGGTGAGAAAAGGGCCAGTGTAGAGCAGACACTGGCCTTTTCTGCACGAGGTGAGGGAATTGTTCTGAGGTCCGAAGCAACGCGGACTGTACCTGAAGCCCTTCCGCAGGGCTCCTCCTTGGTCCAGGATGAATCAGAGCAGCGCGAGCTCTGTTGATCCGCACTGCTCCGGCTTCCAAAATGGCGGCTTCCAGTTGGTCGTGGGTCCCAACCAACCACTGAAGCTCACCATACCACACCTAAAGCCCGCCCTCTGCAGATCACAGGCATTGGTGCGAGCCTGCGAATCTGCACAAGGGAGCAGGAACGCAATGGCACGTTCCAGGAAAATAAAGACCTGCTTTTTGCGGTCTTTAGAAAACACGCTGGAGGACCACTTAGGGTCATTTTGGAGTGGAATGAGGTGTGGATCTCCGGTAAGAGTCTGCTCCTAGTCCGCTCCAAGGTGCAGACGACCTCTGTGAGAGGATGCACTGCCCTGTTCTAATTGCCTGGTGCAGAAAGGGCCACTGTCCTACCCTCTTGACCTGTGAGGATGACTGAGATAATGCAGATATGTCAAGTTGTGATTACACAAAACCAGTAAATAGGATTATTGGAAAGACTAGAGAGCTATGCCTTAAGAAATGTAGCAGTATGTAGTTTGCAAAAGATTCACAAAAGATCAAAGGGGAGGGGATGGCAGTTATTTGGGGTGGCAGAAAAAAAGTATTACTTGTGAGGAAGGGGGAAGAAAATATATTTGGAGGATAAACAAGGGAATTCCAGATGTTGTGTGTGGGGGTCTGTGGAATTTATAAGGATGCATGCCAGGGTAGACCTAAATTGCATTTTAAAATGCAATCTTTAAATGCAATTTAATTTTTTTCAATATATTTTAGGAGGGATGGGGATGAATGAGGACACTGACCTGTAACAAGCTGCTTCCCTCAGAGGGTCTCAGTACACCATGTAACAGTCTATGTTGGCTTGCTCAGAGGAGGATACCATCTCCTTTCTAGCCCCTCAGCTCCAGCTGGTCTTCTCCTTTTCCCAGGCATTTCTGCCCTCACGATCCCTCCAAGGGAAATAGAAGAAGAAGAAGCAACTGCTGCCATCTTGCACAAAGGCAAAAAGTAGCATCAGCTTGGCTTTCTGCTTCTGCCCTGGAAGGAAGGAGGAGGGAACAGCCCAACCAGGTTCATTCAAAACCATCAGCAACCTAATTGCTGCAACCTTTTTCAGCCCTCGCAGTCACAAGTGATGCCAGCCACATGAAATTCTTTGGCGGGCTGCAAGTGGCCTGCAAGCCATATGTTGTGCAGGCCTGGCCTAGGTCAAGGGAAGTTATAGTGCCACTTTATTCTGCTTTGGTCAGACTCTACCTGGAGTACATGTCCAGTTCTGAGCAGCACAGTTCAAGAAGGATATTGACAAGCTGGAATGTGTCCACAGGAGGGTGAGCAAAATGGTAGAAGGCCTGGAAACCATGCCTTATGAGAAATGGCTTAGGGAGCTGAGTATGTTTAGACCGAAGAAGAAAAGGTTTAAGTGTTGACATGATAGCCATGCTTAAATACTGGAAAGGATGTCATGTGGAAGATGGAAAAAGGTTGTTTTCTACTACTCCAGAGTGTAGGACATGGAGCAGTGGCTTCCATCTAGAGGAAAAGAGATTCCACCTCAACATTGGGAATAAGAGCTGTTTGACAGTGAAATACCCTCTGTCTCATAGTGTGATAGTCTCCTTCTGCAGAGGTGTTTAAGCAGAGATTGGATGGCAGTCTGTCAGGAGCACCTTGATTGTGTATTTCTGCACAGCAGGGGGTTGGACTGGATGGTTCTTGTGGTCTCTTCCAACTCTGGACTGTAGAGTTCTAGGATGTTGCTATCTTCAATTTGTTGTACTCATGGTTTTCTATTCTGTTTACACTTCCTTTTCTGTGGTCTTTCAGACAACTGTTCCCTTTTCCCAGTCTTTTTTCAGGCAAAGGTAAAGGCCTACATGTGGAAGGGAGGGAGGTGGAAAAACCATTCCAGCAACTGAAAGCTCATTTTCTAAATCACATGCAATCTCCCTCTCACACACACACTACTCCTTCTTGTTACTATATTTTATTATATATTCTTTATGTTACTTTTCTATGCATCCCATGATATGCTGTTCCCACCACAGTCTCCTTCCACTACCTAATTATTTCTTCTAAGAGCCAGTTCATTCTTGAACCAGTGGCTGCTCTTTGACCACAAACCAGTGTCCTCCCTCATTTCCATATTTGTTTGCAATTTGCAAAGCTGAGAGGAAATACATAGCAGTCTTGTCAATAGACGTTTGTGAAAAGCATTTTTAAAAACTCAAGGGCATCAAGTATCTTGATCCTGAAGGGGAAAATGCAGTTGTTTCCTCATTTGTGTCACAGTACAGGACTGTTCTAACCCTGGCAACCAAACCAAACTTTCTGTTTGGTTCATACAGTGTGCGTGCTGTTCTTCCACTCTACTTAGAAAATGTGATAATGAATAGTTAACACTTTGTGATAGTGGCATCCATAAATTGTTGAATGGCGACTGGCATATCTCGCCCCCCCCCTTACATCAAGAAAGCTGTAGTTACTCATGCTTAGTCAAATTTTGCATCCCTCCAAATTTCCTCTAATCGTTATTACAAACACAACACAACTGAGATTCTATGCAGAAAGGTTGAACATACAGAGAGGTTGCTTAGTTTTCATTCTTTGTTTAACTGGCATAATCTACCCAATAAATTTTAATGAACATGTTTGTAGTACTCCTTTATCATTTTGTATAACTTCCTGCTAATCAATAATCATTATAATACCGATGAGCAATTAAGAACATGAGCAGTTGAATTATCAGGCTCCCCTCAGAGCCTAATAAATATATAATCGCAGTTCTGCCTCCTAAAACTGATACCTCTGATCCTAATCTAAGTTGTATCTAGTATGGAACGAAAAATAGATTGTAATTAGCTGGAGAACTATAAATGGTTTGAACCCAAAAATGTGTGTTTTAGTGGAAAGCAAGTGAAATTTTTCCACAGTCGTATCTATTCAGATAGCAGAGGCTGGATGGGGTAGAACAGAGATGTAGGGAGAAGAGAAACTCTGCATTGCTTTCAGAGATGTCATAATAGGTACTTGGGAGCTGTGTGTTCCAAAGGCAACATGATTTTTGTGCTAGTTTCTGACATAAATTTCACATTGTCTTAGAAACATTGCTTTCTCCTCTTATCATAGCAATACAATAGCAATTATAGAACAGCACACATTCTCAGATCAGGATAAGACCATGATCCAGTGGTTGATCTGGTATTTTCTCAACAGGAACCACATTTATGGCCCACCTGAAAATCCACTGATGTAAATAATGACACATCTGGGAATGTTATGTATATGGAGATATACACACACTGGGCCAATATCCTGCATTGGTAGACAGGACATAAAGTTCCAGTCAGTGGAACTATGCCCCATCTTCCCTCTCATCTCTCTCAGAAGCTATCTGCCTCATTCTGTCCCCCAACATCAACAGTTAGTGGCTGGAGGAGAGAGAGGGTGTTGGAGGGGTATCTGGCTGTGGACCTGTAGCTGAAAGCACAATGATGACATTATTGTCTGGACCTCTGGAAGACCCTTGGCCAAGAATCCCTTGCCATTCTGCACCTGACGTAATTGGATGCTTCTCTACCATTTTATGTCCATTGGCCTGTAAGTGGCCACATTGAGAGTCGTCAGCCTGAAACAGCTGGGTTTTAAGGGGATTGGAGTTGTTGAGGTGTTGAATTTCTCCCTCTACAATGGCCAAAAAAGACACATTAGCAATGTTATACCAGCCAGAGAGAGAGATAATGGGCCACAAAATGTCCAGCCAGATTTCAGGGCACAATTACCCAAATTCAAATCACGGTATCATAAAGTGACTAGGTAAACTATTCCATCCAGACAGGTTATGAAATGATGTCCATTTTTTCATCAAAAATGTATTTCTGGTGAGAAAAAAAAGATAATTTACATACTCTGTAATCCACAAAACTACTAAACCTGTCTCTTGATGCTAATTAGGCTACTGGAAGAGATTGGTGGATATAATGGGCCAAGAAATACCCACTTGGATTAACTTCAGTAAGTAAACCTCCTAGGGAGAATGAGTCAGGTGGACTACCTCCCTGCTTCTTCCTACATAGGTTCATTTTTCTGTATTTTACAGTTGAACAAATTTAAAATACAATGAAGAATCAGAAGCAGAAGGAATTTCAATAAAAATATAAATCAAATGAATTGAATATTATTGTCTGTGGGATTTTTTTAATACATTGATATAAGATATTGTTTTATGTGTCTCTCATGGTATAGATCTATTGCTTTTACTGTGATGACAAAGGGCCATAATCAATAAAAATACCAAGTTTCAAATAATGTCTCTTTGAGTCGTTTTTGTGCCCTTCCATCTCTGTTCCACATACATGCATACTATACATCAAGTATAGTTCTTGCCAGATTTCTTTCCATGTGGTATACATCTCTCATGAGCAGAAATGTGCAAAAGTTATCTATGACCTCCTGATAAGCGTATGTGAAAGCTTCTTTGCTGTGGATGTGGAATCTTTGGAGCATTGTACACTTTGGCCTATAAACTGGAGAAGCACTGATTTAAAGAAATGGAGGGAGGCAGTCAGTTCACCTAGTTGCATGTGCTGTATTTCAATAAACTCAGAAATATTTCATATTTTATTATGTTCCAGGAGCCAATATGAATGTATGCTGTGTATAACATAAATAGATATTCAATATGTGCCTTCCAGTATCCCCTCATTTTATGGTGCCCCATGAATTTCATAGGGTTTTCTTTGGCAAGGAATAATACTGAGAGGTGGTTTTGCCAGTTCCTTCCTCTGAAATATAGCTTACAGCACCTAATATTTGTTAGTGGTCTCACATCCAAGTACTTACCCTGCTTAGCTTCCAAGATCAGATAGGATCTGGTGCTGTTAGGTATTTAAGGCCATGATTAATTTCCTCATATGTGATACAAAGTAAAAGCAGAGAAGTGCCCTCTGGCGGTTAACTGTTAAAATTGACAGTGGGAAGCTTTTGTGCAGTGATGAACCCACATGTTATTCTTTGGAAGGGTAGGGAGATGAATAACCAAGGTAATTTGACATGAGAAGCAGTGTACCTATGTGCAAAGCTACATAAAAATATTATCAGACAGGGGTAAATAGCGAAAGTAACGTGGTAGTTTCCTCCCTTAAAACAGCAGCATGCAAGACATGTCGTATTGTTCCCATTCTTCTGACCATTCTGTACTGTCCTAATAGTTTGGCTGTTACAAACATTACTTTTGTGTTGATCCACATGAGGATCAGTTGGTCCTCTCTCTGGTTTCTTTTCATCAGCAGGCAAAAATTATTTATATGGGTCCTTTGACTGTGAAGTGGTTATGACAGATGGATCTTTTATCTTCTTTACTTTGTTTTAATATTTATTTATTTAAAATATTTCTCCTGAGGTGATATGTTTTAAACTATGTTAAACTCATGTTTTTAATATAATTGCTTGTTTCATTTTTTCATTTTTTTGTTAAGTTTTTAGCTGCACTTTTTTTTAATCTATATTGCAAGCAACATTGGGTCCCATGTTGGGAGCCAGAAGAGAGAGAGATAAAGGGAAATAAGGAAAAATTCCCTATGAGACCCAGTTGTGCCTTTTGATAACTGATGCAATAGAAATTACAGTCCATGTACTTTTGTATTGCCAGTTTTATAGAGATATTTGCTAACAGCTGATTACCCCCCTTTTAATCAAGTTCCAGGACATTCTGATGTTTTTTACTTATGCTATCTGTTGGATGATCAGGAACAAACTGTTAAAATAGCTAAGTTTTGCTACATTATGTGTAAGATATGCTTTCAAATGCTTAACATTCGTTGATGTGAGTGAGGTATTAGAAATTAACTTTGTTACTCACTTTTATGACTGTACTCATTTTATTGGTCAGTGACCAAAATAAAGTGTCTCTCATGGCCCTCCAAATATTGTTTTGAAATGCAAGCAGTCTTTTCAGTTCTGTACAAGAAAAGAGAGACCTACAGTGTAAGGCCCCGCTTTGGGGGGCCCCAATATCAGTATGGGTACCGTACCTAATTGGCACCATATTGGATTGGCAACTGTATTAATTGGCTTTGATATCAAAATCAAGCCTGAGAAGGGAGGGAAGAAACCTGACTGTAAACATGAGGTCACAGGCAGGTCAGCCTAAAGCACCCTCTAGGTATAACCTAAGTCATTTATCAGGTAAATCCCTACTGTTTTATAACATGATAGTCTTAAGCAGAAGTCAGAATCTCTTCTGTGAATACCATGGTCAGAAGGAAGTTGTCTCCCAGCAGGGCACTGATTGCTTCAATCCTGTTCCTGTACACTTGGATGTTTTCCCTGTTGTCCTACCCACAGTATAGAGCTATTGTAACAGTCATCGTGTCTTTGTCACCCAAACACTACGAACATTAGTGGATTGATAGTCCATTGTCTGTGTTGCAACTCCCACTGTTCCACACCTAGAATTGCACATATCTTCCACTGCCACAGGCTAATTTTTTGGGTACAAATGCCCCTGATTTCAGGATGCCTGGTGCAGTCTCTTGAAGGTCTACCCATCAGTCTGGCTGGCTGGCTCCTGAACGAGAACTGTCCTTAGGTCTTACCTAAGCCAGGCCACATTTCAGCGTCTTCATACTCTTCTGGATTGGTAATTATAAACCCAAAAAACGCTCAGCCTCTCTATCCATAATTTTTTCCCTGCTTTTCTCCTTCAGTTAGCTCTTGTGTGAATGTTTGTTCGTATTTTGTGTGCGTGCAGAAGTGAATTCCCCTCTAATAAAAACACATTTTTAGCTTACTTTTGAATCTCTGGCTCGTTCTTTTCCTGTGTGAGCCTGGAACATTGATAGAAAAGGTCTTGCTAAGTTGCCCCTCTCTCACAAGCCTCCTCTTTGAGTTAATTCATTCCCCATTTTTGCAAGGAAATATTCGGCATTGCAGGGTGGCCCTTCTGGCACCTACCTTTTGGGGTAACAAGATTGGTGGAGAATGCAGGCACTACCCTGCAGCCTTGCCCTGTGAAGTCAACACACATGGCAAAGGAAGTGCAGACATAGGTAACTGTTGGAATCCCAGCCAGCTAGGAACACGTGTGAGTGAGAATCTAAGTTTTCTAAGCTAGATGCCCCCTCCACCACATGTTTATCCTGGCTTTTGAAGAAAACAGTCTGGTCCTAAAGGTCTTCTAGAATCATAGTCATAGAACTATAATGCTGGAAGAGACCACAAGGGCCCTTGAGTGCAACCCCATTCCATGCAGGAATATACCATCAAAGCATTCCTGACAGTTGGCCATACAGCCTCTGTGTCACTCTAAGAGGTGGGGGATGTTGGGGTCCACCTGCAAGGCCAGTGTCTCCTTAAAATTTGGGGGGAAAGAGGCCTAGAAGAAGAGGGTAATGGCAGGATATTTTCACCTATGGATACCAGTACTAACTGCGGAGAGGATTCCAGTTAAGCAAAGTATTTTATTTGAATTGACGAACACATGAGAAATCAGACATGCTTAAGTACTGTGTAAGGCTAACACAATGTGAAGCAAAAATGGTAGGATAGAAAAAGATTAGATGGAAAGGGTGATAGTTACCAGTCCTGAAGGAGTCACAGCATATTGGCTAAGACAGCATCTGAGGGTAGCAGAGGAACAGAACAGCACTCTGCAGCACCACGTCTAACGAACTATATCCAACATACTACAAATGGTTGTGGTCAAAGCTAGGGTCTTTATATACCCTATTTCACATTCTGAAGGTGGTATGTTGACAAAGTCATAATGGCTTTCCTAAGGGATTGACAAAGGGGTACAGAATTGACTAATTGCTTAACTCTGGACTGACAAATTCAGGAATTCTTAAAGATTATTGCCAGTGGTTCTGAGATTACTCCTGCTAATTCTTCTAGTACCCTTGGAGTATTGGCCCTGGAAACTTGGATTCATTTAGAGTAGGTAGATATTTCTATACTTCCATTTTTTTCTGTACTTCTTCCTTTTCATGTGCTTAGTTCACATACTGCACCATCTGATTCATTCCCCAGATAGAGCATTGTTTTCTTCTTGAGAGAAGACCAAGGCAAAGAAATTATTGAGTAGTTCTGTTTTTGTTTTTTTTCTGTCCCCTGTTAGCATTTCACCACTTTTTCATTGAAGAGTTTCTACTATTTCACTGCTATTTCACTATTTCACTGTTCTTCCTTTTGCTACAGACGTAACCAAAAAAAGTCCTTTTTTATTGTTTTTAACCTCTGTAGCAAGCTTGAGCTCATTCTCCACTTTTCTGACTGTCTCCTTACGCTTGCTGGCTATTTGTTTGAATCCTTCTTTTCAATTTCTTGTACATGTCTCTTTTAAATGTTAGGTCCATTGAAAGTTTTTTAGACATTCATCTCATATTTGTGATTTGTTTAAAACTGCCTTCAAGAAAGTCTCATCCATCATGAACTCCCTTCTCTTAGTATTCCCTGACCATGACATAACTCCCAGTATTTCCATAAGTTTACTGAAATCAGCTTTCTTAAAATGTAGAATGTGTGTCTGACTATGCTTGGCTTCCCTTTTCTGCTGTAGAATAAACTCCAGAAGAACATGGTCACTTCCACCTCAGGATTCTGTACTTCCACCCTATTACCAGGTCATTATTGTTGGTTAGGATCAAATCTAAAATAGCTGTACCATTTGTTCCCCCTTCCACCTTCTGGACAATGAAATTGTCTGCAAGGAAAGTGCAAAATTTGTTGGGCCTGATACTCTTGGCAGATTTTGACTTCCAACAAGAATCAGGATGGTTGAAATCTCCCATTACTACTATATCTCTCCTTTCTGAGGCCATTTCCGCACGAGGGGGAGAAGTGGTTCACCACGGCCCTTTCCACACGCAGGGCGGGTAAACAGGGGGGCGGACGCAGGGACGGATCTTACCTGAAAACAGGTTGCTCCATCCCCGCGGGGAGCGCATGTTCGCCGCTCTAAACAGCGGCGAATTTCGGCGGTGTTTGGTGGCGCCCAAAATGGCGGCCGCCGGCTTCCAGCGGCGCTCCGCCAATCAGGGCAGCGCACCAGCCAGAAGCCTGCCCCCGGGCAGCTCTGCAGAGACGTGCTAACGCATCCCTACAGTTCTAAACGGGGCACGGCGACGGGGTAGCGTGCACAAGTCACATAAAAACCACTTGAGAAGTGGTTTTTATAAGACTCGCAGTGCCGCCCTCGCGTGCCTCGCGGTGTAGAAGACCTCCTGGGGAGGTCGCCCTAGCACGGGCAATATGCCCATGTGGAAAGGGCCCACGTGTTAAGAGTGGTGTTTTTATACTCTGATTCAGAAACTGTGCTGTCTGCACCCTCCATTTATTTCGTACTACCGCGAGAAAAGTGGTTGCTGCATCCACAACAGCAAGTCCCTGGCCACTCCCATTCCCCTCCCTCACCCCACCCTGCCATCACTTGGTCTGTTTTTTTTTAAAAAAAATATGTTCATTGATACATGGGGAAAAAACACTTTAACAGTACATTACCAGATCTACTCTTTTCCCACTGTCTAACTACCCTGACACAAACAATGTTCAAGGATGCTTTTAAAGTTCCCATCTTAGGAACATTTCACTTAGAGATCTAGTTTAATTCTCTGAGATTTACTTCCATGCAGACCTGCAGGTGCCCTCTTACTGACAGGTGTGAGTAGACAGGGGAAGCTCTCTGCATGTGTTTAAAGGCACTCTCTCATTTCTACTCTTGGGACCCAGGTTCTTCTAGGGGAGATTTAGCCCTGATGTAAACAGAGCTCCGATTTTTTGCAACTTTTGCCCCCTGGAGAATTAAGCCAAACCGGCTCTTTGTTCATCAGTTGGTGGTGGCGCCAAAGTGTAAGGAAAAGGCGCAACTTGGTGCGAGGCCTCTGCCGCGCAGCAACGGCTGAGTCTGAATTTGGGTAAAGGGGGGAGATTAGGAGAGGAGGGGATGGGGATGGGCTCTCCCTTGTTGCCAGACTGGTGTGTGCCAAGGCAAAGAGGTGCCACCTGTGGCGCTCAACTGGCCAATGGCCCGCTTTTCACTTCCACTTCCTCCCATTTTCCTTCCCTGAGAGGCTGATGAGTTCAGATCCAAACCAGCTGATTGATCCTGGTTGCATGGCCGCGAGCCGAGGGCGAAAAAGCACAACGGAAAACTGCAGTGGCAGCAGCAGGCAAGTCTGTGATGACCTTTGCCCCAACAGAGTACAAGATCAAGCTGGGAGGCTGAGCAAAAAGCTAGCCAAAATAGAGAAAAAGGTGTGTGGGTAAGGGGGAAAAAGATGCAAGATGACAATAATGACAGCAGCCTGTCCTTTGATGGGCAGAGAGAGATAGGGATGGAAATGATGGAAGGGACAGCCTGGGAATGCCCATAGCTGGCCACTTCTGCGCTGTGAATCGATGCTGCGGTTCTGCATGTAGGCAAAAAATGAAGCAGAACCGGTTTGGGAGATTTACATCGGAGTTTTTATGGTTTTTGGATACAGTGGCTTCTCATCGCAGTGAACTGTTCTAGGAGCTGAAAACGCGCAGAACCACGAGGAAAACTCCGACGCTAAAATGCTACAATGTGCAGATTGGAGGGTAAGAATTTGACACGCCTACAATGTATCAACCTCGTGCAGAAATGGCCTGAATGTTTTGTCATCTGTTCCAGGAAGGCATCATCCAAGTCCTTATTCTGGGTTTGGTGTCTGTAGTAGACCACCACAATGACAACACTGTTGGTTCTCTCCTGCTTAATTTTTACCCAGATGCTCTCAACCTAGCATCCAGAATTTAAGTCATGAAAGCATTTTTGATGTACAGTGCTACTCTTCTTCCATTTTTGTTTGGTCTGTTTCTCTGAAATAGGTTATACTCCTCTATTGCTATGTTCCAATCATGAAACTCATGCCCCTGGGTTTCAGTTATGCCTGTTGTATTTGCTTTGCTGTGCTATGAGTTCAGGTTCATCTTGTTTATTTCTCATGCTCTGTGCATTAGTGTAGAGGCATCTTAGACCATGGGTCACTCCCCCAGCTGTTTATTTTTCTTTCCCTCTCACTGTTTTCTCCCTCTCCCTCCTGTACTGTTTGCTCAGTTTAGGTATCCTCTCCAGCACTTGATGAATGCTTGCCTTCAAGAATGATCTCCCCCTCCCCCTGCCCAATAACTCAGTTTAAGGCCTTCCTGATCAGGTTTGTGAGCCTCTTAGCAAAAATGTTCCTGCCAACTGCTGTGATATGCAACCCACCACTTGCCAGAAGTTCATGCAACTATTACCATTGTCCAAGAGGCTAAATTGTTCCTGGCAGCGCTATTTGTGAAGCCAGTTGTTCACCTCCACTATTTTTCTCTCCATTCCTGTGCCATGTACTTCAACTCAGAAAAGAAGAAATGACAACATGTTCATTAAGGCCCTTCAGCTTCCTGCCCTGAGCCTCATGAACCCTTATGATCATTTGAAGGCTCTGCCTTGCAGTGCCATTGGTTCCCACATAGGCCAAAGTAAGGGGTAACAGTTGGTGGGCTTGACTAGTTTTGTCAGCTCCTGTGTTACATCACAGATCTTTGCCTCAGGGAGATAACACACCTCACAAGACATCCTCTCAGGCCGACAAATCACTACTTCTGTCCCTCTAACTGAGGAGTCCTCTACTAATCTGAGTTGTGCTGTATTGTATTTGTATTTTATCATTATTTTTATATTTGAACTTCCTTTTAAAAACTGTTTTAAATTAATATTTTTAATTTACTGTTTAACTTTTTTAACTTTTGGCATTGACATAATTTTAATTTTAATTTGTATATATATTTTAGCTCAGATTGTTAGCTGCCTGGTGTCCCATATTGGGAGAAAGGTGGGAGATATAGATATACATTTGTGCTGTAGATTTTTTGAAGCATGTTGTATTGGCAAGTTGTGCCAACTTCTTGTATGCATTGGATGAATTTTGATATTGTGGCCTGTTTTCTGGAAAATATTTTTCCTGGAGCAGATAATGAGATGTATGTGGTTAACAGTGTGCTGTTTCCCAACCTTTTTCATTAATATTCTGTGGAAAAATATTTTTGGGCAGAAAACCCCTCCCAATGTTTTTGAGGACTAATGTGTATTTTCTGAGCAAACTGCTTTTAGGATGCAATCTATTCTGTTTGCACAATGAAGAATCAGCCATTTCCAGACTTTTCTCATAAATGGCCCAAATTGTGTTAAAAAACAAAAACAAAAACAAAAGCTGGATTTATTTTTTTCATGCCAAATAACACAAAAACTGTCATGGATGTGTGTGTGAGAAAAATGCTGACATTTTTATTCAGGAAACAAAGGCTTCTGATCAAAATATTGTGCAAAATGTATTTGCAGATAAAATACGTTTGATGAAAAGCCACTATATTGTCTGAAACATCTTGCTAGAAAACTGATTTTTTTTTTTTTTTTGGATGAACTGCAAACTGTGAACATTCATTCTGAAAGGGACAAAACTTATCATCATCCTAAACAAAATAAAAATCATATTCTTCACATTTTATGTGAAGTATATTCATTAAAAAGGTATGCACCATTGGTGCTGTATGACCCGTATAACTGTATAACTGTATGACCAGTACATGTGATTTCACTGATCTGAGGTGAAATGTGGTCCAAAACTATAATATAAATTTAATTGTAATTAAATAGAAATTGAAATAATAAAGTGAAATACAGTATCACATCGAACATGAAAGGGGGACAGGTTGCTTACCTGTAACTGGAATTCTTCGAGTGCTCATCTGTGACCTCACATAAATGGGTCATCTGTCCTTGTGCAGTGTGCCTTTTGGAACCTTCTAAAGCTCTAGAATTAGTGTTTTGGCAGTAACCCTGCCCCCTGCCCCTTAGGCTATATAAGGTGCCTGCCCGCCAAAATTCACAGTTCCATGGCTGCCAAAGGCAGTAGCCAGAGGACCGAAGGACATAGCAGGACATAGTATGGAGAGACAGGACAGAATCGTGTGAGTTCACAGATGATCACTTGAAGAACTCCAGTTACAGGTAAGCAACCTGTCCTTTTTTGTGGTCTCTGTGACTCACACAAATGTGAGACTAGTGAGCTACACACCATAGGAGGAGGGAGTATCATGCTACAGAAAAAAAGAGGACCACTCTCCTAAATGCAGCATCACTGGTAGCTCTATTGTCTATTCTGTAGTGTGAGATGAAAGTAGATCGATGAGACCAGGTTGCAGTAGATGGCTGAGACCATTTCATGCAGGAGTATTCCTCACAGAAGAGCCACTGAAGCGGCCATAGCCCTTATGGTATGACTCCTCAGTTGTACAGGGGGCTGTTTGCCAGCCAGTTAGTTCATAGGAAAGTCTGATGGTAGAGGCCACCCACTTGGGAAGTCTCTGGGCTGAAACAGGGAGGCCCTTCTTGATGAAAGAATAGCAGAGGAAAAGTCTTTAAGAGTTTCTAAATTCAGCTGTGCACTGCACATAGAATGCGAGAGCACAGCAAATATCCAAGCTCCAGTTCTGATGATTGGTTCTGCATAAAGGCAGGAAGGACTATGACCTGGTTGAGATGGATCCTCGGTATGGGCTCCCCAACCATCCATGGAGGCATCCGTTGTCACCAAAGTTGACGGAGGTGGTAGTAGGACATTTTGCCTGCCAGAACATTTTGAGTGCCACCATGTTAGAGACCGAGCTGCCAGCCAAGGTATTGAGGACCATCAAGGCTGATGGTGTCAACGGCGATTGAAGTTCCTCAGGAACCAGACCTGTAGAGATTTCATTCGAAGCTTGGAGAAGGGCATTACTGTCATGCTGCATGCCATGAGCCTGAGGAGGACCTGAAAGATTCTTGCTCTGACATGTCTCATTTGTTGGACTCTCAATGCCAAGGTGAGTAGCCATTCTCATCACTCTCTTGGAAGGAAGGCAAATTTTTTCAGCGAGTAGAGGATTGTCCATATGAATCAGAGCCTCTGTCAAGGAACAAGATGGGACTCCTGGTAGCTGATCATCAGTCCCAGCCTGTTGAGCAGCTTGATTGTGGTGTCGATGTCCCAAAGGAGGAGGCAGTTGCAGGAACAGGAAACAAGACGATGCCATGCTGTCAAAGAGCTGCTGCTACCACCACCATACACTTTGTGAATACCCTTGGGACTGCGTTGATTCAGAAGAGTAGAACTCAAAAGCGATATGCTCTCTTCCCAACTGCAAAGGTCAGGAACAGTCTGCAATCAGGCCAAATAGACATGTGGAAGTACACATCTTTGAGATTGATTGTTGTGAACCAGTCCTAATGAGGCCTGATGTAGTAATTTACTCCTCTAAGGTCCAGGATGGGGCAAAGACCTCTGTCCTTCTTGAATAGCAGGAAGTACCAGGAGGGGAAACTGTACCCCAGGTTCGATAAGGGGATCAGTTCAATTGCTCTTTTTTGAAGGAGCGTGTTGATCTTGTCGTTCAGCATCTGAGCTGGCTGAGTTATGCAGCCTACAGGGGGAAGCTTTTGAAACTCTATGGTGTATCCCCTGGTGACAATGTCCAGAACCCAGGCGTCGGAGGTGACAGAGGCCCAAGCCAAGGGGTACTTGCTCAAACTGTCCCTGAAGGGACAGTCGCAGAGGCCTTGTGACAATGCAGAGATGGTGGATGGTAAAGATAAGTGTATTGTATCGATGATAGTGGCAATGAAACATGAAGAGGTAACAGAGATGGTATCAACAGTGATGGTATCATCCTTGATTCCATCAAAGATAGTGCTTAGACAAGTCTGCCTTTTTCTTTTTGCCTGGTCAAGGGCAACCTACGCAAGGTAGGTTGTTGAATGGTGGGCTGAGAGGATCTTTGTATAGATGGAGCTGGTCTGTAGGTTGGTATTGTTGGTAGAGGTAGAGTACCAGTATGCGTATTGTTGGGGCTGGATCCTGTACTTTTTGGCTGTCATTCTGATTTTTTGACTGTGCTCCAGTTGCTCATCCATGGCCAAGTTGAAGGGAAGATCCTCTACTGGAGCCCTTGCCTGTTGTGAAAGACTAGATTGCTCAAACCAGGCATGGTGACACAGAGTGACAGCACCGGGAAAAGCTTTAGCAGTGCAGTCAGCGATGTGGCGGGCTTTAGCAATTTGTTGGAATGTGAGACAGTGAGCTTCTGCACAATATATTCACTACTCACTTGTCATCTTTGGGCAGCCAATCCAAGAAAGCTTTGGTCTTATTCCAAAAAATTGTTGATAGGCACCTATTCAGGCAGGTTAAGAGACCTGGTCATTCTCAGCATCTGGTCAGAGAAGGCCCTGACATCATAGTTGGTGAAATTGCTTCACCCTGCACTACCGACTCATCTGGTAATTAAGGAAGGGGTTCCTCTGCAGACTCTTTGGAGGAAGAAGAGGAAGTTGAAGACAAATGCTATCAACAGTGGTAAACTTCCAGAGGTGTGTTGCATCATGTAGGCTGTGACACTTCTTCTGGTACGTGATGGCAGTAGACTTAGCAGAAGCCTGTGCAGTTGCAGGGGCTGGCAGAGAGTCCTCCATGCATCATCTCTTAGGTGGAGGCCCTGTCATACAGGAATGTGAGGGGATGTTGATAGTGAGCATCAGTGCAGTGGAGAGTGCCTTCAGAGCTGAGGGGTATAAGCTTACTCCTTGTATGTATGTCAAGAATGACAATGGCAGTGGCGTGATCTATAATAATCATTGGAAGAGACGGAATAATCTTCTGAATCATAAGGAGAGTACCTGCTGTAGATGTTGGTCCAGTGCTGATGAGGGCAGTGAGAATGTTGGTGGTGTGAATAATCACTACAAGAGCGTTGATGTCAACATCAAGACTGTGCTCATGATACTGACCTCGACAGGGTGCAAGATGGAGATCTGTGGTACTGGAGACAAGGTTGTGATGGAGGATGAGTTTCCGCAATAGTTACATCTGCTTACAACCCCCGATACTGAGTGGCTCCTCGGGAAGGAGCCCATTGTGAAGGAGAAGAATCAATGATTTCGCCACCAGATATGGCCCTGGACTCGGCCAAGCCAGGAGAGGGAACAAGTCCCTGCTCTGATGGCGATGCCTCTTCCTGGATAGCAATGGATGTCTTCCCGGCTGAGCCACCAGAGTCAAGAGGGACAACAGTCTCTTAGGATGGCAAAGTTTGCTGCTCACTCTTGCTCTCTTCTTTTTCTTTAACAGCTTGTGAGAGATTAAGTGATCAGGCATACATGGTACTGCTATAGGGAGTGAATGCCAACCTCTTTTGAAGTTGACAGAGGCATAGCCACTGGTGCACTAGCCAGAATTGAAGAAGGGCAGTCGTGAAAAGACTCTCCCGATCCTGAGCACTGAGGAGGAGGCCTGGAAGAAGACGATGCAGTGGACAGAGGTTTTGATACTGTCCTGCTTCCAGGCTTAAAAAATGAGGCTGAGCCTGTGATTTCGCTTTAAATGCCATGTCGGTCATGCTCAGAGCTCCCTCTCTCAAAGCTAGGCTTTAAGCCTAGCTGCTTTGTTCTGTCTTGTCTGCAATGTATATAATTAACAACGGGAGCCAGGCACAAAAAGCACTTAGAATGGCTGTATCTGTCAGAGATTTTCTGACCCCAAATAGAGTAGCATTTGAAGAATGGTGCTGAGGCCATAAACCGAGAAATGAGGCCAACGAATGAAGACAAGCAAGGTATCGAGGGCAAGCGAAGGATCGAAAACCAGAGAAGTATCAAAGCCAAAATGCTAAGGATATGCAAAATACATAAGGCAACAATCTGATAAGATTGTAGACCAAGGAAAAACTCTGAAGAAAGCTCCTAATGGTGCTGCTGCCCCAGCAAAAAAAAAAAAAAGGAATTGAGGAAGGCGCCTTCCTCGGGGCTGGGGGTGGGGTTACCACCAAAAGGCTGGTTCTATGGCTCTGGAAGTTTCCAAAAGGTAAACTGCACGGACACAGAAGACCCATTTGTGTCACAGAGAACACAACTAATAGAAAATTGCAGCAAATGGTACCCCATTTACTTGTGCTTTTGCACTGTCTTTGTTTCCTTGCTGTACACACACGCTGTAAAACTGCCAAATCTCGTAGCAGGATTCTCAGTTCCTGTATGTGATATGATTGTGGTATAGTGTCCTTCTGTAAAATTCTTGTGCTTGTACAGTGCAGTAAAATCCTTGTCCATATGCAGTACTGTAATAAAGTCCTGCTTTAGTGCTTATATTATTTGCAGTGGCTCCAATGTTCAAGAGGGGGTTGCTGGCAATCCTGATAAGGCTAAGAGAACCCATAAAGAGCTTCCTTAAACTGGAGAAGCTTCTTGACTTAGGAAAGAAAACAAAATGTGTACTGAGGTTTGCAAGATCTATGATCTTTGTAAATTATAAATTTATAATTTTATATGAATTTATAAATTTATAAATTTACAAATTACATATATAATTATAATATAATATATATAAATAATATAATATACATGTTAAGTATCAGATTTTCAGGTTCTCTGTCTAAAGAGCTAAAGTTTGAGACTTGTTCCTCTGCTGTGCTCGTGGTCATGGTAACTAGTAGTTCGGCTTGACCCAGCCAGTGTGATAAGAAGACATCTGGTTTGTTTCTCAGTTCCTGTGGGAAAGCTAAGTATGTTTGGGTAGAACAATCTCACAGTGGCCTATAACAACTGTGAGAATGCACTCGCTGTTCTCTCTTTCATCTCCCCCTTCTACTGCTTGCTGCTTTGCATTTTCACAGCCCTCTCTCTGTCATGCCTGAAAGAGGAGAGAGAAACATAATGGATTTTTCCTGACCTTTTGATTTCTGTATGCTACTTAAGCTGTTTTGAAATAAAGCACTAGTTTAGTTTTTGCAACTGTGGCCTGATCTCTGGACTCTGTTCACTTTTATAACTCTGCTGGTTTTTTGCATCTGCTTGGTCTGAAGAAATTATGTGGCTGTGGGTCATGCTTCTTCCTTCATGCACCTGGAGTACAGCATGTCCCCTGAAACCGCCAACAATACACACACACACATATATATTATAATTATATAATTATAACCACAATAAAATTGTATAAAATTATATTTCATACATTATAAATTCTGAAGCAGGGAAAAGAAATCCATGCTAGTTTTCGTCTTGCACCTCAAACTACAATTTACCTCCACAGTGTGTAACAGGTGCTTGTTAAAAAGAGAATCATAGAATCATAGAATTGTAGAGTTGGAAGAGACCATAAAGCCATTAAGTCCCACTCCCTGCCATACAGAAATACATTCTCAAAGCATTCTGAACAGATGGTCTGTTTAAAAACTTCCAAAGAGGGAGACTCCACCATACTCCAGGGCAGCATACTCCACTGACAAACTGCTTTTACCATCAGGAAGTTCTTCCTAATGTTTAGATGGAATCTTTTTTCCTGAAATTTGAAGCCATTTGTCTGTGTCCTAATCTCTGGAACAGCAGACAGCAAGCTTATTTTAAGGTATAGCCAACCACCTCCTCTGACAAGAACACAAACATACCATAGCTATTGCAGTTGGCTGCAACAGCTCCCACATATTCCATATTGAGTAGGCACTGAAACAAAAATCTGAACCACCTCCTCAATACTTCCCTGCCAGTTATCCACAGTCAATGCTGTTTGGCTTTCCCTGTTAACAGTGTTCCTGTTCAACTGCGTGCACTGCAAGGCAGCAGTGCTAGTGGCTGCTAGTTCCACCCCAAGCAGGTCATCTTCTGTTCTTTTCTTAAGGACTGAGCTTGAAAGCCACTGGCACCAGTTATATAGAGCTAGTGGCTCTCCTTACTTTGTCTTTCACAGGGACAAAGTAGTTGTATGACTTGACGTAACCACCTAAACTAGTCCATCATGCTCTCCACCTTCTAGTCCCAGCCCACCTCAACACTCTACACTTCCTCAATGTTAGATGGGCCTTGGTTTACTACATTCAGAAGATGGCCACCTATTGCTGCACCAACAGACTTTTCTGTGCTATGGCCGTCCCAGGAAAGAGAAAGAGATATCTGCCAAACTTCTTTCCAGATTGGTCTTGCATGTGATCTCTTTGGCCTACAATTTGGCAGGCTGTTCTGTTCCGGCCGCACTCCACCAAGGCTGTTGTCACCTCTGCTGCTCTCTTTCGTAATGTCCTTGTGTCAGAACTCTGCAGAGCAGCAACTTGATCACAACCCTCCACCTTGATGAGCCACTACAGGCTGGATTGCAGATCTAGAGCAGATGCAAGCTTTGACCATCCTGCCCTGCCATTTGTTTGTCAGTGACCCGCCCACCATCCTCTGGTAAGCTTTTCAGTCACCCATATGTGTGAGGTACAGGGACTGCAATGAAGAACAGCTTGCTTATCTGTAACCGTGCTTCTTCAAATTATCATCTTTGTCTTTATACAATCCCACCCTCCCTCCCAGCTTTCAGTCCCTGGATCTCCATAAATGGACTTCAAAACTGAGAAGCAGCATGGCTGGCTAGGATATGCATAGTACACAAGGGGGTAAAGGCCAAGGTACTCAGCTCTAGATGGGTCTCTGTGCAGGTGCTAAAACTTTGTATGTGTGAGGGCATCCGTGACCAGTTGAAGAACCACAGTCATAGGTGAGCAACCTGTTCATGCTTGCAGGTTTCAGCTGTCTGGCAGATGCCTAAAGATGTTACTAGAAGAATACATATCACTGGTCTCACCTGGATTCCCTCTATAGAACATATGGCACTTAAGGATTCGCTCTGTAGAACTTGACACACCTTGCAAAACTCTAGATGGCCAATTTCTTTGCTTTCCTTGTTATCCTCAAGCTGTTTGACTGTTTCTGCCCTATAAAAACAAAACACTAGTTTCCAAATTCTGCAAAAGCAAAACTGGCATTTTTCAACATCTTCTTGGAACATGAAGAAAGACTCCAACGTTCAACTTGTAATCAACTAATGTAGGCTTCTCATTTTTCAAATACGTAGACATATTACTAACAAAAGATGACCAAATCTGTTCACTATGTACTTACTTCTCAGTGGCAGTTAGCTAAATATAATTTGAAACTCTACTAACTTTTCAGCTGGAGTAAATAGTGAATACTGAAATAATGACTATACACATTGGGTTTAGTAGAATGGCATCAAGCTACTTAGTACATTCATATGCTTTTTCTCTAAACAAAATAACTTTGAAATCCATGCTTGCAGTTTAGAGAACGTGGTCCCATTATCTAGTCCTATGCTCCTTTCCCATTTGTCCTTTCATTTATCAACATGACAAATCTCTCCAATCCCCAAAAGTTTCCTGCATTTATTATAGTACTAGCCCTGGATTTTATCTTCTCATAGGTAATACTTGTTAGAGACACAGGATCTCAAATCTAATTCCCCAAACTGTCTTGTCCAGTATCTGTAACTTTTCCTCATATTCCCCAATCCAATCTGTATTCAGAGTTACTAGCATACAGAGATTGGGTTCCTGCCCTTCTGCTAGGCTCAATAGCAACCAGCCTATTCAAGACAGAGACAGTTGACTGAGGCCCAAGAGCTCTCTGGCTGTGAATTCTAAAGGCCCCTCCCCAAACTGCAAACCCCAGGATTCCATAGAATCTTCTTAGGCAGCCAATCATATGAGGTCTCTGCCTGACGCCGATAAACAAACTTTGACTTTTATATACCAGATATTAGAATCATAGAATCATAGAAATGTAGAGTTGGAAGAGACCACAAGGGCCATCCAGTCCAACCCCCTGCCATGCAGGAAAACCCTCAAAGCACTCCCGACAAGTGGCCATCCAGCCTCCGCTTAAAAACCTCCAACGAAGGAGACTCCACCACACTCTGTGGCAGCACATTCCACTGCCGGACAGCCCTGACCGTCAGGAAATTCCTCCTGAGGTTCAGGCGGAATCTCCCCTCCTGCAGCTTGCATCCATTGCTCCTTGTCCTGGTCTCAAGAGCAGGAGAAAACAAGCCCACTCCCTCCTCGACATGACATCCCTTCAAATATTTAAACATGGCTATCATGTCCCCTCTCAACCTTCTCTTCTGCAGACTAAACATACCCAGCTCTCTAAGTCTGTCCTCATAGGGCATGGCTTCCAGGCCCCTCACCATTTTGGTTGCCCTCCTCTGGACCTGCTCCAGCTTATCCATATCCTTCTTGAATTGGGGTGCCCAGAACTGGACACAGTATTCAAGACGAGGTCTAGCCAATGCAGAATAAAGTGGTACCAATACCTCCCTCGATCTAGACACCATACTCCTATTGATGCAACCAAGAATTGCGTTGGCCTTCTTGGCTGCCGCATCACACTGCTGACTCATGTTCAGCTTGTAGTCTATGAAGACTTCTAGATCCCTTTCACACGTACTGTTAGCCAGCCACGTGTCCCCCATCCTATATTTCTGCATACCATTTTTTCTGCCTAAGTGTAGGACCTTACATTTCTCTCTGTTGAAATTCATTTTGTTAGCCTTGGCCCAGCTCTCCAATCTGTCCAGGTCCTTTGGAATTTTGATCCTATCATCAGGTGTATTAGCAACCCCTCCCAATTTGGTGTCATCTGCAAATTTGATCAGCGTGCCCTCTATTCCTTCATCCAAGTCATTAATGAAAATATTGAACAGCACCGGGCCGAGGACAGAACCCTGTGGCACCCCGCTAGTCACTTCTCTCCAGGAGGAAAAGCAGCCATTCATAATCACCCTTTGGGTATGGTCAGTCAACCAGTTACAAATCCACCTGACAGTAGCCCTGTTCAGCCCACATCTTACTAGCTTCTTTGCAAGAATGTCATGGAGAACTTTGTCAAAGGCCTTACTGAAATCAAGATATACTATGTCCACAGCATTCCCTTCATCTATCAAGCAAGTAACTCTATCATAAAAAGAGATAAGATTAGTCTGGCATGACCTATTTTTGAGAAATCCATGTTGACTTTTCGTAATTACGCCATTGTTTTCTAAGTGATTAGAAACTGACTGTTTGATGATCCGCTCCAGGATCTTTCCGGGTACTGATGTCAGGCTGACTGGGCGATAATTATTTGGGTCCTCTTTTTTTGCCTTCTTGAAGATGGGGACAACATTTGCCCTCCTCCAGTCTGCCGGAACTTCTCCTGTCCACCAAGAGTTTTCAAAGATTATAGCAAGAGGTTCTACAATGACCTCTGCTAGTTCTTTTAATATCCTAGGATGCAATTCATCTGGCCCTGGAGACTTGAATTCATCCAGTGTGGCCAGGTATTCCTGTACTACCTCTCTATCTATTCTGTGCTGCATTTCCCCCACTTCCTCACCTGCTCCCCAACCGCCAGGTTGAGTGTTTTTATCCTTTTGGGTAAAAACTGAGGCGAAGAAGGTGTTGAGGAGTTCTGCCTTTTTTCTTCCTTCTGTTATTAATTCACCATCTTCCTTGCGCAGTGACCCTATCGTCTCCTTCTTTTTTCTTTTGCTGCGACGTATTTAAAAAAGCCCTTTTTATTGTTTTTAATGTCTCTGGCCAGCCTAAGTTCGTTCTGTGCTTTAGCCTTTCTGACGTTCTCCCTACATCTCCTGGCTACTTGCTTATAATCTTCTTTGGTGATTTCCCCCTTCTTCCATTTCCTGTACATGTTTTTCTTAACACTTAGCTCAGCTGAGAGCTCTTTAGTCAACCATTCTGGTTTGTTCAGATGCCTTCCATTTTTCCTCCTTAATGGCACAGTTTTAGCCTGTTCCTTCAGTACCTCCCTTTTAAAGAACTCCCATGCATCCTGAACTCCTTTCTCATTGACTATTCTTGACCACGGGATTTCAGCCAGCAGCTACTTCAGTTTACAGAAGTCTGCTTTTTTAAAATCTAAGATGAGTGCCTGGCTACACTTGTCTTCTCTTCCCCACTGAATGCCAAATTCTAATAGGGCATGGTCACTCTCTCCTAAAGATCCAACCAGTTCTACGTCATTAACAAGTTCTTCCCTGTTGGTCAGGATCAGATCCAGAATATTTGGTCTCCTTGTCACCTCTTCCACCTTCTGGACCATGAAATTGTCTGCTAGATAAGCAAGAAACTTGCTGGACCTTGCCGCCTTTGCAGAGTTTGACTGCCAACATATATCCAGGTAGTTGAAATCTCCCATTATTACTGTATCTCTCCTTTTTGAATGTGCAGTCATTTGGTCTATGAAAGCGCCATCGAGGTCCTCAGTCTGGCTTGGAGGTCTGTAGTAAACCCCCACTATAATATCCCTATTGTTTCTCACTCCCTTTATTCTTACCCAGATGCTCTCGACCTGGCTTCCGGTGTTCAAGTCATGGATCTCTTCACAGGTGAAAATATCCTTGACATATAAGGCTACTCCTCCTCCTTTCTTATTTGGTCTATTTCTACAAAATAGGCTATACCCCTCTATTCCTACATTCCAATCGTGAGACTCATCCCACCAGGTCTCAGTGATGCCTATCAAATCGTATTTATTTTGTTGTACTAGGAGTTCAAATTCATCTTGTTTGTTTCCCATACTCCGTGCATTAGTGTAGAGACACTTAAGTCCCCGTGCCCTTCCTGCAAGTCCCATAGCATTGTTTCCACCCCTCCCACGATTGGATGCTATTTCTACTTGGCCAATATCATTTGGGCCTTTTTCCCCTGCGCTTGCCGAGTCCTTGTCCTGAATAATCTTGTCTCCCTCCCCAGCTGTACTCAGTTTAAAGCCCTCCTAATCCTCCTTGTGAGACTGTTTGCAAAAACGTTCCTGCCAAGTTTCGTGAGGTGCAGCCCATCCCTTGCCAGAAGCCCATGTTCCTGGAATTTCAAGCCATGATCCAAAAAGCCAAACTGTTGGCGGCGGCAAAATGTGCGGAGCCAGCTGTTGACTTCTACTATTGTCCTTTCCCTTCGTGCACCATATCCTTGAACAGGGAGGATTGATGAAATGACCACCTGCGCACCAAGGTCCTTAAGCTTTCTCCCCATAAGCTCGCAGTCCTTTGTGATGTGGTGAAAGCTGCACTTCACCAACGTGAACCAAAACGAGGGGCTTACGGTCATATTAATAATTATAGGCCTCATATCAAATGTTAGGCTACTTGATGTGGGAACTTTTTTTCCTCTAATGTTTGATGAAGTGGTAACGTATTTCTGTCCATTTGCCACAACTGATTTCTTTCCTGGAAACTCACCATAAGTAGGCTCAGGGACTAGCACTAGTCCATGGACCACCACTTGGAGTAGTGTGGGTCATTTCTATGGGTATTAGGAAAAATGCTTTCAAGGTATTTCAGAACTCATCTCTTACCGCCCCTTGATGACCACAGATAAATAGCAACTTTTTCCTAGCATGTTAGGCAGGCTGCAAAGATGGACGCATAATGTTGCACATGAATACAACAGCTCCCTCCCCCCAGAATACACCGGAGTGTCTCTTGTGTGCTCCCTGCAAACAAACCAAAACAAAACACAAGAAAAATTCTCTCACAAATGCCTCCAAAGAGCTTCCATGGGGTATCAGGGTGGTATTTACCCTTTTTTTTTCTTAGCTCCCCTGGGCTATTTTTAATGACAGAAAGTGAGTGGAAGAGAAAGGAAGTGGAAGTCACTTCTTGTTTCAACAAACAAGGCCACTTGTGACCTTAAATTGGTGGGAGGGGGGAATATGGAGAAAATGACTCCCCCATGACTTCTGTGGTGCATTGGGGGGCAAAAAAAATCTTTTGAAAAAAACTTGATGAAGGGGAGACAAAGGGCTTCTCCTATCCTTGCCCTAATGTGAAGCTTTTTAGGAATGGGATTTTATACTTTGCTTCTGAAATATGTAACCAGGCTGTTCAATTTTATGGAGTGTTAATTGCTGTCGTCTATATATAATAATAATATATAACATATAATAATTATAGTAATAATCTGAAAGTGAAAAAACTGATCTCCCTCCTCAAGGTGGCTACAAAAAATGGGGGACAGATTATGGACATAAAAACTTGTTATTGTCTTTTCTAGTACAAAAACTATAACACTCTACCCATACAATCTATTAAACTGTTACTCTATTAAAACTGCTCCATAAAACTCCATAAAAACTTTCTGATGCACAGAATTCATCAGCAGTATTTCAGGACACTGCCATCAAAGTAATTTAATCTTTTAAAATCCATATCAGAGAATAATAAATTGATTATTGTTGGTTTTTAGTGTACCTTTCTTGTTAACATTTAAATATAACTTTAAATGTCATATATGTTTTTCAAAAAAGTCATATAGATCAAATTACTCTAGTTAAGATACACAAATCAAGGTGATAAGTCAAATATGTTGATTACCAGACTGTTGCTAGGGCATCTATAGCATTCTTTGTGAGTTAATAAATAATTGGAAACAAAAAAAATAAAAAAGAAATATTTGCCTCTTAACAACTGATACGGGAACAGTGCACATTGGAGTTGGTGCTTTTCAGTGCTTCATGCAATGTTTCTATTTGGTTAGAGATCTAGGAAGCTTGTACAGTTCAAACTGATATGCTTTTAAAGGCTGTCCTCTACTGAATGACCATCACCCAATACATTCCCATTTCTTGCCAAAGACCAAACTGCGGTGCATTATTAACATCATAGAAGAATAATCCAACTGGGATGTGACTAAGGCATATCTCACTTATGGCTGAATCTGACATGTCTTAGAATGAACACAGCTTTCTAAATGCACTTCTGGTCACCACTGAAACTTGAGATTCCAGGTTCAAGGTTGTATCCAGGAGTATACCCAGTCAGCAAACCTGTGTTTTTATGGGAAAGTAATCCCTACCCAGGACAGGGTAAATTCAGCTGTAATTGCCATTGTTTCCCAGCACATTCCTTGTGAAATGCCCCAAAGATACCCTGTTATCAGCATTATGAGAGCTACACCAGGCTAAGTCACCAAGAGTTCTGGACTGGACAAACAATGGTTTGTTTGAAACTTGCTAAACCTTAGGTTGAAGAATAGATTTGTATCATCATACCATGGTTCAAGGAAAATGGTAAACAGCAACCACCTGAGAGGGAAGCAGAAGCTTCTGTGTAAACCTGGAGGAATACAGAAATGTTGTTCATACGACCAAGGTCTGTCCATCCTCATTCCAACAATGGCAGACAATGGAATATTGTGATGGCATCACAACTGAAAGAGGGAAAAAATGCCACAGCAAAAGAAGAAAGCAACTTTATTACTATTGCATAAACAGTGGTTAAAATTATACTATTTTTTTTATACAGATAAGATATGTACAGTGGATTAAGTAGGCAGGATATATGGCAGTATCTTCCCTTTATATATTTTGTACAGTGCAGTAATATTTTGTGGGTATATATTAAAATAGTTTTTTTTCCTTAGAAAAGTAGCATGCAAGGTAATGCATTTTAAAATGTATGCATGTATTAATTTATTTGTCCCATGACAGGTCATAATTTCAGCCTTCCTTGCAATTGTTATTTGAAATAATAGTGTGTCAAACTGGAGAAAACACATTACTAAAAGTTGATGAAAACTGGTAAGAGCCTTTCTCTTTTGTTTTAGTGATTGGAATTAACACATATGAGTCCCACTATTTCTCAAGTGCCTAAATAGAGCTGACATACACAGGGAAAAAATAAAAATAAATTATCCCCATGATTACTTATTTTCTTCAGGCTCTGTTGAAATTCGATGTGTGAGCTTGCTGTCTCTTGCCCATTATGTGTTATATTAGAAAAAAATAAATAAATTAAAAGTAAACATACAATAGTTATTTGCATGAACCATACAACTGATGTGCATATTAGTTTTTGAGAGATGTTGCATATAGGGTAATGAGCAGTGGTGGGGGAAAACACAGTTTCAGTAAACTATATTGGATCTGCTTGTACAAAAATACAAGGAATTGCTGGTCTGAAGGGGGAGACTGTCTGTGTTATTATTTCTGGGTGGCGGTGTGATGCAATAGTATATGGAGGTCATTCCCCTGTAAAATGGCAGGCATTGTAATATAACGTTATGGTACAGCATTAAGGGGCTCAGTAATATGCCTGGTTGTATCACTAATTGGCTTGTGGTGGAACATGTTAAAGCTAGAATTTGAGCTAAGCCTTTCCCTTGTGTGCTGGATGGCAGCCATTATGGAGCATGCAGCCCGATGAAGGGAATCAAATATAACTGCCCCTTTTTTATTTTGGCAATTTCACTTTTTTACATTATAGTCATTTCTAGTGCAAACAGGATCTAGTGGGGAAAAGGGTAGAAAATAGGCATATGCTACTTGTGTTGCACATTTATGTTAACTATTCTGATTAGTAGCAATCAGATCCTAATATACAGTATAAATGAACTGACAAAAAGAATCTCAAAATTTCCAGAAGGTCATGGTCAATGTCTGATTCTGTAAGGGTGGGGAAGGAATGGAGGTCAATTTCTACTGGTGCTCACAGTTAATTTGGCGCACGTGCACACATGCACAAAAGTCCTGTTCCTTGAATGAACAACTAAGTAATTTAGCCAGTTATTTAGTCAAATAGTTCCTTTAGCCATTTATGTCCCAGAATCCATGCGCCCAGCTACTGAATTATGAGAATAAGACATCATGTTTCTCTTGTTTGAACATTAAATTTGTTCACTAATGGCCTGATAATTTATAATAAGTTTAAGTGTATTGGGCTTTTTATAGGCAAATGTTGTGTTTTCATCATCCTGAAAGGCGGTACTCTTTTTGTTTGTTTCATGAAAATACAGGAATGCAGTAATTTGCAGATTCTTGGTCTAGTTCATGCAAAGCTCACGTCAAAGAAATTCATCCTCTTGGTGGCTAAAAAAAAAATGCTCTAACTTAATTCCCCAGTAGAGAGGACATTTTTCTACATATTTCTTTAAAAAGTACATCACAAAATTTAAAATGTGAAATCCAGGAAATAGTGGCAATAATTTATTGGGTCCTCCTTCAGACAAAAGTGAGGTAAGGCTTATTGAATGAGGGAAATGCTGCTTTTTAGGCATATACTGTGTGGATGCTTTTCTTTTTTTACATGAATGAAATATCTTCCCCAGCAACCACCTTTTATTTTTTTATAGAACCACCCAAAAACTTTTTAAAAAATCACCAAAGATTTTAGTCTATTTAGAAAATAATGAACTGTGCTTTTATCTGCTGCTGCTTTTGCTTTTGCTATTACAGTTGTCAGTTTATAATGCAATGCAGTAATTCAATATTTGTTTGCAAGAACATCCTCTAAAAGCAAAGGGTTAGATCTAGATTTAGTTCTAATCTGAATCTAGCCCCATTTGTTAGGATGACTCAGACTCTGCAGTATGGCTAAACCTGGATCCAATCCAGTAAGTGGATTTATTTCTGGTCCACATAGTGAAATATAAAGTTTGGTGGAAATGTAAAGTAGGTTGAGACATATTTGATTTGATGAGTAAAAATTAAGGGTAATAGCCTGTATGTGAAGTGATATATCTTTATACAATGGATCAAAGTACACAGTATTCCTTTGCAGTCTTGGTTCAAAAGGAGGAAGGAGAACTTTGTGTTTGTACTATAAGGTGCCCAGCATGATTTTTCTTCTGTTTTTTGTCTTCATGATAGAAAAGCTATAATGCACGAATGAACTGCCACAAATCTTTCAAAAATGTAGGCTCACACTCAACAAATAAACAAGGGGCCTCTCAAGCATTATTCATCCCTGAAAGAACTCTCTACTAGAAAGATGACCCCAAATCAGATGAAACTGAAGGAACTGTGAAAGTTACTATGGTTTTAAAGATAGCAATTGCTTTAGAAAGTCAGACAATTAGAAATATGTTCTTGAGATCATCCTGGCCCAAAAGGAAGCCAGTTCCACAAACAAATCCAATTTGTGTTATCCAGTTTTCTTGATAAAGAAACCTAGAGCTGGCATGACAGTGACTCTTTACTCTGAAAAACTGTTGCCACCCCCCCCTTAAAATCAGGGCTCCTACTTTTTTTTATTGCATTAGGAAACGAAAGCCATTAAAGCATTAAGACAGCCCTTTTATGTCCCTGCCAAAAGGATAAATTTGATTTACAACAAGTACGCTGCTGGCCTTTGGCTTTTTTCTTATCCATCCCTCTGCTTCTCTTTCTCTCATATGTTCTCCTTTGCCCATTGATTTTTAAATTGATTGGGGACAAAGTTCATCAGGCAGCATGCGCATGCGTGGTTTGTTTCACAGTGTTGTGGCTACTCCATGCCACTTCGGAGGATCTGATTGGCTGCAATCAACATGACACTGATAATAAAGGCCATAGCAAAAGCACATATTAAGCTTTTCCGTACGCAGGTCTGGCGGTTCTGTTTCTGAGAATGCACTATGGAAGAAAAGAGAGAGTAAAAAGGATTGTTTTTGTTAACCATCTTTTCTCATTTACAGGCATCCCCCACTTATCTGATGGGTTAGGGACCAGAGCACTGTCAGAAAAAGGTATTGGTTGAAAAGCAGAACCCAGTCTTTCACCAGTTCTTCTCCTCTTGCCTTTATGTGCAGTCCTGAGTGACCCTCCATAATTCCCTCATGTCCCCTACAGGAAGAAGGCAAGAGGGGAAGAACTGATGAAAAAGCAGCCCCACATCAAAAGAACGGTACCTGTCTATAATTTACAATAGTCAAAACAGTGGAATGCCAAAAAAAAAAAAAAAGTCACTGAAAAGCAGGGGACACCTGTATATGCAAGTTGATTTAAAAACAACAGCTTAAGCAACATTAACATGCGGAAACTCAGCTCTCAAAAACAACAACAACAAAGAACAGTAAAACATAAATTCAGTAAAACCAGTAAATAATTTTCTAGCAAAGATGGAGATGCCATACTTGAAATAAGCATGTTTGAAAGTGATGAGCCCAATTTTATAGAGTTCTTTATTAAAGGCTGTCAGTCAGATATGTGAAGGAAGCCTCTATTTTAAGACATATGTGGTAAGAAGAAAGGCCCCATTTCCATTGTGTGTCCTCACGTCAACATATGTTGCTGTTTTTCAGAGCTAAACAAAATAAAAATTTAGTGGCAACTCTGTTTTGTAAACTCAGAATATGTGTATTAAATGTGTATGAAATATGTGTAGCACAGAGCTTTCCACACTTTTCATGTTGGTGAGACACTTTTTAGACACGCATCATTTCATGACACAGAAATTCAGTTTTACTAGCAAACTAGAGGTTAAACTAACCGCTTATACAGACACATACGTAAATTGTAATAACAAAATGTATGAGACAATTAAGAGAGAAATTCAAGATGGATCAAAAATTGTATGGGTTTGAAAAAAATGACAATGAATTAGATCTGTTGTTGAAAGGGGACCAGAAAAAGGGAATCTCTAGATTTTACAAAATATTGTTGCAAAGAGAAATGGAACCAGAGGTGATAAAAGATAATATGGTTGGATGCGCTCAAAATATTGGACACCCAATTGAGTTGGATACATGGGTGAGGGCACGGAAAACAGATAGAAAATTTACACCAAGTTTAAATTTAAGGGAAATTTTTTATGAAATGTTATACAGATGGTACATGACACCTGTAAGATTGAAAAGAATAACAAAAAATGGGAATGGAAAATGTTGGAAATGTGATGAAAAAGAGGGGTCCTTTTTTCACATGTGGTGGACTTGTAAGGTAGCAAGGAAATTCTGGAAGGAAATACATGATGAAAATCAAAGAATGTATAGTTTAAACTTTGAAATAGAGCCAGAATTTTATTTGTTGAATATGTTAGGGCAAGAAAGAGAAATAAGATCTTATCAGAAAACATTGTTATATGTAATAACTGCTGCAAGAATGACATATGCACAACATTGGAAAGAAGGAAATTATAATGATATAAAAGAATGGAAATTAAAAGTTCTGGATATGGTAGAGATAGAAAAGTTAACTTTTTCACTTAAAAATAAACCAATCCAGAACTTTGAAAGAGAATGGAAACAAGTTTTGAATTGGATAAAGGAATGAGGAAAAGAAGAAACAAAGGAAGAGTGTTGGAAATACTGGTAATGAAAATTAATGATGTTATAGAATAAGCATAAGTTGAATGTAACAATGTTAAAAGTAATAGTGTGATAGTGTGATTAACTTTTAAAGTAACTCTTAAATAGAAATAATGTATAAATGGGATGTAAACACAAACTCAACTGGAAAAAAGATGCTCGGAAGTATTTTTCTGAGTAAAATTTCAATAAATATATATAAAAAATGTATGGGGACACAAACATATCTCATGAAAACATTTCATGATTGTAGGCGACACACCTACATGCTTCAGACGACACACTAATATGTTGCAGCACACTGTTTGGAAAGCCCTGGTGTAGCAGAAATCTACTTGCTTGATTTGTTTGCAGTTCAGGGGACTTTGTTGTCTCCTATGGGACTCTTATACTGGTCAACTACACCCAGTCACAAAATAAGAAAAGTTACAGGTTTTTTTAAAAAACATTTTTAACATTCCTGTTATTGCCAGTGGGATGTATGGACTTTCTGATTTACAAATCTCATATTCAATGCAGGATATAAATTGAATTTGATTGAGGTCAACTGGTTTGAGAAGAAGTAAGTCATTTCTGAAGCACCAAATCAGTATTTTGAAGGATCCTTGTATATCATTACTATGCACAGCATACCAACAGATTTAGAGATGTGAAACACAAATATGAAAGATAGGAACATCCATAAAATTAGTTTTATTTTAGAAGCAAATTCTAAACCTGGATGATCAGAACTTCAAAAGTCTCTCCATAGAAGCTACAATTAGGCTACAATCCTACAGATCCCTCCCAGAAGTTGTAGGGATCACAAGAAACTAACTAAGGACATCTGACCTTGCAATCTCCATACCAGAGCTTTTGAAACCTTTGCATCTGATATTGGGAGTTCTAACACTGGAAGAGAAATAGGGGAGAATTTTGGAGTTGTATATATTTTCTCTTCTACTGCAGATCGCTCAAGGTCAGCAGGACTTCTGGTATAATTCTGTATTGTAATGGAACTTACTCCCTGGTACATCTGCATAGGAATCATGGCCATTAGACCACAAGCAAATATTCAAAATAAAGTCATATTTTTATCTACTTCTCAAAATAAAGCCCAAGATTTTTTTCCATAGTCTTCTTCAGGAGCTACAATAATAACACATTCAATTAACTATATATCAAATGGTAGTAAAGAGAACTGTACAAAATTAATAAATTACTACACAATGCGTAAAAAGCAGTATATATGCTCTCATGACAGACTAGGTTGCAGGAATCTTTTGAAATATTTCCATGATATTGTGATTTAAATGTTTAAATATCTCCTACAGACCAACTATCTCCTATGCAGATATTATTAGTGTCACAGGGGTGAATAATCAGAGATACTCAGGCACCAAGTAACTTCACAGAAAAGCTGTAGGGAAAATTTGAGAAAGATTTTTTAAAATAGGACAAAATCTTATCATTATATTTTTTTCTTTTGCCACCTGCACATAATGTTACATTCAATGTATTACATTCAACATTGCACAAAGATGGCTTATGGTCTGTACTCTCATGGCAGGTATAACATCCATTTATTGTTACTGAAATCACTCTTGAACAATGAAGCAATCTTGTTCCTAGTCTTCATTTATGTGGCTCTAGGTATTTCTTGTGGCTTGAGGAATTTCTTGAAAAACGTACCAATATTTTTAACATAAGTAATTACCATGTGACTTAATGTCCAGCTACAGTTCAAAGGTTATATGGTGTCTGATGCTACCCATGAATCTTTACCCAAACTGTTAAACTCTCCTCTCCTAACACTTTATAAATAAATGGTTTGCTGATTGTTTGGGATTCATACAAAAATTATCTTCCATTTTATACTGTTCTACTCTCAAGAAGCAGCCATATGGTAAGTTGGATCTCAAAGATGTTCACAGTTCACAGAGATACCCAGGTATTTCTCTCTTCTGCTAGTTAAATGCAGAAAGCTGCTTTCATTGGGATCAGTGTTTCCATCAGATGAATTCAAATAATCCTTCTAAATCAAACGTATTTCCTCTCCAGATAAAGAAAAAGGCACTAATATTATATTTCCATCAATTTATAAGATGTATATACTAATAGTTTTTAGAGAAAACAATTTGTCTTTTAGGTGCCTATCTATATAAAGTGGCCATCTCAAATGCCACAGAAAGGCATGTCCAGTGCTATGGCCTGCTAATAATTCTTTATTGGTTCAAGTTCTCTAACTTGGAATAATCTTTACATAAGACTCCCTTACCAGTTCCAACAGCAAATGAGTTTGAGGATGCTTTTTCTGTCCAGTAACCAGCACGGAGTAGTGCTTTGAGCACTGGACTACAACTCTGAAAACCAGGGTCTGAATCTTTGCTCAGCCATGGAAACCCACTGTGTGACCTTGGGGAGGTTATACTCTTGCAGCCTCAGAGGAAGGCAAGCTGAAACCCCCTCTGAACAAATCTTCCCAAGAAAACCACCTAAGGGTTGCTGTAAGTCGGAAATGACTTGAAGGCACACAAGAACAATTTGGTGAGTATGATGTTTGTACCAATATATAAGTCCAAGCCATAACCATACAGAAAGCTTACATCCATGAGCCAGGATCCAGTGGTATACTCCTGCTAGATTCTGCTGCTCCTCCCTGAACTGATGATCACCCCTCCCCCAGTAGCCCCTTGTGCACCTAAATACTGCTCTGGAGGGCTTGTGGTCACCAAAATATCTTTGTCCTTTCTTTAAAAATAAAATGAGTAACTTGTTGATCATGGGGAAAAAAAATCCAAAATTTAAAGTCTCCATTTTGATTTCTTGACCTGCATGACTTCTACTATTTTTGTTTGTTTCATGAAGAAGCCAGTCCCCTTGAAAAGCTAGTGTCATCTGTTTTGCACTTTCTGGTTGGCTTAATAAAGGTATCATCAGAATGGGTTACTTGGATTATGGATTTTGTGTCTTATTAAAAAAAAAACAAGTTTGGTAATGAAATCCATGGAATGTGGCATCTTTGCAGTATCAGAAACAAAGTTTAAAAAATGGGTACCCAACTTTTGGATATACTGTATGGAGAAAAATTATATTTATTAAATGATGATTAAATGCAGGCTGTCAGACTTTGGCCATACCATGAGAAGACGCGACTCACTAAAAGAGACAATAATGCTTGGGAAGGTAGAAGGTAGGAAGAAAGAGAAAGACTGTGTTATAGATGGATAGACTCAGTCAAGGAAGACCTGTCCTTGAATCTGCAAGACCTGAGCAGGGTGATTGGTGACAGGGTGGCTTGGAGATCTCTCATTCACAGAGTCATCATAAGTCAAGGTCGTCTGAACAGCAAGTAACAACAACAAAATTTTGGGTAGCTGACAACTTGTATACAAATTATGGAGTAGATTTTAAGGTTGAAAACTTGTGCCACAAGTGCTTCATGAAAAAAATTGTTAGTAGCACCTGTACAGAAGACTCATAGCACCTGTGCCTTTAATTGGTGGCCTCCAATAATCATTTTAGTCACCAATCTTTTTTCTCAAGGATATCTCCAACACAGGGGTTCTCAACCTTTTTTTTTTCACCTGGGATGCCCTGTAAATTTGTTGCTGGGGACCCCCAAGATTTAACTCAAGATTTAAATATTTAATTTGTTGCTGGGGACCCCCAAGACTTAACTCAAGATTTAAATATTTAAATTTAAATATTAAATATTAACTGCTTTTAGAGACTAGGATTCAAATCCCTATTCAGACACTGGGTGACTTTGGGCAAGTCATGTTTTCTCAGCTTCAGAGGAAGGCAAAGGCAAACCCCCTCTAAACAAATCTTGTCAGATTTGAAGTAACTTGAAGGCATACAATAACAAAGTGCCACTGACAGGGGGAGGTTCTTTCTAGCCATCCTGTTTCTCCTTTGGAAACTGACCCTAAGGTGAACATGTCCTGGGAGTTTTCTTGGCAATATTTGTTGACTGTGCCTTTCTCTGAGGCTGAGAGAATGTGGGTTTCCATGACTGAGTGGGGATTCATACCCTTGTCTCCAAAGTCATAGTTTGGGTGTGCAGACACTCCTGCTGCCATGTTCTTTTTGGCAAGAGGGAACATGAGTGCAAAAGAGGGACCGGTTTTGGCATGCACACGTGCCTGCTGCTGTGTCCCTTTGATCAGGGACACAAAAGTGGGGGGGTGTTGGTGCTGAAACTGCTCCCTCATTTGCCAATGGGGGAGCTGTTTGAGTGCACGCACACACCTGCCACTGTGTCCCTCAGTGACCATACATACCCCTGTTTCTGTGTCCACAGACAAAGGGCACCTGCACATACCCCCACTGCTGTGTCCCTGTTGCTCCTACTGCTGTTGGGGTCCAGCAGAGGCTTTGTGGACCACCTGGGAGGACTCTGTGGACCTCAGGGTCCATATTAAGAACTATTGCTCTAAAAGATTCCTGCAGCCTGTTCTAGTATTAGTGAATGCTCACACGCTTTTAAAACATTTGTGACATCATTTATCCATTATTTTCATTGTCATTTGTTATATACAGGTATCTTGATGCACTGTCTGCTTTTATAGCCCTGAAATACAACTGACCTGAAACAAATTGGGTTGATTTTGGAAAAAGTATACGAGGGTTTTTTCTTTTTCAGCATCTTGAAGCAGGTAATCTTTGTTCTGGGTTGTTGCTTCCTACTAACTTTACAATTTTCAAATATAACATGGGCAAAATAAGCACAATGAAAAAAGACAGTCTGCAAAATTCATTTAAAAAATACATAAAAGAGAGTCTCACCTTCAAATTCTGTCTGACAGTTGCCAGAGTTCTCATTTAAACTCTCTTCCTCATTGATGATAATGTTTTCAATGTCTTTCATGGTCAAATGGTCCCGAAATGCATGATAGAGAATATGTTTAAGTTCCTCCAGTGTTATCCGTTGCATGTCAAACTGGGGGAAGTCAGAGAGAGTTTTGTTAGTCTGCCATCCAGTGATTGCTTCTGGGATAAGAGTATCAATTCAAAAGTATGTGGTGCAAAAATCAATCTTTCAGTTTCCAAAGCATTTTCTTCTCTCATGATTTTCCCTGAAGAACTGTGGCCCTTGCCCAAAAAGAGACCCCTAACCCTGATTATAATCACTAACAGGAATAAAATGTCACTGCAGTAAAGTATCCATTCAGAATTCAGTAATTTTTCTACAGGTATAATAAATAAAATTATGATTATTGCGATAAAGAAGAATCTATTTCAGTGGCAATGATATTGCAGTAAATTACCAAGTACAGACCTTAGATCTTGATGGTACTATTATCACCAATAACAAGAACTTCTAACTGTAGCTCTTGAAATCCACATGCACTTTGCAAAATCCAAAGCAGTTTTGCACTTTTTACATTGTAAAGAACTTAGAAAAGATTAGGCAAACTATTCTTCCAATATCCACAAGAAGTAGCCAAACCCAGATTTTAAAATTCAATTTATAAACTGATACTCTTTGACCTTTATTCTAGCCCTGAGAGAAACAAAGCTACAAACTACCTGGCTTATGAGTCAGTAAGCCAGCCTGTTAGGCATGGACAGGCAAGGCTGGGAATGGCCTGCGTGTTGCAACTGATTTGCTAGTATTTCTACAGAGATTATTTGTTCGTAGTTTTATATCTGAGATTGATTCAAATTATCTTCAATGACATACATATAGTATTCCATTAGTGTTTGTCAATTTTCATTCTCCCCATCTCTTCCGTCCAATTTACATATCAGTATGGAGGCTTTTTTGTAAAAAAAGTATTAACATTCACTTTAATTTTTGTATGCAGCTTTCTCTAAATATGTATTTTTGTGCATGGTTTCTGAGCGGGGTACTCCATCGAAAAGTTCAGAAAAGTGCACGATCCAAAGATATTCCAAACTGAGTGTCTTTTTTTTTTAATGGATTTTTTAACCTGTGATTGTGAGGGGGAAAAAGAGAGGAAGGAGCAAAAAGGAGGGATGTACATAGGATATGGATCTGAGCTAGGCATATACATGATACAAGCCAACCAGATTTACAAAACATGTTTTCTTGATGGTGACATCTAAAAAATAAATAGCTAAAGCAATGATAGCTTCTGATCACTGAGCAATAAATGGTGAATGTTTATGGTTTCAACTCTTGATGTATAAATCTTCTAGCAAACAGTAACTGCATGTGGTATCCAACCACACTGCTCATTTGTTAAATTTGATGCCAGTGTATAAGTTAGGAGAAATACCTTATGATGCTTACACCGTTAAAATTATGAAAGTGTACTTTAAACCTAAGATATTTTTTTATGTATGTGGGATGGAGGCTGGCACCAGGAAGTTTAGGAGTGTAGCTATCTGTGCATGCCTATTCAAAAGGAGGTACTATTGATGGGAGCTGCAGTAGTGAGAATACATCAATCATTTTAAATCCCCAGATCTGCCTCATTGTTTGTATGTGTGGCCTAGGAGCTGGCACTCTGTCAGTATAGACTGGAGCAGGCTAGTGGGAAAGAAGAGGAAGGGGAATAAATGGGAGTTTTAAAGACCTTAGGGTCAGCATAGATTGAAGCAAGCATCCAGATGTTAAGGATGTGGGATCATAGAATGGATTAACGTGGTGGAAGAGGAAGGAAGAAAATGAGTGGGTGATTCTATTCCAAAGATCATAGGGTTTGTAAGTGGCCTTGAGTCCCAAGTCTAGGGGAAAGGCAGAAGATAAATACAACAACATTAACAATGATATGGATTGGCATAAACATTGAGCCATTAAGGTATTCACTACACTAATCAGGAAGACCTCTCCACATAATGAACTAGCATAGAGGATGGGGAGGAAGAAGGATGTCAATGATTTTAAGGTTAACAAGAATTAGAATTAATATCAAAATTTTAGGGATTTCAGTACATTGATATGGGAGACCTCTGCATGGCATTCAAGAAAAGGGGGCGGGATTCCATTTTAAGTATTTAGAACAGTGATTTGTGGTATGCACTAACCTCCACTCATTGCAGAATTGGTAAATGTGGCCCATGGCCTATTTCGCCCACAGTTAGTACTTCTGGATCCAATCTTGAAGCTGACATTGGTATCAGACCGTTGGCACTAAAGGGTGACATAGTCCTCTCAAGAGCACTGTTGGAACTTGTTGAGAAGAATTTGCAGTGGAGACACAATCATACTTGCCCTTTTTTTGCCCTTATCCCAGTCTTTGTCTTGGCTTGGCCTCATATGAGTCAAAGTAAAGGATGTGTGAATAGGCAGAACAATTTGTCTCCCATCAATAAATATCACAGGGAGAACTCATGGAAGGTCCTGAGACTAAGGGGTGGTGTCAAGGTTGCACCATCGAACCTGTGGATGGCTACAGATCATGGCAACTAGGTCAGGCCATATTGGAGCCACTGACAGTGTGAGATGCAAACAAATGCTCAAAGCCAAAGACTGCTGGAAGCAGATCATATCTTAATTGACTCTTTCTAAGAAGATGCTGAAGGTAGGCAGCTTGGTTCCAAACAGCTGTGTAGCAAAGTTCAAATAGTGCCTGAGCTTTCAGTGACATGGGGCTCTCCCAGATAAACGAGGCAAAAGGAATGACTTTCTATGATGTTTCTACTGCACTGTGAACACTTTATGAAAAAAATTTTGGAGGCCACAAGGCACCATGGGATAGGTCAAAAGGCATGTCCAGTTTGGGATCAGATGAATGAAATAGAGTTGAAGTCAAGCTGCCCAAGGATGGTTTTTGGGACAAAACATGACAGGTGGGTGCCCAGGACCTAAGGGACTCAAAGAAGTGCCCCCCCCATTTGCAAGAGAGTGCTTGGGCATTGTAAACAACTTTGCTACATGGACAGAGTAAAACTTACCAGGCAGCAAATTGGCTGAGCAACTGTCCTTTGGCTGGGCAAGGGGGTTGGAGACTTCCCCCACTCATTCTGCAAGCAAGCTACCAAATCTCCCCAGCCGTTGAAAAGGATTAGTGATCTCTTAAGAATTGAAAAGCCTCTTCTCTGACTGTTGTAAGAACCTTTAGAGTGTTTACATTTAATTTAGGTATAAATGTTACTTTTTTCCCCTTTGTATCAAGATACTTTAGGAATGCAACTGTGTATTTTTTTTTCTTTCTCTGTGATGATCCTGGTTTTAGAAGACAAGAGGAATAAGACAGAGTAAGACAGAGGAGGCGAGGAAGGAAGGAAAGAAAGAAAGAAGGCTGAAGGTTGAAATAAGTTGAAGAAGGTTGGAGGAAGTAGAAAAAGATCTGAGAAGGAATTAAAAAGGGCTGAGGGGAAGGAAAAAGAGGAAAGATGGAGTTAAAAAAGGGAAGAAAGAAGCAACAAAAGAAAAACAATAGAAAAAGGAAAGAGAAGGCTCGTGAAGTTAAGTTGATAAATTGAAGAGTGCAAGAAGTCAGGTGGATGTCCGGGTACTGAGTGCACTGGGAGCCAGTTGTCCAGTAGGGGAAGATCACCACTGTCATATATTTGGTAGACTTTCAGGGCTGTGGAGAGGCTGAACAGAAGCACTTGATACTGTGACAGATGATGGCTCTGAGGCCAAGAACACAGCCAGTGATTGACCAAACCAGCTTACAAATATCCCCATCAGTTGAAAGACAAGCAGATGCAGAGTTACCCCAGCCAGCTCCAGAGGGAGAAAGAACCAGCAGTGATTTACTAGGAGACTAGGACAAGGAGCAGTGGACTCAAACTGCAGGAAAGGAGATTACATCTGAATCTCAGGAAGAACTTCCTCACAGTTAGAGCTGTCTGGCAGTGGAATGTGCTCCTGGGAGTGTGATGGAGTCTCCTTCTTTGGAGATTTTAAACAGAGGCTGGATAGCCATCTGTTGGGAGTGCTTTGATGTGTGTTCCAGCATAGCAAGGGGTTGGACTGGATGACCCCTGGGGTCTCTTCCAACTCTATGATTCTATTTAGAGGAATTACATTCACCTGTGCTCCTAAGCCCCTAATCATGGAGGAGACTGAACCAAACAGCTCAGAGGGAAGCCACTTTGGGTAGATTAAGGAAACAGAACAATGACGAGTAACACTTGTTTTCAGTGGGTATTTAAGGCCCTTTTCACACCTTACCTTTTCGCGGTCCTGGAGTGCGGGGATCATGTGAGCAGCCTCTTATGAGAGGCTCTAGCATCCCCGCTGCTTCAGCAATGCAGCCGCTGCCTGCTAGTGAGCAGGCAGTGTGAGGGCTCCTCCTCTTCCTTCCGCAGCGCAGCCTAGGATTTTCCCAGGCTGCACTGGGCAGGAAGCACGAGCGTCACGGCTCTGGAGGCTCCGCACACACAGTAAGTGTGTGCGGGGCCCTGGAGCGATGTATGATTGTGCACCATTTTCAGCTAGAAGCTGAGAACGAAATAGTGCACAATCAGCGCCTGCCGGCAGTGTTGTAAAATTGCAAGGACTTCATGTGGACGGCTCCCCGCAATTGCATGATGCTCCAGAGGCCCTTTTGCATGGCAAATGCCATGCGAAAAGGGCCTGAGTCTGTCAGCATGGCTTGCGGTTTGCTTGTAGCAAATTACTATGCAAGCCCTCACAACCCTTGTGTTCTGGCTCCTTCAAACTCTATGGATGGACCTTCAGCTTTCTGGACATTTTGGATTTGACCTTGACTTGGCTCAGCTCAGCGTTTCCACTTTTTGTTTGTATTGGACACTCGCTGCTGCCTCCTCCTTTTCTTGGGCAAGTACCTTTGCTTCCCTTCCCTTGCTAGCAGAGAGGCACAGGCAAGGAGCTGGTACTGGTTGAGCTATGTTCCCTCTGTGAACCTGAGGAATCCGCAATGTTAGTGGAATAGTGGCAGTAGAGCCTTGGTATGCAAAGGCTGCTGGTGTCTAGGAGGTGGAAGATGGGCTGTAGTGTTGTCTGGGCACAGAAGTGAAAGGTGTGACCTAAGCTTGCCTGCTTGTTTCTTGGGAAGAGAGTGTTGTTATCTCTGCTGTGTGAAAGGGTGTTTGTAGTGGCTGGAGGAGTATTAGGATGCTCGTAGGATCTGGTGGAAGACTTGGGTTGCACAAAGGATCCCAACGATCTGCTCCACAATGACTTTGAGGGCCTTGGATGTTGTTGGAGGGTCCTGAATCCTGTCCCCTTGGTTATGAGTTGGGCTTTGGCCAACTCAGTGCCAGTGTTGAAGAGTTCCATAGTGTTGAATGGTGGTAGTTGGGACCAGTGCCATGGGTGCTGCTGGTGTAAGGAGACAGCATTGTCGAAAGACCTGCGTGATGGTCAGTAGGATTGGAGGCAGGACACTAGACACCAGGATGGTGTAAATGCTGGATGTGGAGGTTGGTGCTGTGGTGACTGGTGAGGTGGTCAGCAGTGTGGAAAGGGCAAGAAAAGAAGCCATGGTGGTGGTCTCGACACCATGGCTGAAGCTGTTGGGCAACACAGAGGAGCAGTGTAGGAGAGTGGTTGCAGGATCCTCCTTGTTTAGGGGAGATCAGCAACAGACAGCAGGGAGACTGGAATAGAGATCTATATCAGCATGTCAGTGGCAGTGGTACCAATCTCAGTAGGATGGGGAGTACAAATGGTATGACTCTGGACGCTCCTTCCAGAGGTGTTTATGCCTGCAGTGGTCTATGCAGACCAATGTAAAGGGAAAGTCTTTGCAGTAGCAGCAGTCACTGTGGTAGGAGATATGGGAGGTCTCCCTGATGAATGTTCTCTCTTGGGAGAATGGAAGTGGCAGGATCTCCTTGCTGAGTTTTGCAGCTATGGTGAGATAGCTGATGTTGTCTGTTGAGCAGCAGTGGTTCTCTCTCTGTTGGGAGAGAGTTGAGCAGCCAGCTGTGGAGCGGAACAAGTCTCAAAGGTGAGTGCTGATGGGGTAGGTGAGAACCTGGGGATGGCCAAAGTGCAGTGTTTGTGTTTCAGCCTCTTTTCTGGTTTCAGCTTATCATTCTTGGTTAGGTCTGAGATATCAGCTAATGCATGTTGTTTCTGGGCTAGTTTGGGATGAGCCACCTTGGCCTTGTGTTTGATTTAATGGGGTGGAAGTGGTAGAATCCTTAGGTGGGAGTGGCCATGTTCTCCTGGATTGTGTTATACAGTGGAAAGGGGAAGCCAAGCATAGTCAGACTAGCTTTCTAGACTTTAGGCATCATCCTGTAGTTAGGCATACTAAAAGAGAAAGGAGTTTATGATGGATGGGAATTTATTAAAATTGAGAGAATTCCACTCTTTCAAACACAGTTTCAAACAATTCCACTATGGAGGATAAATGAGAGATGTCTAAAGAAACCAAGATGCATGTCTGAAGAAGTTTAAACTGAACTAACATTTAATAGGGCCATGTACAGAAATGAAAAATGGGGGAAATCACCAAAGCGAAGTTCAAGTCAATAGCCAGCACCTGCAGGGGGGGGGGAAACTAAACCGCAGACCAAGCTCAGGTCTGCTAAAGGGGTTAAAAACAATAAAAAGGGCTTTTTTTTGGTTATGTTTGTAGCAAAAGGAAAAACAAACTGCTGTAAAGAGAAGATGGTGAAGTGACAACAGGGAACAGAGAAAAGGCAGAACTACTCAACATCTTCTTTGCCTCAGTCTTCTCTCAAAAGAAAAACAGTGTTCAACCTGGAGAAAATCGAACAGATGATCTAATGTGGGAAATGCAGCACAGAATAGGTAAAGAGGTAGTACCTGGCTACTCTTAATGAATTCAAGTCACCAGGGACAGATGAACTACATCCAAGGGTATTAAAAGAACTGGCAGAAGTAATTTCACAACCACTGGCAATAATCCTTGAGAGTTCCTGGAGATCAGGAGAAGTGCTAGCAGACTGGAGGAGGGCAAATGTTGTTCCCATCTTCACAAAGGGGAAAAAGAGGACCCAAACAATTCCCACCCAGTCAGCCTGACATTAATACTAGGAAAGATCCTAGAGCAGATTATTAAACACTTTGTAAGAAAGTAATGCCATTTCTCAACATGGGTTTCTCAAACCAAGTCATGCCAGACTAATCTGATCTTGTGGGTTTTTTTTAATAGAGTTACAAACTTGGTGAAGGAACTGTTGTGGAAATAATGTATCTTTATTTTAGTAATGCCTTTGACAAGGTCCTGCATGATACTCTTGCAAGCAAGGTAGTGAAATGTGGGTCATACAATGCTACTTTTAGGTGGATTTTTATTTGTCTTGACTGGCTGAACACAAAGAGTGTTCACGAAGGGTTCATCTTCATCCTAAAAGAAGTGACTAGTGGAGTGCCAGAGGGTTCTGTCCTCGGCCCAGTGCTATTCAGCATCTTTATCAATGACCTAGATGATGGAATAGAGGGCATGCTCATCAAATTTGCATTGCAGATGAGACTAAATTAGGAGGAATAGCTAATACCCCAGAGGACAGGATCAGAATTCAAGATGACCCTGACAGATTAGAGATGGACCAAAACCAACAAAATGAATTTTAAGAGAGAGAAGTGTAGTGTACTATACTTAGGAAAAAAGAATGAAATGCCCAGATATAGGATGGGTGATACCTGGCTTGAAAACAGTTTGTGTGAAAGGGATCTAGGACCACAAGCTGAACATGAGTCAACATTGTGATGTGGCAGCTAAAAAAGCCAATGTGATTCTAGGCTGCATCAACAGGAGTATAGTGTTGAGATCAAGAGAAGTAATAATACAACTCTGTTCTGCTTTGGTTAGAACTCACCTGGAATACTGTGTCCAGTTCTGGGCACCACTACCTTGGACTGTAGTGGAATCACCTTCTTTGGAGGTTCTCAAACAGAGGCTGGATGGCCATTTGTTGGGGGTACTTTGAGTGTGTGTTCCTGCATGGCAGGGGGTTGTACTCAATGGCTGTTGTGGTCACTTCCAGCTCTAGGATTTTGGACATGTGCACTCCCTGGGCCTGCGTGACTGAGGCCGAGATGGAGGTTGTCGGTTCAATGGCTCCACTGATGGTAGGGTTGGTACAGACAGTAACAGTATTGAGGGGGCCACTGAGTTGGCTGACTCCAAGCCGGTGGTTGGTACTGATGAAGTCTTGATTTTTGTGGTGTTGGTGAGCAATAAAGACACCAAGTGTTGTGGTATGTTGGAGGCTGGCTAGGTGGCAACTTGGAAGAACTGCTCCCAGCAATTACTCTTGAGATGGTTGTTGTGGGTTTTCTGGGCTTTAAGGCTGTGTTCTATTAGCATTTTCTCTTGATGTTTCGCCTGCATCTGTGGCTGGCATCTTCAAAGGATCTGGTGACATGGAAGTGAGACAGAGTATATATACTTGTGTGGTCCCTGGGTGGGAGGGAGCAATTTGCATGTGTTACAGTTGGCCTTTTGTTAAATGGGATATCCCCCAGGGTGTATTGTCAGTCAGGGGATATGCATAACAGTGCATTAAGTACATTAGCAACCCATTGTATTGTTCCCTGTGGAGGGACCTCCAGGGTCTGGGTGGTGTTCATTGGCATATTTTTGAGTCTTGGTTTGTGTTCTTGGTTTATCCTGCTTTTAAGAGTCTGAGAGAGATGAAATCTTGGTAGATCGTGCACTTGGTAGATCGTGCACCTGAGCAGCCATTGGAGAGTGCAACTTTTCTAGCAGAGCAGATTTTGAAGAAAGAGGTGGAGGCCACAGAGGCCAGCGCAAGATAGGGAATAATAGGAAGGTATGAGTAAGCATGACGAAAGTTGTTTTTTTTAAAGGCGGTGAACTGAAAGGAGAGGCGAAAGGTAAAGAAAGAACTGAACTAGAGGTAATAGCGAAGGAGATGGCACGAAAAAATGGAGGAGTGAGAAGTATTCAAGAGAACAATTTGAGACGTGCTGCTCTAGTGGCAAACAAAAAGAAACTGAGGAGCAGCATGGTAGGCAAGCTGCTCAGCTCTAAAACTTTCTGAGAGACATGCTAAACCCATATATGTGAGTCACATACACTTTCTTCCACATTTCTCAGAGGGGTGGAGAAATTCTGCCAGTTTTGCAACTCATGACTGGAACTACAAATTAATGCCATGTTTTTAAGCTACATATAATGCCATGTGGACTCATCCAACATCACAGAATGACACCCACTCCCATATTGTAACATGGATGGGTGAATTATGCATATATTGTTATTGTAATATGTAACCAGTTACAAACCCTGCAAATCCTGTTTATGATGTTAAATAAATGTGGTCCTATTTACTCTTTTAACATTTTACCTTCTACTGCTCTGTTTGCCACTTATTTCTTTATTGCTTAAATAAAATATTTGTATTGTGCCCTATACCAAGAGATCCCAGAGTGCTATACAGATAAAAGCATAGTCATAGCTGTTTGATACTGTCTTGAAAAATGGTGGATTCTCTTTGCTGGAAGTATTTAAATAAAGTGGCTGGATGTCTATCAGATCCAGTAGAACATTCATCTGCATTGCAGTTCCTGCATTAAATAAGTAGACTAGATGATGTCTACGAATGACTGTATGAATACTTAATCTATCAATCCTGCATTCTGTTTTTCATTTATCTTTCTCCTTTGGTCATCTGAAAGAAACTGTTAAACTGTTACAGTGAGCTAAGCATAAGGAATGGATGGTTTTGGTTTACACAGTATAAGTGGCTGCATGCATGTATTCAAGAAAGAGCAATTTCACTGTGACAGGTGGGACTCTCATCTCTGAGAATAATGTTCATTCCAAGAGAGCAGGAAGGCTGTCCATAAAACCAGAGAACTAGACAACAGCTGCAAGTAATGCTCACATCTCCATGGTAACAATCGCATTACTATGCAGGAGGCTGCTGCAAAGAAGGGAGGGCTGCCAGAGCAGGAATTTCTCTAGGAAATGGTGCATACTTTTACAAATCAAAGCACATTTCAGAGCTAAAGACATGATGCACAGAAATGCTCCAAAATGTTGCACTGTGGAATGGTTCTGTCAAACGTGTCAGCCAGTGAGTGAGCCAACCATGTCCTTGTTCAGAACATTTCATTTAATTCCACCTGTGACCACATCTTAATGTCTCACCAGCCCAATACACCATTTAAAAAAAAAAAACTTCTGCAGACTGTGGACTTTCTAAAGCCCAAGAACACTTCCCTCATGGCTACAAGTGTATATTTACAAGCTCTATACAGAATTTACTATTATGAAGAGAATTCTAAACTGACTTTGGAGGGAAAGAATTTGAGGCAGTGAAATGGCATTTGCAACCACAAACCAAGTGTCCGTACAGTCCATAGTGGCTATAGCCACCAATTCTAGTATGGGTAGAGTAGATCATGCTGTATTTAATTTGCTACTTAGATTTCAGCAAAGAAAAGGGAGAAAGAGAGGGACTAGAGTTCTTTGGTTGAGAATTTTAACTACCTTTCTGTAAACTGAAATTGAACATCCCAGAATTCCATGGCATGTTTCCATGGCAGTTAAAGTTGAATTGTAATAATATAAATGTTACAGTGCGAAAGGGCACTAAGGTTGATGTGTAGAAATCTGCTGATATAAAACATGGAGGTAAACAGTGAGGTGGCCACATTTTCTGAAGACACTGCATTATTTATGTTGGTAAGAACAAAATGGGGGGCTAGTGTGGTGCAGTAGTTTGAGTGTCAGACTACAACTTGGAAACCCAGGGTTCATAATCCCCACTTGGCCATGGCAACCTTGGGTACATCTCACTCTCTCAGCCTTAAAGGAAGGCAAAGGCAAACCGCTTCAGAACAAAGCTTGTCAAGAACACTCTGTAATAGGTTCACAGTATCCATAAATCAGAAGTGCCTTGAAGGCAAACAACAAAATAACAAAAACAGACCACAACAAGTTTCCAAAGGGTCTTCCAAAATAGGGAAATGTGTCTTAAAAATGGCAAAGGAAAATTCAGTGCAGACAAGTGTAAAGTGATGGCACGCTGGGGCAAATAATTCCAACTTCATATAAACTAATGGGATATGATCTGATAGTGACTGCCTGGGAAATCTTCTGTTTACAGTTGATAATCCTATGAAAATTCTGCCCATTTGTGTGTGGTGTATAATACGGCAAATACTGTGTCAAAAGTTATCAGAAAGGGAATCAGGAATAAAAATGCTGGTATCATAATGCTGACATCTGCAACATTCTATACAGTTCTGCTCACTGTATTTAAAAAGTATATTGTAGAAATGGAAAAGGCCTACAAAGGGGCAAACAAAAATGCTGAAAGAACTGTAGCAACTCACGCATGAGAACAGGTTACGATGCCAGGGCTGTTTTGCTTAGTGAAAAGGTGACTAAGTGAGGAGAGGACAGAAATGTATACAATTATGCATCTCTCATAAAAATACAGGGTTTCTCACTGAAAATGAACGGTGGAAGATTCAGGAAGAATAAATAAATAAAAGGACTTCCTCACAGAGCACACAATTAAAATGTAAAACTCATTGCCAGAAAATATAATGTTGGCTGTAAAATTGGCCATCCTTAAAAAAGAATTAGATACATTGGATACATCAGTGGTTACTAGAGAGGCTACTTATATCACCTCTGCTGCCAGAGACAGTAGGCATTTCCGCACTAGACTTTCAACATCCTATGGTATCCTGGGGTTTGCAGTTTAGAGAGGGGCCTAAACTGTGAACCCCAGGATTCCATAGGATGTTAAAAGTGGAATAATAGCACTGTGACAGTCTAGTGCGGAAATGGCCAGCATGCTTGTGTGTATAAGGGATGTGTGACGGAAGGTGCAGGTTCCCACAGGTATCTGACTGACCAAAAGAATGTTAAGATTTGCACAGCCCTCTAGTTGTTCATTGACAGTACCTCCCCTCGGCCAGTCATGAAGAATGCTGCTGGCTGCAGGTGAACATTATCTGAAGAGTCACAAGGTTCCCTCTCCTATATGAAGCCACTGGTCTGATCCTGCATAGTTGTTCTGTTCTTACATAACAATCTCAAAAGGCTGAAGAATCAAGAACATTTCTTTGAGGTTCAAAAGGAAAACAACAACTTGGAAATAAGCAAGAATATATTAAAATATAGTTTATGAAAAAGCACAGCTTTGGGAAGAGTAAAGGCCTTCTCAAATCAAGTTTAGACAACAGATCGGGTTCCCGCTCACTGAAACAAATCTCATACATCCTTCATAACAAGAAAAGAAAATCTATAAAGCAGTCAAAAAAGAAGTGAAAAAAGCAACACTATATAGAACTCATATACCATTCACACTTTTTCTGCATTCTCTTTGGGTCTCTTACTGGTGGCCTAGGAATTAAAGGATGTTTCAATATTGATTGATCATTCTGTTCTCTGACTACAGGCTACAAAATGAATTTTAAAGTTTAGAGTGGCTCTGGGCTTACATATATTAATGTAAAATCAGAGTTTTCTTCTGCCTGTAACAAAAAAACAAAAACACACCACCAAAATCTGTGCCAACAATTTCCTCAAGTATTGAGATAAATTAGTTTCAGAGTGAGTAAGAAAAGCATTACAGAAAAAGAAAACTATTTTTGCATACTAAAGGGTTCCCTAAATATGTTCAATAAATCTTACTCCCAAAAAATAGAATTAATGGCATACCTGCTATTCAAAATCTAATGACCTTTCCACTTGTACAAGGGTTTGGGGTGCAGAACCCTTTTGAAAGTGGAAAAATTGTGAATAACTCCCTTCCACTCCCACTCCCTTTCAGGGCTCACCCTTTCCTGTTCTCATCCAAAACAGAAGGGAAGGAGAGTGGAGGAAGCCTTGGGCAAGTCTTCTTTTCCCGTTCTGGAGCTCCCCCTCCCATTCTTATGAATTTTGCCCTGGTACAGAGAACTTGCACAAGGCTTCCCCCAGCCCCCATTCCCCTCCATTTTCCCTTGTGTGAATTCTCCACGTGGAGCAAAATGCATGGGAATGGGAAGAGGAGAATGGGGGGGGGCTGAAAAGGCACACATGCTTGTGAATAATCAAAATCGTGACAGTCAAACCAGCGAATGAGGAGAGAGGACTGTATGCTGTTCCACAAATACAAAATGCCAGTATTCATCCCCAGACATGGCAAAACTGCTATTCACTTCTGTTTGTTGTGACTAGGTAGTAATCTTGAATATTGAACTTAGATTTACTCATCCACAACTGTTCTCTATTTCTGACTAAGTCCCATCTGTGACGCAATTGTCATGATTGTAACTCCCCATCCCATCTCTCAGAGTTCCCAGAATAGGAGGAAGTTCATTCTGCCAGCGACTGGAGCACAGGGGAATGACAGTTCCATCAAGTTTAGGGGGTGTTGAGCCAGGAGAGCTGACTCAGAATAGTAGCCAAACAAAATATAAAAGCACAAAAGTAATTTAAAAGTGCATGGATGAAAAGTAAACTCTCCTCCCTCATTTCCCACAGCCTACATGAACAAAAAGTTCTTTACTTGTCAGGGGAAATACAAGGGGGCAGGGGGCAACCTTGCCCGTTCTGGAAAGGTCCTTGGACTGGACTCTGTGGAGCAGATTTGCCAAACACAGGATGAAGTGATGGGAAACAAAACTGCAACAGATGGTGTGTATTTTCCTCCTTTGGTGTTTCAGGAAGAAGGAATTCATTGCTCAGTGATCTGTCTGACAGAATTACTAATTTTAAAATAGTTGTTACAATTCCTCTTTCCATTCCAGACCATAAAACTGATAGCAACAATGTTAATCTGGCATGTTGTTTTTTGTTCTTAACTACAAGCATTCAATATACCACTAGAATTCTCATTTATAGTTTGCAAGTGCCCCACAACTCACACAGTACAAGTTTTGTTTTTCCCTTCCAAATGAGAGTGGAAGAAATAGAGTTTCATCTAGTGGAGACAGTGAGGGGAAGCCTTTATAATGTTTATAAATGTTTAAAACAACACTAAAAATGTACCCACTATCTCCAAAAGTTATGAAGTGGTTCATATCCATCTCAGGTGATGGATATACTGAGTGACAAGTTGTGAGGTGCTGGGAAATAGAGATGTATGGGCCATCTGAACTGCATCTCCAAAGTAGGCTTCTATTGTTGGTTTGAAGATGTTGCACCACTAATGTTTCATAAGAATGAAATTCCAGTCTGATCAACTTCAGTACACAGAGTTTGGTGGGGAAGGTGCCAAACTGTCTCAGACCAGAAGTCCTGACTCTGGCGGTCAGCCCTGCCCTTTCCACTCATTAGCCCCAAGAAATGGAAGGTAGAAGTTCATTTCCTGTTACTTGGCAGAAAGCTGTCTGCATACTTTTCCACACGTTAAAGGAATAGAGATCCACTTTTTAAAAACTGAAAATTCAAGGGAGGACAAAGCTTGCCCTAAGTGGAATGCATGTTCCATGTTGCCTGAGCCATCCATCACTCCATTTTTTCAAAGTATTATTTGTAACACCAAACATTCCATTTTTCTGTGGTTTCCAATTTGATAAAAATATGTTTTTGTTTTTATTCACCTCCTAAATCCAGTGTCCTAAAAAGATGTCTATAATGTCTGAACATCCCAAGAGAAAGCATTCCACAAATCACTCTCACAGAGCATATCACATATCTATAGCACTTCCACCTAAATATCATGACCCCACAGTAACTGCCATGGATCCAGCCTCTGCAATCCTGGGATTTGTAGTTCTATGAAATATTAGAATTCTTTGCTAGAAAGCTCTACTGCATCACCAAACCAAAATCCCATAATTCCATATGATGAACTGTGGTAGTTATGAGTGGTATCACTGAATACCAGTTGGGTTCCGATCTAAATTCAAGGTGTTGGTGAAGACATTCCCAAAGCCCTAAATGGCCTGGGACCTTGAAATCTGAAGGAGTCTCTCTCCTTAAATAAACCTGACCAAGGACCAAGGGGCCCTCCTCTGTTTTTTACTGGTGAGGACAAAAAGGCATGGGAGGATAAAGGAACAGCCTTCTTAGCTGTTCAAGCTGTTGTGGAATGCTCTCTTCTTTGAGGGCTGACTGGCACTAAGGTGGGTTTCTTTGTGGTACAAGTGAACACATCTTTTTAGTAAAGCCATTGGAGCTTAACTTACTTTAGTTCTATATGTGATGTGACTGCCAAAAATGCTGATACAATTCCAAGCTCCATCAATCAACAGGAGACCAAGGGAATCAATGGTGCTCCTCTACCTTGCTTTGCTCAGACTTCACCTGGAATCCTCTATCTAGTTCTGGGTACCACAAAGGGATATTGAAAAAGGGTGACAAAGACACTCAAAAGGCCTGGATACTAAACCTTATGAGGAATGACTACGGGAGCTGGGTATGGTTAGCTTGAAGAATAAAGGACTAAGAGGAATCACAGAATCATAGAGTTGGAAAAGACCACAATGGCCATTGAGTCCAATCCCCCCTGCCATGCAAGAACACACACTCAAAGCCCCCTCAGCAAATGGCCATCCAGTCTCTGTTTAAAAACCTCCAAAGAAGGTGATTCCACTCCGAGGCAGAAATGTTGACTTTTAATGATGATAGCATTCCTTTCTAAGTGCTTACAGATGTCTGTTTAATTATCTTTCCTGGTACTGATGTCAGGCTGACTGAGTGCTTCTGGTTTGGGTCCTTCTTTCTCCCCTTTTTGAAGATGGGGACAACACTTGCCCTCCTCCAGTCTGCTAGAACGTCTCCTGATTTCGAAGAACTCTCAAGGATTATTGCCAGTGGTTCTGCCAGTTTTAATACCCTTCATCTGTCCCTGGTGGCTTGACTTTGTTAAGAGTAGCCAGGTATTCCTGTACTAACTCTTTACCTATTCTGTGCTGCATTTCCCCATTACATCATTGGTTCCATTTTTTCTGGGTTGAACACTGTTTTCCTTTTGGGAGAAGACTGAGGCAAAAAAGATGTTGAGTAGTTCTGCATTTTCTCTGTCCCCTGTTACCATTTCTCCATCTTCTTGCAGTGGCCCCTGATCTGCTGCAGCATTAACTCTTGCCTAACTAGTTCTAAAATCCTCTTATTTTTTAAAGCAATTTTTTCTCTCTCTCTTTTTCTTTCAATTTTTTTAAACTAATTTTGATTTGAGGTGTCACTGGATTTAAAAGGGACATATTTGTGACAGTTACATACTGGACATTACTGGATATTAAGTTTTGAAACTGTATTAATATATTTGGATTTTGTTTTCATTCTCTTATCTTTTGGATGTGGACCTTTTGTCTGGCTGTGAATTTTGAAGCATGGACTGTTTAGACTGCGATGATACCTTTCCAATTTTTTTTCTTTTTTAGGGAATTTTTATTTTATTAAGATTGAATTTGGATTATTTTTATTTTTTAATGAATGACTGGAATTATTTTAGCTTTCTTTTTTAAATATATATATTGTGACTTTCACATGCTTCCCCCTCTAGTGGACTACAGTGGGAATTTTGGATGCTATGGTGTCTTGTCATTTGTTTTTTGAAAGATTTGGCGTTATTGACAAAGAAAAAGTTAAGAAAAGGTTAAGGTGACTTTAATCATAGAAAGGACAATTTGGAGGAAATACCAGCCTACTTTTTTATATTTTGGGCAGAGTTCAGACAAGTCACAGCAGTTATATTACATCAATTATAGAACAAAAATGTGAAATGATAGCAGAAAAGTTGCATTTATAGAAATTGGATGACAGGGAAGATGACAAAAAACAGCAGCAGTAACTGGAGAATTTGACAGTTTTTCAAGAGGAAGAGGATGGAGAGACAGTTCAGGAGTTTATCCCTGGCCTGGTCATAACAAAGATGCAAGAAGATGACAGCCCTGATCAGATGCTACAGGATGTCACAATAGTAGACCTGGATTATTTGAGGAAAGGACTAGAAGATCTCCCATCATCCTTAATTCTCAGGTCACAAGGTCAAGATTTAACTGGAATGAAGTTAATGTCTGAGGAATTTTTAGACAGCTCTACTATGAAGCAAGAAACTTTTTTTGTGGGAAGAAGACCTTATGAGGGGAGGGGGAAATGAAATTAAGTCTGGAATTATTTTATTTTTAGGTGGACTACAGGTATCTACAGGTTGTTTCTCCAAACTGAGTTTTTTGACTATAACAATCCAAGGTATTGCTTAATGTTGGTTTGGTTACAAAGTGATCTTTTGAGTTTGTTTTTGTCTAAACAAGATTTTGCTATTGTATAAGGAATTAAGAACATTTAATAAGATTAATATGTGGCTTACCAGACAAAATAGTTGTTGGTTTTTATTTTGGTTTATATATATTTTAAAAGTAATGACTTTATGATTTGAGAAAGTGATATGTTAGTCTTTTTAGACTTTTGATTTGTGAAGATGTGTAATTTTAAAGGAAAGTTTAAAAGTGAAATAAGATATCTGAGGCAACTCTCTTTTTACCTGTTCTATATTATGTATTTCACTACTGCAAGAGAAGTAACTACGAATAAGAGATGTGATTTTTATAAACTGTTTAATGATACTAAGGTAATGTTAATATTAATAAATGTGACAATAATAACTAAAGAACTAAATAGGTTATTAAAATTGTACAGCAAATCATTAGAACATTGTAATGTTCTATGTAATAGTCATTATGATAGCAATGGTATTCAGATTTTAGATATTATTAGTTAATTAATTAATTATTAAATGCCAGTACTGCAACCACAAGGTTGTGAGTTTGATCCTGCCAGGCTCCAAGGTTGATCCAGCCTCCCATCCTTTCATAGGTCGGTAAAATGAGTACCCAGCTTGTTGGGGGCAATTAGCTAAAAATACATTGTAAACCGCTTAGATAATACTTAGTTGATAGGCGGTATAGAAATAAATGCTATTGCTATTGCTATATTACTCGATAATTTAGGTAATTTTAGATTAACAATTTATTTTAAATGATACACTATTTTGGAATAGCTTGAATAGGATTACTAACGTATTACTTGATGCATACAACAGAGGTGCATTAGCTGTTGTTTATTTTATTGTTTATTTTATTTTTTTCTTGTTATGTTTGGTGTCTAACTCCAGGAGAACATGGTCACTCTCACCTAAGGATCTACCTCATTAACCAGATCATCACTGTTGATTAGGATCAGGTCCAAAATAGCTGATCCGCTTGTTGTCTCTCTCACCTTCTGGACAATGAAACTGTCTGCAAAGCAAATGAGGAATTTGTTGGACCTGATATTCTTGGCAGAATTTGACTTCCAACAAATATCAGGGTAGTTGAAGTCTCTCATTATTACTACCTCTCTTTTTTTTACACTTGATCTTAGCCAAAAGGCTGAGAAGCAATCTCTTTTTTTCTTTTTTTAATCTCTCTTTTTTCCTGAATGTGTGGTGTTTTAGGAAGGCCTCATCTAAGTCAGTCTGATTTGAGGGTCTGTAGTAGATCCCCCCAAAAATGACATCCCTATTTTTTCTTTCCCCCTTTTCATCCAGATGCTCCGAACCTGGCACTCAGGATTTAAGTCATGATCTCTCCACAGATGTAAACATCCTTGACATATAATGCTACTCTTCCTCCTTTCCTGTTTGGTCTCTTTCTCTTAAACAGATTGTACCCCTCCATTACTACATTTCAATCATGAATCTCATCCCACAGGGTTTCAGTGATGCCTGGTCATATCTACTTTGCTGTCTTAAGAGTTTTAGTTCATCTTGTTTATTTCCCATCCTCTATGTATTAGTGTAGAGACATCTAAGGCCATGGGTCATTCCCCACAGCTGCTTATTTAAGGTTTTTCTCCTTCTATGGTTGGGCTCTTGTACTATTTGCTCAGTTCTCCCAATTACATTGGGATTATTATCTCTAGCACTTGCTGAACTCCTGCCCTCAAGAATTTTTCACCCTCCCCCACATAACTCAATTTAAAGCTCTCCTGATCAGGTTTGTGAGCCTCTTAGCAAACACATTCATGCCAACTACTGTGAGGTGCAACCCATCACTTGCCAGTAGTCCATCTACATGAAATTGCAGACAAGAAACCCAATAATCCCTGGCAGCACTAGATGGTTCACCTCCACTATTCTCTCCCTTCCTGGACCATGTTCTTTAACTGGGAAAATAGATGAAATGACAACCAGTGCATCAAGTTCCTTCAGCTTCCTACCCAGAGCCTCGTAATCCCTTGTAATATGTTGAAAGTTACGCCGTGCTGTGTCATTGATTCTCACATGGACCAAGAGAAAAGTGTAATGGTCAGTGGGATTCACAGGTCTTGTCAGCCTCTCCATGACATCACTGATATTGACTGCATGAGTCATCTTGTCAGGTTTACAAACCACTGCTTCTGTTCTCCTCAAGAGGGAGTCCTCTACCACCACCACCACGCATCTCTTCTGAGGATTGGCAGGACCCACTCCATGTGCTGAATTTTCGAGGGACACCTGCATGTTCTCTGAGGACTGACACTGCTGCTCTTGTTGCTCTTCCTCCTCATGTCTGTTAACAGAGAGATCTTTGAATTGATTCTATAGCTCCAAACTCACTGAATGATCCCTGCTTGGTCCTTCTATTTCTATGTGTCATATTCCTCCAAGTGTAAATCTCCTATGTTTGGGAACTGACTGCTTAGAGACATCACCTCTGTGTTCCTCTATCAGGACAGTCTGCTCTGCTCTATCCAAGAAAACCTTGTGCTCCCTAATATGTTGAAGAGTAGATACACTGGGCCTCAAGTTGTTGCAAACATAGCCAACCACTTCCTCCAGCAAGAACACAAACTTACCACAGCTGTTGCAGATGATTGCAAAAGCTCCCTCATATTCCATACTGAGTAGGCGTAAGTAGTCACTGAAACAGAAATCTGGGCCTCCTCCTCAAAACTCTCCTGCCAGTCATATCCAATCCCTGTTTGGCTTTCCCTGTTAAAAGAGCTCCTGTTCAACTCTTATAATATAACTGCATCAACTGCAAGACAGCAGTTATACAGACCTAGTGGCTGCTAGCTCCACCCTCAAGCAAGTCAGTGACTCCGCAGAAGTCCCACTCTCTTGGACCATGTGTTCAGTGTGAACACACAGCCAGAAACAAACCACCCACACAAGCCTTTAAAAACAAACAATATTTAACTTTTAAGTATGTGAAGTGATGTCATGTAGAAGATGGAGCATGCTTGTTTTCTGTTGCCTCAGTGACTTAAAATTACAAGAAAAGAGCTTCTACCTAATCATTAGGAAGAACTTTTTTTTTTTTTTAGTGTAAGGATGGTTTGACAGATTGCCTCAGTGGGCGGTACACTCTCTGTATTTGGGGCTCTTAAACAGAACTGGGATAGACATCTTTCAAGAGTGCTTCAGTATCTTATTCTTGCATAGCAGGAGTTTGGACTAGCTGGCCCTTGGGGTCCCTTGCACTGCTAAGATTTTATGATCCTATTATTGTGGGCATCTGCCCAGTTCTGCCTTCTTTTGAAAGTTATGTCCATTTGGTTTGCCCAAGGCAGGAGGCCTTCTCTTCATGCATGTAGACTAGTTCTCCTATAATCACACTTCAATTTGTAATTCTGCTGAGAACATGTTTAACTTTTTGGGGAGGGGGATTGGAACCAGGGGAGGGGATGCTTTTAGAAGCTGATACAGTGGCAGTGGATAGTGGGTTGCCAGGTGGTGGTCTTCAGTGCTTGAGGCTCTCAAACTAAATCTTGGTCTTTATAATTGCCTCAAGTTGCCAGAACCAAGCCTGGATCTCCAGGCACTGCATTGTGGATTACCGTATTTGCTGGTATATAAGACGCACTTTTTTCTTCTGGAAAATGACCTTTGAAAATAGGGTATGTCTTATACCCCAGTACCTCTTATAGGGATGGGGAAGGGGCAAAATTTGCAAGAGAGACTCTCCCCCCACCCATTTTCCTCTTCCCCCCATCTGTTTTTGCACAGCAGGGAGAAATCCTGCAAGGCAATAAGCATGGGAAGGGCAGGGGTTAAAACTTGCCAGACACCTACTCTGCTATGCCCATTCTCCTCCGCATCTGTTTTTGCTTTGACAAGGAAAAGTCCTGGAAAGCAAAGGGACAAATCCTGCAAGGCAAAAAGCATGGAAAGGGCAGGAGTTAAAACTTTGCCAGAGACCTCCTCTGCTCTAACTGTTCTCTTCCCCCACCATCTGTTTTTGCTTCAACAGGGAGAAATCCTGCAAGGCAACAAGCATGGGAAGGGCATCAGTTAAAACTCTGCCAGACACCTTCTCCGCTCTGCTCGTTCTCCTCCTCCCCACATTTGTTTTTGCTTCGGCAGAGAGAAATCCTGCAAGACAAAAAACATGGGAAGGTGGGGGGAAATGTACTGGTACTAAAAATGTTTTTCCTGGAAAATAATAGCTGAAAATCGGGTGTGTCTTATATGCTGGTGTGTCCTACATGCTGGCAAATATGGTAGGTTGTGGAATATGTTCATTCCATGGCTAGTGCTGAGAGCTTTGCCTGGAGGACCACATTAAGACAACCTGGAGTGGACTCTCTTCTTCCTGCAAGTATTCAGCAAGTTGAGGGGATGGGCCCCATGAGGAATGACCTTGTCTCTCAAAACCATTTGGACTTCATCCTGTTAGCAAGAAGATACTTAGAAGTTGTGGTTGTCCAGTATGTTGTTCTGGACAGACCGGGTAGAATATGGCTGCTGGCCCCAAGGAAGATTGATATAGAAAGAAAAGAAGCTAGCAAAGAGATTGGAGACTTTAGATTATCACAACCGATCAGCTGATTCTGCATCTGGACATCTGCTTCTGCTTGGAGGCATTATACTGACCAGATGGGATACAGCTTTCAGACTAGGTGCAGGATAACTGCTGAATGATATTTGGTACCAACTCTGATCATAGTTGTAACTGTAACAGGTTGGTGGGAGGCGTGGCATGGAGCAAGATCCAGCTTGTAGGGAACAAGTTGGCATGGAAACCTTCATTCACAACTGTGTGTGTGTGTCTTCTAGGACATTGCATGGGAAGGCACTCAAGGTAACACTCAGCTCAGAGGTGCAATCTGCTTCATCCTAGATGGCAAGGATTCACACTGGAGTACATCCAAGTAGCTTCCTTGGTTGCCATTCTCTTGACTCTCTTGCTTTGGGCCAGAAAGCTGCACTGGATTGATGCTTTGGGTCATCTGATCTCAGGATCTATGTTTCATGCCAGGCCAACCTAAACAGCTGTAATAATAATAAAGTTGTGGTCATTTTACCTCCAAGCCAGTTGTTTGTTGTGGTCTTTCCACCTTACACCAGCCATTGCTGCTAATCCTGCAAAACATAGACAGCTTATGACATTGTAACCAACAATTTCATGTCTCCAGCATTTGTGCTTTATAGCTAGACCTCTGAGAAGTGCTGATTAGGTCATGATGCTGACTAGGTCATTAAGTCAGGGCTGAGGAATATGTTTCATTCCCTTGCACAAAGATGCAAACATAAAACTGGCCAAGAAAACTCAAAGACAGTGTTACTGTAAGTTGGAGTTGACATGAAGGCACCTAACACTAAGATAATAGAATATCCTCCTCCTCTCTAAAACATCTTTATACTTGTGGTACCCACAACTGGACACAGTACTCCAGGTAAAGTCTAACCAAAGCAGAATAGAATGGTACTTCCCTTGATCTATACACTATACTCCTATTGACTCAGCCTGGGATTGAATTTGTTTTTTTAGCTGCTGCATCACTCATCAGCTTGTGGTCTATTAAGAGTTCTAGATCACATGTACTTTAATCATGTCACCATTGTACATCTGTGCAATGTAGTACCTTACATTTCTCTCTGTTGAAATTCATTTTATTAGTTTTGGCTCATCTCTTGAATCTGTTAAGGTCATTCTGAATTCTGATCCTGTCCTCTGGGATATTAGATAACCCTCCTAATTTGGTGTCATTTGCAAATTTGATAAGGATGCCCTCTGTTCCATCATCCAAGTAATTGCCAAAGATGTTGAATAGCACTGGGCCCCGAGCAGACTAGTCACTTCTTTCCATGATGCAGAGGAGTCATTGGTGAACACTTTGGGTTTGGTCACACAACCAGTTACAAATCCACCAGTTACAAATCCACCTAACAGTAGCATTTTAGCCAACATTTTACTAGCCTGTTTGCAAGAGTATCATGTGGGGAGGGGGGCTTGTTTGCAAGAATATCATGGGGGAGGTTACTGAAATGAAGATATGCTGTATCCACAGCACTCCCTTCATCTACCAAGCTTGTAACGCTATCAAAAAGGGGGAAAAAAGAGATAGAGATAAGATTAATCTAGCATGGCTTATTTTGAGAAACAAAATTATATTATGCTATATGCTTGTAGTCTTCTGTCTTGTAGTCAACATTCCTAAGTGCTTACAGACTGTCTTAATTATTTGCTCTGGAACCTTTACTGGTATTGATGTCAGGCTGACTAGGTGGTAATTGTCCTTTTTCACCTTTTAGAAGATGGGGACAGCATTTGCCCTCCTCCAGTCTGCTAGGACTTCTCCTGTTCTCCAGAAATTCTCAAAGATTTATTGCCAGTGGTTCTGAGATTGCTCCTGCTATTTCTTTTCATACTCTTGGAGTATTAGCTGTAGGTATTCCTGTATTGCCTCTTTACCACTTCTGTGCTGCATCTCCCCTACTGCATCATTTTTCCCAGGTTAAACACCATTTTCCTTCTAGGAACAGACCATGGCAAAGAAGGCACTGAGTAGCTCTGCCTTTGACAAAGTTCCCCATGACATTCTTGCAAAGAAGCTAGTAAGATGTGGACTGGACAGGGCTACTGTCAGGTGGATTTGTAACTGGTTGACTGACCGTACCCAAAGGGTGGTCACCAATGGCAGATTCTCATCCTGGAGAGAAGTGACTAGCGGGGTGCCACAGGGTTCTGTCCTGGGCCCGGTGCTGTTCAATATCTTCATTAATGACTTGAATGAAGGAATAGAGGGCACGCTGATCAAATTTGCAGATGACACCAAATTGGGAGGGGTTGCTAATACGCCTGATGACAGGATCAAAATTCAAAAGGACCTGGACAGATTGGAGAGCTGGGCCAAGGCTAACAAAATGAACTTCAACAGAGAGAAATGTAAGGTCCTACACTTAGGCAGAAAAAATGGTATACAGAAATATAGGATGGGGGACACGTGGCTGGCTAACAGTACGCGTGAAAGGGATCTAGGAGTCTTCATAGACCACAAGCTGAACATGAGTCAGCAGTGTGATGCGGCAGCCAAGAAGGCCAATGCAATTCTTGGTTGCATCAATAGGAGTATGGTGTCTAGATCGAGGGAGGTATTGGTACCACTTTATTCTGCATTGGTTAGACCTCATCTTGAATACTGTGTCCAGTTCTGGGCACCCCAATTCAAGAAGGATATGGATAAGCTGGAGCAGGTCCAGAGGAGGGCAACCAAAATGGTGAGGGGCCTGGAAGCCATGCCCTATGAGGACAGACTCAGAGAGCTGGGTATGTTTAGTCTGCAGAAGAGAAGGTTGAGAGGGGACGTGATAGCCATGTTTAAATATTTGAAGGGATGTCATGTCGAGGAGGGAGTGGGCTTGTTTTCTCCTGCTCTTGAGACCAGGACAAGGAGCAATGGATGCAAGCTGCAGGAGGGGAGATTCCGCCTGAACCTCAGGAGGAATTTCCTGACAGTCAGGGCTGTCCGACAGTGGAATGTGCTGCCACAGAGTGTGGTGGAGTCTCCTTCTTTGGAGGTTTTTAAGCGGAGGCTGGATGGCCACTTGTCGGGAGTGCTTTGAGGGTTTTCCTGCATGGCAGGGGGTTGGACTGGATGGCCCTTGTGGTCTCTTCCAACTCTACATTTCTATGATTCTATGATTCTATGATTCTCTGTCCTCTGCTAGAACTTCATCTGTTCTCCAGGAATTCTCAAAGATTATTGCCTGTGGTTCTGAGATTACTTCTGCCAGTTCTTTTAACACCCTTCAATGCAGTTCATCCAAGGCTTGAATTCGTTTAGAGTAACCAGGTTTTCCTGTACTACCCCTTTACCTATTTCCAGCTACACGCCCCCTAATTGTCTTCTCCATTTTCCCACTGAGAAGGGAGAGAGATCCAAATCAGTTCTATAGCTCCAAACTCACAGAGTGATCGCTGGTCTTTCTGCTTCTGTGTTACATTATTCCAAATGTCTACCTTCTCTTTTGAGAACTGACCTCCTCCTCCTCAGAGACATTCTTGTGTGCTCCTTCTCCAGAACAGTCTTCTCCACTCTGTCCAAGAAAATGTCATGCTCCCTAGTATGCTGAAGAGTAGATACATGGACTTCTGGTTGATGGATCTTCTCTTCCAATAGGGCAACAACTTGCATTTTCTGCAGGCGTAGCTACCCACATCTTCTGGTAGGAGCACAAACATACCACAACTGTTGCAGATTACAGCAGCTCCCTCATCATCCATATTCAGTAGTCTTAAGTAGATATGGAAACCCTCCCCCTCAAAACATCCACATAAAACACCTATTGGCCTCTTATCACCAGGGTGCTGACAAAGATTTGACATGACAGGGCCAAAGCCATACTGATCACCCTCTGGTGGCCGAAGCAACCATGGTTTGCTCCTCTGATGATGCTCTTGCAGAGTCAGTACTAGAGGCTTCCATCGAGACCAAAACTAGTTATCATCCACAAGGGCAAGATGAGACAGCCAGACATTCCTTCCCTCAAATTCACGGTGTGAAATCAACTTCCCTAAACTCTCTATCTTGTGTGATGGGGTGTGTCATTGAGGTGGCGCACCAGCCCTCCACTAGACATTCTTACAAATGGACCAAATTCATACACTTCCTCCTTGCAAAGCAGACCGATCCAGACATCCTCAGTACGGTTGATGTTCTAGACTTCCGTGTTTCACTGTCAGATAAAGGGCTCTCTCTTTCTTCCATTAAATGCTGTCTCTCAGTGATATCCTGGCATATGCAAAGATAAGAGAAGAATTCCTGCTTTTTGAACCCTTTCATCAAAAGTTTCCTGATGGGTGTCCTGATCTTCCATCCTCAGCCCCCATAACAGCATGGAATCTGCAGCTCATCCTGTTACAGTTCTCAAAGAGGCTGTTTGAGCCCACAGTTACTTACAACATCCACCTTCTCTGATGGAAGACAGCCTTTTTGGTGGCTGTCATTTCAGCTAGGAAAGCAGGCAAACTTTGTGTGCTTAGAGTGGACCAGCCATATCTCTGGTTCCAAATGAGAATGTAGTACTTCGTTCAGACATCTCCTTTCTACCTAAAGTTGTTTCAGCCTTTCATCTGAACCAAGGTATTATACTTCCTGCCTTCATGCAAAATCTGACTTTGGACCTAGAACACAGTTGTCATTGCTGTTTGATGTCAGGTATGTTCTGCTGTTTTATGTGCAGTACACAGTCGTCTTCAAGAACTTTCAAAGATTCTTCCTCTGTTACTCTTCAGCTAATAAAAGACTACTGGTGTCCTCCTAGAGACTGTCCAAATGGGTAGCATCCACCATTCATCTTGCTTACGAATTGGCTGTTCAGCAGCTCCCTACTCAACTGAGAAACCACTCTACTAGAGCCCTAGCTGCTTCCACAGTTTTCCGCAAGGGGTGCGACTGCATGAGATTTGCAGAGCTGCTACATGCCTACAGCCTTCAACCTTCATCTTTCATTACAGACTAGACTGGTCAAGAGATGATCCTGTGTTCAGGAGGACAGTGCTGTTCTCTTCGGCTGCATGACACTCCTGCCTTCTAGCTTGCTAGTGTCCCATTTGTGTGAGTCACAGAGACCACAAAGGCGAAGAACAGGTTGCTTACCTGTAACCGTGGTTCTTTTGAGTGGTCATCTGTGAACACACACAACTCCACCCAACCTCCCCTCTTCGTGTCCTGCTCTCTCCCTTTGACTCCTGCCTTAGGTGGCCATGGAACTGAGGGCTTTGAGGTAAGAAGGTAGATACAGCGTCAGGATGGTTTGGAGTTCCTGCCAAATGCTTGTCCTCAAGCTCTAGAAGGTTCTGAATCATGCACTGTGCAAGTGCAGATGGTCCATTTGTATGAGTTCACAGATGACCCGGTAACCAGCCTGTTCGTCTGGATACAGAATCACTGTATACCTATGAAGGAAGATGAGAGGGGAACAGTTTTATAGCCTCTTTCTGAAGTAACGTGTCAGTCTCCTCCATCAAACCTGCAGAGAGGTGAGTAACTCTGATGCGAGCAGTGGGGGAAGCCTTCCAAACTCTTTGGCATATACTCTGAGAATGATGTCAAGAATCCACAAATTTGTTGTGATAGAAGACCAATCAGGGTGGTTTTTGCTTAGTTGGTCCCTGAAGGGACAGTCCAGAGACGGTATGGATGGATTGATGACAGCTAAGTAGGCAGTATTGATGACGGTACCTACAGTGATCAAGGTGGTGGAATCGCTGAAGGCAGAACAAGTCGTAGCAGCAGTGGTATTAACAACGTAAATATCATCCTGGAAGTCATCAAACCTGGTGTTTAAAGGCATCAGCTTGCTGTTTCTTGCATTGTGATGGCCTGAATTGTGAGGCTGGCAGTATGCACGAGGATGGCTGAAGTGCAGGCTGAGAGGGACCTTGTTGTCTCAACGGTGTCGGGCTGTAGGTATGGCACAACTGCTGAAAGAAGCAACAATATCAGTACCAGGAGGGATAATGTTGAGGCTAGAAGCCATACTTTTGAGCTGTGGTTCTCATTTTTGGGGCATGGTCCAGCTTCTCATCAATTGCCGTGCTGAAGAGACTGCCTCATCGAAAGGTAAGTCCACAGCAGATTTGCCTTGTTGAGAAAGGCCTGAAGAATGAAGACCGGCATGTTGACATAGAGATACAGCCTCTGCCAAGACCTTGCTGCTGCAATCAGCAACATGGTGAGCCCTTGTGATCTGTTGAGATGCCAAATAGTGAGCTTCACCATACAAGACTGAGACTATCTATCTATTGTCTTCAGGTATGGTTTCACTTTGTTTCCTATAAACTATTGATACGCTCCCATACAGGCCAAGTAATTGGCAATCCTGAAGAGGAAGACAGCATTAGAGTAGAATTTTCTGCCCCTAGTGTCCAGCTTCTTTCCTTCTCTATCAGCCAGAATTGAGTAAAGCCTCTGTGAGGTCTTAGATTGAGATGCATCAACAATAATGGAGTTGGGCTTTGGATGCTGTAAAAGCCACTCAGCTCCCATATCAACTACATTGTAGAGGGAATCGAGTTTCATGGAAGTAGATGGTATCAAAGAGGGAGACTCCCAAGACTTTTTCATGACATGGACCAGATACAGCAGAAGAGAGAGAGAGGCTAGAGTTGATGCTTGGTCCTGGGGCTGCTGGAAGATCGTGTCCTGTTCAGTCTTTCAGTGATCTTCCACTTGTAAGTTAAAGGACCTGGCCATTTGGAGCATCTGGTCAGTGAATGAACAAACATCATCTGTTGGTGAGCGAACATCATCTGATCACAATCTGCCACCCAGCCCTCAGGAACAGCATATGTAGGGTCTGAATGCAACTCCTGTCAAGCAGTGGAAGAGGCAGAAGGCAAAGGAAAGACCGCTCAGGGTACCTCTTAAGAAGCCTCAATCGGGATGGAGACAGGCTGTCCGGTGGTATGCTCTAACTCAGCTACTAGTAGAAACTCAGACTGAGGTGGCTGTGGGGTTGCTGAGGCTACTGGGGCCTCACGTTGATGCCTTTTCCATGGAGGAGACCAAGAAGGTGAAGAGGAGAAAGACCGGCAAGGTTAGTATCTGTGTCAACGTGGGACGCAATAGTGTTCATTGTAATGGTACTGCCCATTACACCTCTCAGGATATCAACTATAGTACTCCTCTGTGGAGGGAGTAAAGTCAGCAGAGTCATAAGGCGAATAACATGAATAGATGTATAATCTATCCCTATGATATCAATGAGGGAAGAGGTATTGACACAATTCCTCTCTTGGGCTCCTACACTCCTCCGTCGGGGTCTGGCGGTGATGAGGAGGTCTAGTTGGGTAATGCTCCGAGGCTGAGCCAGAGGAAGAGACAGAGGGAGACGTAGTGCATCTACGACTCTGATGATGACGTATGGGAGGATGAGATCTAGACTGGCTTGTCTGAGGTACCACCTCCTGTTCTTTCACAGATCCAGATGGAGAATGGTCCTGTGGAGGGGCTGGTTGTCAATGTGGAGAGGAATCCACAATCTCACCATCCTAGGCAGCTCTAGACTTCAACAGGTCCGGTGAGTGTACAGGATCCTGCAGACCCGAAGGCGAGACTGTTACTGGCACAGGAACAGGTGTCTCTTGGGGAGACAAATGTAGTTCGATCAGCTCCGTGGATTCTTCTACAAGGAGAGGTTGTTGAGGTGTCGAGTATGGTGTTGAGAGGAACCATCCTTGGCCTTCTTCTTTCTCTGCTTCTTAGACAAGGCATGTTTAACCAATTTCCCTGGGGTGGAAGGGACCCAAGATCTATCTTTAGATAGATAATCTCGATCTCATTGCTCAGAGTGGGTTGTTCTTGGCACCAAGGACTGTTGAGATGGAGCAGGAGGTACGAAAGCTGGAGTTGACAAAGGCCTCTCAGGATAAAATTCAGATGATGCAGAAGGTTGAGTGGTAGACTTAGCTGAAGTGGACACTGAAGAAAGCTTGGCAGGCGTCTGACGGCTTGTTTTAGACACTGACACCGAAGTCGTATAAAGAGGCCTATTTTGAGAAGCCATATTGGAAATGCTCAGGGCCTTCTCACAGAGCAGGTGTCGGGCACTTAGTGAGGCCTGCCATTATTATGGGAATTAGAGTAGTAAATTAATGGCTTTGAAGTAGATGCTATGCTAGTACCAGCCTGAGAATGCAGCTGCAGATAAATAACAAGACAATGCTAAGAAAGGAATGTGGAGGAGGGGGTGGGATCTTAACAGCTTGTTCTCTGCTACACTGCCAGTCTGAGCTCTGAAGCCATCTTCATGTACTACAGTTCCAAAATAAAATGCTTTAAAAAGAAGCTTTGAGACTGTGGTTCTTTGAGATCTGACAGCAGGATCTTAAGTCCAGGCTGCTCTGTTAGGCCTTGTCTGCAGGGTAAACAACTGGCAGTGGGAACAAGAGCCCGTGTTGTCTTCCTCCCCAAGGCAAAGGAGACAGAGCGGCTTTCCTTATCTGAGACCCTACCGCTGCAGGATGAGCAGTGCTAGAAGATTACTGCTAATGCCATAAAAAAGAATACAGAATCAGAATCCAAAAAACAGTCTGTTAGTCAAAGCCAATATTGAAAATGAAGACCAAGCCAGAGTACTGAGAGAGAAGCTGAAAATTGTAGATGAAAGAACCAAGTCAGGAAAACCGTTAGGTGAAGTCCAAAAGCTGAAGAAGGCTCCTAACGGCCCTGCCACTGCAGCAGCCATAAAGGAACCAGCGGTTTAGACAGGGAGTTGGCTTGTATAGCCATTGGGGATGGGGGCAGGGTTCCTGCCAAAACACTTGCTATCAGGCTCTAGAACAGTGGTTCTCAACCTGTGGGTCCCCAGATGTTTTAGGACTTCAGCTCCCAGAAGCCCTGAGCATTGACCATAGTGGCTGGGGCTTCTGGGAGCTGAAGTTCACAAACATCTGGGGACCCACAGGTTGAGAACCACTGCTCTAGAAGCTTCTGAACAGTGCACTGCGCAAGTGCAGATGACCCATTTGTGTGAGTCACAGAGACCACAAAGAAGAAATAAGGATGCAGTCTCAAATGGAATGCACTCACCTTTTCCTTCCCCTCAGGAGCCCAGAGAACCTGAGTCTTCTCTGATATAAACCACCTTCCACTTCCTCCCATCCCCATCCAGTCTGCAACAGCAGCAGGGCCCCTCCTAAAACTTCATAGGTGCCAGACAGTAGTATTGTTGGCTAAAACTGCACATTACCAGAGTAAACGCTATTGAATTGAGTAGATATTCATAGAATTGCATTGCTAATTGCTTCCGATGGGATCCAGAGGCATGAACTGCAAGAAGGTTCAGTCAACTGGCCTACCGGAAAGATCTTTATGTCACCTTGGAAGGTGCCAGGAACAGAAAAGCTAACCTTCCAGAATAATTTCTAAATTCTAAACAAAGCAAGAGGAAACTCTCTTCCATTTCATCCAAAAGCAGGTTTTGAAACAACAAAGGACTTTCTGTAGCTGGTCTTAATATTCAGGCTATTAAACGCACAGAAAGATATTGTAAACCTAAACCATATTGGCCAGTGTAATCAGGACTTTATATTGGCCCTGGCAACAGAGAGCCAATGATAATAACCCCATCCTTGCAGAGGTGAGTTGACATCAGGAAGTGTGGCTACAGCCTGGAAGTTAGGCTTGCAGCCAATGGAGTGATTCAGCCAGGGAGCATGTACTTTACTTAGACAGTAGTTCAGTGCTCCCAGACAGCAAGAAATATACCTGAGGTGCCTTCAGTTGTTACTTCAGGACCTGATTGAGTCTTGAGCTCCAAGACACAGGTGGTTCTTGGCAGTAAAGTTCTTAAACTGAACATGCCTGGTTTTGCTCCTTCCTCAGCTTACCATTTGTAAGAAAAGAGTAAAGTAGCTGAGTTGTGGCTCAGTGACTCTCACAGCCCTCTTCTAAGAATATGGGAATTCAGTGAGGAACAGGGATTTGAGACGGGGCAGAGAGTCATCACAGGCCAGACTAGAGATGCCATTTTCTCAGACTAAGCCCACAGACTAGAGGCTCCCCATTGCTCTTTTAGACTTCACTCCAAACTCACACTGTGATAATACCATGGTGATCTCTATCACACCATGCCACATTCCAACTGGTGGCTCCACAATTCACAAAGAGGAGCTCACTGCAGCCATGGCATGATACTATCTTTAGAGATGGGAATGATAGTAGAATCTTTGGTTGGTCACATTACTTGACTTAGAGAGAAAGAGGAAACAGTGAAAGAAATGACCCAGCTTTCAAATCCCTCTCTTGAACTTTCAGTTCACCAATGCACTTCGGATCACAGCATTCACTGGGTGGGCAAGAGGCATAGTTCAGAAAGTAAGCCTGCAGTGATAACCCTGTTATCCATCCAAACCTCAGAGGATACAGTCACCTGTCCTAGCAGATCCTTACAGATGGAAAGCAGAATTAGTGTATTTCTCCTAGATATTTTCTTTTTGTCACAAATTTCACCTTCCATGCACACTGAAAGCCTGTTCTGGAGGGGTGGGAGCAGGTTTTGGGTTGCAGCAAAACAGAAAGGAAAATAAATATATGCACTGGATACTGAAGTGCTTTTGTGGGGGGTAGGGGTGAAAGACTGCATTAAAAATGGAAAAAAATACACCAAAGAAATTAATAAAAATGATGAAATATTATATTATATATATTATATTATATTATATTATATTATATTATATTATATTAATATATTATATTATATTTATTTGAGAACACTTCTCTGGGAATCTCCAGGTCCTCTAGTGTGATTCTGTGATAAGCTTTCCAGTGGCAGTGGGCCACAGAGTCATGGTGGAGGATCTAGCAGTACCCGGAGAAGTCTTCTCTCTAAGAATGCCTAGATCCTCCATTCTGACTTTTATGATCCACATTTGGTGGAAATGGACCAACAGAATCATGCTGGAAAACCTAGAGATTCCTAGAGAGAGCATATTTTTTCCATTGCAGGGGCAAATAGAATAAGAATTTTTTAAAATAAATAAAATAACTCATTTATAATCTCATATGTGAGTGGCTGAACTCGTGAAAGTGGAGGGCCAACTGTATATACAACAGGAACTTAGGTCAAAAACACTGTGTACCATCCATCTCTTGAGGACTAAATGCTGATTTAAAGAAACTGTCCCAGAGGTACTGGGAGAAGTAAGTGACAAAGACCAGCAGTGCCTGCAGGACACAATCTTCAGGGCACGGCCTTCCATTGTCACTGCCACTTCTAATATTCTGTTGTGTAGAGTTCTGATATATTTTTGGCCAGCTCACACAATTACACCAGATACATTTTCTCCCCCAAATTCTGGCTTTTTCTTCCCCATCCGACAGGGTTCCCCAATGTGTCAAGACCTTGCATCCCCCTCCAACTTCTACAAATACAACAAAGGAGCTTTTATATACTTTCAGAGATTGAAAATTCACCTCGAGGAAAGATTGACAAAAAATAATGGAAGAATTATTCAAGATATTTGTATCTGTTGACTGAGTAGAGCTTTTTTAGAAAGGAAAGCAACCAGAAACACCTTGCCACCAACCTGCCAGAATATGCTGTCAATTGTGTTTCCCAGAAAGCCATCCCGCCCTTCTGATGACACCAGTTTCGGTCCAAGGATCGTCATGAATTCATCAAAATCAACTTGACCATCTCCTGAAAATAAAGACAAATGTGAGCAGGAGGAGAAATTTGAAACAACAGTACTGTGCTGGATCTCCACAGTCATCATGGATTGTTAATGCAAGCTGAATGGAAGTATTCAGTGTAAGTTATAGTTGGAGGAAAAATATTTTTTTTTTTGTCCATCACATTTTTTATCAAGGGAGATATTGGCACATGACCATGGAACAAAAGTGTTTTGCATATACTCAAAAGTCACACCTTCCCTCTTTAACATTCCTTGTTGCTAATTAATGTTCTATAAAGTAATGGGAGATTTTAAAGAGGAGGAGAATATGTCCTCTCTACAGCAGACAACTTTAAGAGATTTTGGGGCTCACCGCACTGGACCTCCCCCACACCCAACCTTGATTTTATTTCCTGTAAAAGGAGCATAGGGGCTAATTTTAGTATGTTTTTAGATTATCTTGATGTCTGAAATGCCTCTGCCCCCCAAAACCGGAAGTCATTTCCAGTTTAGAAAAAAAATCAGCCTAAAATATTTTAGTCTCCCCTCCCATATCGAAATTGTGACCACACTCATAGTTGATTTTTGGAGTTAAAAATGCAGTCTAGGAGTGGGTTACACATAGCTGATGGATTACACTTTGCCCACCTCTAGAGAATGTAGAGCCTTTCTTTTTCTTAGTGCGTTTTCAGGTGCTGAGGAATCTGATATAAGTTGAAAGGGTCACAGCTTTGTAGGGCAAACATTCTTCTCATTTTCAAAGAAAATGCTTAGCTGTTATGCATTGTTTAGAGTTGGGTATATGACTTTGGAGGGTCCTGGGGCAATCTTGCATCTGTTCTTCCTCTGAGAAGGAAACTTACCTTCACATTTATGCCTGGAGTAAGCCTGTTCATTTACCAGCATCCAGTCCTTTACTACATCCAGACAATGTTTCAGGGCTTACTGGCATAAGTTGCAAAAGAGAAACAGAGCTGGGTATCATCAGCATATTGATGACTCTCAGCTCCAGACCACCAGATCATCTCTCCCAGTGACTTTGTACAAAATGTTCAAAATTTGGGGGATAGTACTGAGCCCTGTGGAACTACACAAACTAACTTCACTTTCTCTGAGTGTTCAACCAAAAAGAACCTGAAAAAGAACCTGAAATGTAGCAAAATAGTGCTTCCCAAGTCCTACATTAGTTAAATGGCCCAGAACAATAATCCAGTTGATGGCACTGAAAGCTGCTGAGAAATCCAACAGAACTAACAGGAGACACAGCTTCTGTCCAGATCCTGGCACAGGACATCCACTGAGGCCACCAGATTGGTCCAAGAAAGCCTGGAATTGTGCTGTCACCATTCACTCTAAAAGCTCACTTAGAAAAGAAAGCAAAAAAACCCTGGCCAATAATTATCCGTGGTTATGGCATCCAGTGAAGGTCTAACAGCCTCCATCAGCCAACAGGCCAACATCCTCTGGCAGATCTCATTAAGACGGATATGGGTTTAACAAAAGAGTGGTTGGCCTCATTTCTTCAAACAACTTTGTTATGCTGAAAAATTGAACAGAATGTTTTAAATGAAGAATAGTCTTCAGTGGTAAGGGCATTATATTATGGTAGACAGAAGTAAAATTGTGAAAAAGATGTAAAATGTTAATATGAATGCTGTTTCTTGCAGCCAATAATAAAATAGTAACAAAAACAACAGTAAGAACAACAAAATCAATAATGATAAAAACAAACAAAAAAGAGAAATATAGCAGTAATGGGAGACTTTGACCAACCAGATATTCGTTGGAAATCACCCTCTGCCAAGTGTGTACATTCCAACAAATTCTTCATTAGCCTTCCAGACAGTTTCATTGTACAAAATATGGAGAACACAACAAAAGGATAAATTCTTTTGTGTGTGTTCTAATCAAGAAAGACAAACTGGTCAATGGAGTGGAAATTTTGGAATCCTTGGGTGTGAGTGACCAAGACCACTTGGGATTTCTCATACAAAGGGAAGTAGAAACCAAACAGCCAGATACATGCTCTGGATTTCAAAAGAGCTGATTTCAGTAAGCACAGGAAATACTGGGTGAAATCCCATGGTCAGAAATGCTGAAGCCAGGACAGTTACTGATGCATGGGAGTTTATTAAAGGTAAGATACTGAAGGTACATTTGGAGGAAGAAAAGTGGGAAGTATACAAAGAAACCAGGATGGATGCACAAAGAACTTTCAAATGATCTGAGATTTTAAAAAAGGTATGTATAACAAATGGAAGAATTGTCATAATTCATCCCTGGAGGACTCGGAGGACAAAGAGCAGGCAGATTGCCTTCTCTGAGGCCAAGGTGATGGGGAAGGAGAAAAATACTGCTTCCTGGCAAAACATCAGCTTCAGATGTTGAAGATAATATGCCCCTGTCCTTCATTGAAAGAAAAAGGAAAAAATGCTGAACCCAGAGCTATTTAAGTAATAAATGCTGATCCAATTAACACTGACGAGACACCCATTGACTTTGCCACTCCTAACTATCACAGTGGTTGTCTCCCAGTCTTGGTGCTGACAACTGTCTCCTTGTCTAGCAGTACTCTCTGTTCCTGTTTTTGTCTCGACCTTGGACTGACTCCATTTTGGACTATTCTGTTTATTCTTTACTAGTTCATGTATCTGAACTGCTGCTACAACTTCTGGACTGGCTAAAGACCACACTTGTGCTTCTCCCTGCATCTTGCTCAGATAACCCATTACTGACCTGAAATGGACTGATTACTTAACCACTCCTACACCCTAGCCTGTTGCCATGGCATTTGGTGCCCTGGTGCCCTGGTGGCGCAGTGGTTAAATGCCCAGTACTGCAACCACAAGGTTGTGAGTTCGATCCTGCCAGGCACCAAGGTTGACTCAGCCTTCCATCCTTTCGTAGGTCGGTAAAATGAGTACCCAGCTTGTTGGGGGCAGTTAGCTAAAAATACATTGTAAACCGCTTAGATAACACTTAGTTGATAGGCGATATAGAAAAAAATGCTATTGCTATTGCTATGGTGACTTGTGTTCAGGACAGACTGTCAGCACTTCATGAACAATGCTGGCAGCATGGAGGCACTGACTCAGAGTTTGTTGTTGTTGTTAGTATTATTTTATCACTGGAACAAAGAAACAACATTCACATTAACACTTCACTCCCACCTGCCACCATTCCAAGGATTAGCAAGAAAGACCCACTGGCTTACTGCAACTCCTGCCTACTCTTTCTAGGCCTTGGAGAATGATCTCCATGCAGTTTACTTCTGACCTACCTGTGTCAGCTGGTCACACTACCATCATGGTGGTAGTGGATTTGTTCATGAAGATGGCACATTTTGTCCCCTGTTCGGGAGTGCCCTCTGAAAAGAAAACTGCCCACTTGTTCATTCAACACATCTTCTGGCTTCATGGGCTCCCTGAGGGGATCATATCTGATAGAGGACCCCAGTGTCAGGTCCTTAAGCTAAGTTCTCTGCCACTAAATTACTAACCTGTTGAATATGTATTCTTTGTTAAATGCTACTTTACAGTTACTTTTATATTTATCACTGAAAAAGGAGGTTACTTTGTATCCAAGTTTGAAGTATTGCTAATTGCTGCTTTCTTGTAACTCAGAGGAAGGCTGCCTGTCACTATGGTGTATTCCACATTAGGGAAGACTGGGGGAAACTGAAAGTAAAGATATTTTGAGAAGCGGTTTGCAGATAACCAGAATGAAATATGCCAGGGGGTCTCATCTTGACCGAGGCATATGAAGGGGTGGCAAATGCAGGCCTGGGAAGAAAATAGGGGATAGACACATGAAGGGATTTATGGCTTTGACCAATGAATGCTTTGTGCACTTAAATATGTATTGATAGCCTATATAAGTTGTATGTTGTATGTAATCTCCAGTTTCAGCAACTTCTGTGGAAGTGTGCTGCTCATGCTATGGATAAACAATAAATTTCTATCTACCAGAGTGTGAGTTCTGTGGAGTGTGGATTATCCAGCATGTGACACCCAGTTCACAGCTCAGTTCTGGAGATGTCAGCTTGAGTTAGAATCATAGAATCATAGAGCTGGAAGAGACCACAATGGCCACCGAGTCCAATGCCCTGTCATGCAGGAAGACACACTCAAAGCACCCCCAGCAAAGAGCCATCCAGCCTCTGTTTAAAAACCTCCAAAGAAGGTGACTCTACCAAACCCTGAGCCATATTCCATTGTTGAATGGCTCTTATCGTCAGGACATTCTTCCTGATGTTTAAGTGAAATCTCTTTTTCTGTAGTTTGAATCCATTCCTCCATAGTGTCCTAGTCGCTGCAGCAGCAGAAAGCAAGCTTGCTCCATCTTCAACGTAACATTCCTTCAGATATTTAAACATTGTTACCATGTCATCTCTTAACCTTCTTTTTGTCAGGCTAAGCATACATAGCTCCCTAAGCCATTTCTCATAGGCCATGGTTTCCAGACCTTTTACCATTTTGGGTGCTCTCCCCTGGACATGTTCCACCTTGTCAATATCCTAATTGAATTGTGGTGCCAGAATTGGACACAGAATTCCAGGTGAGATCTAACCAAAGCAGAATAGAGTGCTATTATTACTTTCCTTGATCTTTACACTATATTCCTATTCATGCAGCCCAGAATCACATTGGCTTTTTTAGTTGCCAAATTACACTGCTGACTCATGTTCAGTTTGTGGTCCATTAAGAGTCCTAGATCCCTTTCACATGTATAGTTTTCAAGCCAGGTATCATTTCATTTTTTTTCTGCCTAGCTGTAGGCCCTGTTAAAATTCATTTTGTTAGTTTTGGCCCAGCAATCTAATCTGTCAAGGTCATTTTGAATTCTGTTCCTGTCCTCTGGGGTATCAGCTATCCTTCCTAATTTGGTGTCATCTGCAGATTTGATGGGCATGCTCTCTATTTCCTCATCCAAGTCACTGATAAAGATGCTGACTAGAATTGGGCCCAGAAGAGAACCCTCTGGCACCCCACTAGTCACATTGCATTTGGCTGGTCAGCCAACTACAAATTCACAGTAGCATTGTCTAACCAACATTTTACTACTTTGTTAGCAAGAATATTTCAGGGGATCTTGTCAAAGGCCTTACTGAAATCAATATACAGTCATCCCTTCACATTCACTAGGGTTAGGGGCACAGGATCCCGGTTAAAGTGGAAAAAAAACGTGAATAACTGTAGGCCCTCCCAAACCATATTTAACACACACAAAAAAGTATGATCACCATATTCAGCCCACAATGGATTCCTTTGAGGTATCAGGGTTCCTTCACAAGGCAGAAGTGGGTGGCTGGTGGGGCTTACGGCCACCTCCATTGTTGCCCCACATGATTTTTAAGAGAGACTTAGAAGCCTTGTTCACAGTTTCTCAGTCTCAAGAGACTTGCAGCCCCTATTAAAAATGGCATAGGGAGGCAGCAGAGCTGACCGCAAATACTCTGTGAATAAGCAAATCTGAAAAGTGAAATCTGCAAATGTGGAGGGCCGACTGTACACTACGTCCAGAGCATTCCCTTCATCCACCAAATTTGTAACTCTATCAAAAAAAGAGATCAGATTAGTCTAGCATGACTTCTTTTTGAGAAACCCATGTTGACTTCTAGTGATCATGGCATTCCTTTCTAAGTGCTTACATAAACAAACAAGAACTATAGACATTATGTGCATTACTTCTATTACATCATCTGTTCCATTTTCTGTGAGTTGAACATTGTTCTTCCTTTCAGAGAAGACCAAGGCAAAGAAAATATTGAGTAGTTCTGCCTTTTCTCTGTCCCTTGTTACCACTTCTCCATCTTCTCCTTGCAGTGAGCCTACCATTTCCTTGTTTTTCTTTTTTGCTATAGACATAACCAGAAAAGCCCCTTTTACTGTTTTTAATTTCTCTAGCAAACATGAGCTCATTCTGTGCTTTAGGTTTTCTGACTTTTTCCCTACATGTGCTGGCTATTTATTTGAATTCCTCTTTGGTGATTTCTCCCTTTTTCTACTTCTTGTACGTGGCCCTTTTAAACCTTAGTTCATCTGAAAGTTCTTTAGACAGTCATCCTGCGTTCTCTGGACACCTCCCATATTTCCTCCTCAATGGAACTGCTTGAAACTATGCCTTCAATATATCATGTTTATTAAATGTGATCCTATCCATCATAAACTTCTCCTTTAGTAAGCCTGACTATGGGATGACACCTAATATTTCTCTAAGTTTACTGAAATCAGCTTTCTTAAAGTCTAGAATGCAAGTCTGACTATGTTTCGTTTCCCCTTTCCAATATAAGACAAACTCCAGGAGAACATGGTCACTCCCACCTAAGGATCCTGCCACCTCCACCCTGTTAACCAAGTCATCACTGTTGGTTAAGATCAGGTACAAAATAACGGATCCTCTTGTTGCCCTTTTCTACCTTCTGGACAATGAAATTGTCTTCAAGGCAAGAGATGAATTTGTTGGACCTGATATTCTTGACTAAATTTGACTTCCAACAATATCAGGATAATTTTGCCAGTTAAGAAGTGTTTTTTTGTGTGTGCGCGCGTGTGCATGTGTGTGATCCAGGTATGTACCCCTTGTTTACGGTAAATGAGGTGAACACTATCTCTGTTGATAAGAAAAAAAGCAGACTTCTCCTGGAAGACAGCTGATTGATTACTACATTCAGTAATGGCATCAGGGACAAAGAAATCTTAGCCTTCAATGAGTGTAAGAATAGATCATGTGAGAAACACGGTGGTGGGCAGTGATAATTTGAACAAACAAGTTTGTCAGCTTGGTACAACACATGTGGATATTGCCCATAAATTAAATGAACTGGAAAAAAAAAGGGGATTGACAGCTGAATTTACCACAAAACCATTAGGTGATTTGATGAAAGCTATAAATTGTCCACGGGAAGAGAATAATGGAAGAAACTGACTGAGAGAACTGAAACTTTAAATGCTTTTTATGATTTGCACAAGAGTACTTGAATCTAACTCTATCTGGCAATTAACAAATGAGACAATGAGCAACCAGAAGGCCTTTCCCCTGATAGAATCAGGAAGAGAGGAGGAAACAGATGTACTTATCCACTTTACTGACCAGGAAGATAAGCAGAACACCAATATGGCAATATCTCTGATGGACTTTAACTATATTGGATAAGAATTTAATATGGATTTTGGTTCCCTTCTGGACTGGCCACAAATTCATACATATTCCAAACAAGGGAACTAAGATCCTTCTACTGTTGCTAATGAAGAGTACAGAACCACTTTGAATCAGTGAGACCTGTGAGACTTTGTCTCTGTAGATTCTCTAGCACACACTGGAAAGCTAAATAACATGGATAAAATTGACAATATTGATAATACATATAAGACTCTAATTTAAAATATATTATTGATTTATATAAATGAATAAGAAAAGAATAGTTTCAGTGTGAAGGGCTTATGTTCAACCATAAAATTTGCTAAAATATTAGAACAAGTTAAACATTTATGCCTCAATATTTTATTTTTGCAAGAAATACACTGAAAGAGGACAAAACCAATTTTACCATTCAAGCATTTCAAGACCCAATTTGTGGAGGGTAGTTCTGATAAATCACATGGAGTGCAATATTCATTGATACATCCTGTCCCTTAGTAGCAGATAAAATTATTCGAGACCCAAAAGACAGATATTTGATAATGTCAGGGGAATTGATGATATTTGGAGCTTTTTACGCTCTAAATACAGAACAATGTAGTTCCAGTTTCTGGTGTGGGCCATGGAGGACATGATTTAATGTTCGTTGAAAAAGACGGATGCAATCATGTGTCCTGAGACATCGTTCTTAATGGAAGGGGATCCTTCTCTCAAGCAAAGGGGTTCCCTGATACATAGGGAACCTGAAGATCTCTGATTCAGCCACAATCAGGGACCAGCAGGCATCCACTTTGGAGTGGAGAGGCTGCAGCAGAGACCCCGGGCTATCAGAGCTGATCGTGAGTTTTGGTGGAGCTGGGGGGGTTAAGATTCTCACCCACAATATGGACATTGCATCTGCCGTGACTAGACCTTTTGGGATAAACAAATTGGGATCTAATAATTTCTTTGGTTAAGGAAGACATAAAACCTCCTGTTTGCAACAGCACAAGAATTTGGCTTAATGTTGCTTAACCTTCTCCTGGATTGAGGTTTTAAAGTGATAGTACCCTTTTATCTGAATTTATTATATTGCAAGTTAAATAGATCTGTGCTACGCAAACTGTTAGCCTGACTTCTGGGGGTCCCTGGGGGACACCTGAATTTGCTCCAAAAATGCAGATTGGGAAAATTGACAGAGCACTGCTTAGCAAAGCGAAGGGTAGGGCAACACAGTGAGAACTTTAATCCTATGTTTACAGAGTCAGACCACACAATAGCCTGGTCAAATGTCCCATTATCAGTAGTTTATTTAGCAGAATTGGCAAAATATACACACACACACAGTCACTCCCACAAGCACACAAGGACTAATGAGTGGAAAGATATGAAGATTGGAAAAAGTGGAAGGAAAGAGGGCAGTTTATACCTCACCTGATTCTGTAGTCTTCGATGTGGGAAAAAGCAAGGCAAAAATGGCTCAGCGGTGAAAGAACGCTGAGGGGAGCTCTCGACTAGCAGAATGCCAGGGCACTAGTCAAGGGGGGGTATCCAAAAGGGAGCCCCAAAAGGGGGCTCAATTATAGTGCAAAATATGCCTCGGGGGCAGACCCTTTCCCAGAAAAATACAATGTCTGAATCATACAGATGGACCTTGTTTTTGCATTTCTCGCTGTTGCAATAGTTAACCTCATCCGGAAGACATGTAGTCCCCATCAAGTTGTCATTGTTAACGGCCCATTGTGTATGTATACGTGCCTTTTGAGATTTCCCTCTTGTAGACATGATGGGGGGATCATTGGCCTGACCTCGCTACCTGTGCTTCAGTTTTAGACCCGGATGTCTATTTTCCTGTCCAGTGAACCTCTGGCTTGATAACTTTTTGATATATTAAATATTACGCTCCCTGGGACTGGGTCTGCTAGCAGGAGTTACAAAACCACTTCATTTCACTCTAATGGACTGAGTTTTCTGAAGGATATAACTAAGAAGAGATCCTCAATTTTTATTTTTACTTTTATTTATTTTATTATTGTATATGATTTTGAATATTAGACCTTGCATATAATCTGAGTTCCTTCCCCTTTCTTTCTATTACTTCTCTAGCTTGTTATTTTTTTCCTTTTTCCCTATTTTCATTTTAAAAGTGCATTAATATTTTTATTGGATTGATATTATTACTATTATTATTATTCTTTGGGGTTGATTACTTGGAATAATTTAGAAGATTTTTTTTCTTGATTTTGCTATTTACTGTACAAGTCCTTTTACTTTTTGTTCCAAATAGACTTAATTATTATTGCTACTTTGTGGCTCTGGCCATTATTTTTATTATTTTTCCTTTTTTAAATTCACTAAGACTGGCTTTAAACAGGAAAACTGCTACTTTATTTTCTTACTTGGTGTACTGCCAAATTTCAGGTCTCTGTGAAAATCAACAAAA